>VIBL01000164.1:600000-982021 GCA_008271625.1 Lutraria rhynchaena
AACACAAATCTTGTAATATTTCTGACATAATGCCACTTTCTGATTGCTTATGGGTAACTTCTAGAATATTGTCACTTGCGCACAAATCATCCTGTATAATTTGCTAACATACAAAGATCACTATGTTCATTTATTTTACCTCCATTTCGCTCTAGATATTGACAATCAATTAAGAACTATATTCTATCCTTTAATACTTTCCATTTTATATATTTGTCTCTTTTGCAATGGAAAGACAGTTCATGACATCATAAACCAAAGAAATCAATTTCAGCGGGAAAATACTGTGATGCAATAAATATTTTTACGTATTATTTACATGTACACCGGTTGCATGGAGTTGTTTCCCATTATGATCTTTAAATTTATGCTCATATTGAAATCGACCAGGCGTGTACCTGCTTATATGTAAGTACACAGCTGAGTCCACATCATTTTTTCCATAATAAAAATAAAAGATTATGATATGTGTTATAAATTATATAGGGATGGTAATATGGCTTTAATAAGAAAGTAAAACCGCTCTTACTATTGACTGAGATGGGGTTAAACTTAGGCTACAGTAGCTACTTTCAGAACACATCAAAATTCATATTCTTGTCAATCCACTTCAATTCAACACATCGTTCTTGCAAATTATTAATACACTTGATCTGATTGTTTTCTAATAATATCGAAGCCAATCAGTATTATTGTTTTATAACAGATTTGTTGAATGGAGTTAAGTGACTCAGACCCATTATAAGTTCTTCCATGGGACCCATTGCTTTAAAATATATTGGTCCCGAGGACTCATTACTTTGATTTTTAGAATTATCACTGTGTTCCTGATGTCCGAAATGGAGCAGACATATTTTTGAAATGCTTATAATTTTTGTAGGTTTCCATGATGGAGGATGACTGACAGTGAGGTCTTATTTCATTTGAGTCAATGTCCCTTTAAATTTGCTTTGAAGTCCATGGGAGTGGCCCATTTTTCAAAGATTAAAGAAAAAAGATCCATTTTAATGAAAACTTGCATTGAAAAGATGCAAAATTTGGTATCAATCTAATTTGATAAAGAAAAATAAAGGTTACCATGGAACATGAACAGAAATTAATATTTTTTCTATTTTTCATCGTAGGGCCACTTAACTTGTAATAATTTTAAAAATGTGACGTAAACGGGATCTATCATAAGCTGTAACATGTTTACGTCAGAAATATATAACCATTAGCGAGATAGTTGTGTGTGATCTTTTATGTCAGGATATACAAGAGGAAAGGTGAGATTTGAAACATAGCATTTTGGGGATTTCACTCCCGGATTTTGCAGTTAAACTGTGCCTTGTGTTCAATCTGTGGCCATTAAAAAAAGGTAGAGGCAATGATTGATTCAGCTGTACTTCAAGATTTTTGTGTTTTGCATTTAGGTTCATATATTGAATTTTTAAAACATTCTGATATTTTTTAATTTAATTGCTGTAATATTTTTATTTCAGAACTTTTTATATATGTACAGTTATTTCATGGTAGAACATCAAATTCAGGAATTTCAGACTTGTCTTTATTTGGATTGTTTTATGAGATTGTAGTAGTGTTTGAATTTCATTGGCACCTTGCTACTTCATTTAACTGGTGGCATAGTATTTTCCAAACGTACCTCATTTTCTGAATTGCCAACATCTTCACTCTTTGAAATTTGTGGATTTTTGATTATCTGTGTTGGCGGACAGGGTTTTTTTCTCAGCATTTTAGGAACATGACCTGACTCACAGATTTGAGAATTTTCACAACATTTTGGACAAATTGGGAAAAAGTGACACTATAAAATAATTAAAATTAATCAAGTAAAACTAAAAAATATTAAATATTATGTTTAATTTTGTTTTTTTAGGGATTGATAACTTTGTTATTTGAATGATTTAAGCATTCAATAAACATTTGAACTGCTGTAAATTAAATTTTTTAAAAAAAAAATTTCTCATTTGAATTGGCAATTTTTGCCTTGCAATTGGGAAAAAAACATGCTTTTTGCCATTGGGAATGTGACTGAATATTGGTCGTCAAAATGGCCCAAATAAAGCCCTGGCGGATGTCTTTTTGAAATGGGTTTGTGGTCTTCATAACCTGTGTTTAAGTTTAAGAGACCTCTGTCATTATCATGATTATGAAATTTCAACAAGTGTTGCAGTCACAATGAATGAACAACCTTGCAAATGATTGTTTTTTTTTTTTCAAATTAATTTTCCATGTCCTTGAAGACTTGAAGCTTGTCACGTAACTTATTAATTATCTCAGGACAAATTGTTTTGCCTGAAACATGTTCAACATGCTCTTCATTGTAAGACAATGTGGGAAAGTATTCAGCTGAAGATAGTCAAACTCTGAGTTTTTTACCACCCGTGAAAAGTGACCACCTGGGCACAACACACTTCAGCATACATTTATTTATGATGGCTAAATGAATAAACCTCAGACTAGAGGTCTGTGACTGTGACAACCCTTTGTATAATCCTTAGATATTTCTTGACATATTGACTCGAGGAAGATAATATTGTAAGATTTTGAATGATGTGTGCTGGTTCTATTGATTTGAGGCTATTTGACTGTATCTGTTTTATGAATCATTCTCACAGTTGACAATTCTGCAAAAATATTTTATTGCAGGAAAAATATGATGAACTTTGTTATGTATGTAAAATTGATAGAAACTTGCTGAGAATTCACATCTAAGCAGACTTCCAAACATACATTTTAAGACGCCCTGTAAAATGCTGTATGGCCATTGGTCAGTTTAAGAATTTACCTGGAACAAACCAATCAACAGCTTGTTTCTAAATTTGATTTAATGTCAGGTGTGAAACATGTCAAGAGTCCTTCTGTTTAAAGATATACAGTGAAACCTGTGAACAAAGGCCACCCTTGGGAAAGAGAAAATATGGCCTTTATTGACATTTGGCCTTGATTCAGAGGTCAGTGTGGTCTAAATAATCAGTAAGGGTGTTTCAAAGAATAACCTTCATTCACAGGGTGGTCTTTATTCGGAGGTGACTGCAAACCTAGGTTTAACTGTATGTGTATATTTGATATAAATGAAGTGCTCAATGTATTTAATTAATTACACTTGCAATACATTATGTATGTTTTATCATCAATCTTTAAAGCTGATCTTAACTTCATTAAGTATAAATTGATTGATTTATTCTGTTTCTTTCAGGCAAAGTCCTGGAAAAATCAACGAGCCTGTCCTCCGGTTTGTTGGAGCGTCTGAGAAGTCGGTGTGGTCAGCACAAGTCCTGGTCTGACAGTATAAAGGCAATGAGGGTTGTTATGAACGTAAGTTATTGGTTGTTAATGCTGTTTACAAGGGTGTAGAAATGAGCCGGAAGCTGGAAGAATTATCCGGCTATTTGAGCATTCCTGCCGGCTCCTTTTTCTGAAACAATGGACACAATTCTGCATTGAATCCCTAGATCCCCCTTCTACTTTTAGAAAACATTTCTACGCCCCTGTGTTAATAGCAATAATTTTTCATGATTTCTCTAGTCTTAAATTATTCCAGCTACCCCATTACCTTCTTGACCAAAGCCCCGGACTTGGGGTGTTAGAACTTAGAATGGATTTGAGCGAGTGTCGAAGTTTCAGTAAAGTACATTAAAATTTTTAACTTTGATTGGTTAAAACAATATGCTTAGAAACTTTCACATTGTAGTACATATGTAGTGTAAATGTTGCTATTGTCCTGGAAAAAAAAGTTAGTCACAAATCAGGTATGCAGGTATTTACATGTCTGAAGACAGTCAACTTCTGTCAGGAAAATTCTGGCAAAGAAATTTGTTACTATTCTTGGTGTTCATAAGATTTTAGAAATTACAGGAAGTAGTTTTAAGACATTAACTTAGTTACATTGTCTGACTCCATGTCTGTGGTCTCCTTCAAACACTAGTTTTCTAAAGATTTTGTTTAATGTGATAAATTTCTATCCTTGTACTGGTGTATGCAATACAGTTGTACCTGTGTAAAAGACCTGTGAATAAAAGCCGCCTGTTTTTCTCTGGGCTTTAATGTAGCACCATCAGCTGGCGTTATTTTGTGTGTTTTTTCCAGCCTTAACAGTGGGGGAGACCCCAAGGGTACACCTCGGAAGAACCACTGTCCTTCTCTAAGCTAGCTAGACAGTTTACTCATAATATTATGCCACTATGTGAAATTTGCCCTGCCTGCATTGGAATCAGACTCACAGCTGTGAGGGGCTAATGATTACTAGTCAGAGACCATAACCACCCAACTACAAAGCCCTCTCCCACCTGGCTTTATACACATGGTTATTACTTCATCAACATATATTGGCTGAGATAGCATTTTATGCAAGCTGCTATATTTAAGGTGTTTTACTTTTAAATACTTGCTGCAGCAGTGATTTTATTTGGCAATATTTTGGAAGGGTCTGGTCCAATTGGGAAAAAATGCTCGGTTTGATGATAAAATTGGGAATTTTTAGGTTGAGAATTGTCTTTATTTTCAATTTGAAAGGGCCTGTTTACTGGACCCTAACAAAGAAGGATGGAAATGGCTGTGTAGACAATCGATGGGACAGATTTTTCTTGTATAAAAAGGATTTACATGCTTTTTAAGTTCATAAAGACTATCTCATAATGTCTCTGAAATGGCTCTATATTGTTTCAGTATATTGTTAAACAATGATTGATGACCACTGTAAACATTTCCAATGGTTGTCCTTACAAACATGATTTAACTGTGTAGTTCAGTAATTGACACTGTGATTTCATGTTTACAGAGTTGCTAATAACACATTTTATAGTAACTATGAAATCATAGGATAGTGTCTTCTAAAAATTCATTTTTCCTCCGTTTACGGTAGAAGCATGTTTGACTTGTTATGCTTGGTTTGTTCAGATTAGTGCTGAGTCTTCAGAACTTTATTCTGAATCATGTCTCTGTTAACTTAATGGATTTATTGAATATTTTTTGTCTAGACATAAGTACATTAAACAATGTATACATGTGTAGCATTTATATGTTGATTTTTTGCTTTATCGTACACAGACTAAATCTCAATTATTAAGAATTATTATTTTATGCTTCTGTACTGAAAATGAAAAGCTGGTGGGAAGAATGAACAAAACTTTGTCAAAATTGTTAAAAAGTTTAGGGGTCAGGTTTTTTTAATGAATGGGTCGCGTAACTGCAAACCAACAATTTTTTAAGGATGGCCTTCTACAAAACTAATTCCAGATTTTTTGACTCCAATGTTTTTTAACTTTAATTGAAGGTACTGGTATACAGACACATTCCTTATCCAATTGAGTGACCAATTATTTTCCTATTGTTGGAAAACAAACCAAATCAAAGACTGATTTTGTATAAAATGTTTGAATATTAGACTCGCTATTGTTTCCAGTTTGGTTGGTAGCCCTTTTCAAAAAAAAAAAATGGAAAAACATCCCTGGATTTGTAATTATTTCTTATTGCCTTTTTTGGATTTTTGTACTGTAGCTTATGGTCGAAAAACATGTTTTCAATTTCATTTTAATTAAGTCATGGAGACATGGTTTCATCTGGGTGGGGCGATTCATTAATTCTCTTATGCATCATAATCTATGCAATGCTGATACTGGCTCTGATGCATTTGAAAATATTGTATTGATTCACTACAATTATTGATTCACAACATTCGGACAATCCTAACGTGTGGAACTTCGACAGTCTGAGTTTTTATGACTTCGACTCTTACTTAAAGTTTCTGTGATCAGTTTTTTTTCTAATCGTACAAATAATATAATGTGTTAGTTCATTAGCATAACCATTTACAAGTATGTTGTTAGAATGAATGTGTTTATATCTATCGTTCTATGAGACCTGTTCCATTAGACCAGAAATAAAATAATTGTGTTTACAGTAACCTTACCAACCCTATTTTATGGAGCTGACCCTAAATTATCTTGCAGTAAAATCCAATGAATGAAGATCTGTTGGGACCAATCATAATTTGTATTCTTTCACTGAATGTTAATAACACTGAATTTTTGCAATTTTTGGAAAGGATCTGGTCCAATTTAGAATAGTCTTCATTTTTGATTGGGAAGGGTTGGTTTACTGGACCCAAAACAAAGAAGGAAAAAAATCGTTGATGAAAAAAAGAGAAGTTTTTTTTATCTTGCTGTACTTCTTTTTTGTCAGATGCCCTTATATAGATATATTGGGGTTCATTCTAGGAGCAGTACGTGTGTTTATCATCATTGCCTGTATCGGCAGTCATCAATTTGTGTTTAAATCGCTTTTCTATCTAAATAAAGATAAAAGATCAGCATGAATCCAATTAAAAATATCTTTTGTTTTTAACATTTTAGCTTCTAAAGCACAAATAATTTATTCTTAAATTGCCATTGTTTGGTAAAAGCATTAATTTACTCTTAAAACATTGCTTAATTATTAAAGAGAGTTAGAGTTTCAGAACAATTGTTAACTGTAGCAATGTACCATGAATTGAATTGTATATTCATCAATACATGTAGTGATACATATTGTATTGCATTGCTAGTGCCGTGGCAATACACAGACCTATTTCATACATAAGGGGGGGATATGCTGTGTGGTGATACCAGGACTTTACGTAATAACTTGCAGAAATTGCCTCAGGATGAGTTGAAATTGCTGTAGAACTAGTTAAAATTCTAAGCTGGTCATCCTGCAGGACGAGTAGCCTGAAAAATATTGTCAAACCCTGGATATACTAATATTTTATCATTTCAAACTGCGAAAAATCTCCCTCCCCCAGTTAAAATTCTGCTCTTATTTCTGTTACTGGTATATGCAATGAATTGGGCCTCCAAGGTTCAATGGTAACAGTCTCTGGCTTGGCATCTTTAGCCCCTCACCACTTTGAGTTTAAATCCCGCCCAGAACCAAATTTGCATATGAGGAAGCTGTCCAGTTGGCCTATGGAAGGTTTTATGGTTCTACTGGGGTTTTCACCATTAAAGTGGGGAAAGTCGTCAAATGATCCCTGTATAATTCATATGATTCATAATAATTATTGTTTCTGTATTTTTATCATATCTCATTGATATTTTAGGACAAGAGGTTCCAAGGGGAGGCCCTGGAGAAATCCAGTCTGCAAAACTGCTTGGATAGATTACACAGAACGATGAAAAGTAAGTGAACTTGATTTAATTTGATCTGACTCTTTAATTTGTATGTACTGAACTTAATATTGTATTAAATGTATCATATTGATTGACTGGAAATTTTAAAATAAAATGTAATATTTTGTCTTTAAAAACTGTTCTTTGTGTTAGATCATGATTGAGTTTTTTTCAAAACTTACACATTAGTCCATTTTTGGTGTTTTTTCTTATATTGACTTTGGTTTGTTTAACTTCATATTTATGTCAAAAGCTTAGTCATGTTTGGTGCCATTCTTTGACAATTTTCAGTAACCAGTCAGCAGTCTTTGATAGAACGCTTGGATTTGATCTCACGACAACTTGGCATGATGTTTACCCCACCCACCCATCTTGACAATAAAGTTGTCTTAAGTTCCGAAATGTTCAAAGTGGTAGTGATACTGGAGGGACAGAGTGGTATTCGTGATGTTTGTATTTGCCATCAGGATAATCCAACGGTAAGTCTGGATTGATCACATAACAGATTAAAGCAGCTTGCCTTGGTGAAAGTTTACTGGCTTGTGTCTGAATTTCCATTTTTCACAGGTCTTTTAATGTTTCCAGATTTTCAAAAGTCACCAGAAAGTTTTAATGATGAAATCTTACAAAAAGTTACATATTACTTCACTATACCAGTTACTTTATAAATTAAATTTTAAAAGATTTCATGTGACAATGAAGTGTCAGTCACTTACTTCATTGATAACTATGCTAGGTATGCTGTATCTGTATTATGCTACACACACTCTCTGGTTTATATACTTCCTTGTAGCTTATCACTTTGTTATGGACTTAACCCTAATTTGGAAATTTATATAGAGTGATTTATAGCTTTTATGTGAATTACATCAATGTGCAGCTTTTTTTTTTACATTTCAGAGTTGTGAAGATATGGTCGAAGTTTTAAGGTAAGTATATGTATATGCTGTCTGTTGAACTCCACCAATTATTACGAAAGCTTATTCATTACTGAAGTTGCTAAATTAATTGCTTAATTATCGATAGTATCTATTTGTTATTGGGCATTTTGTTTAAAGCCTTACCAACCCCTTTTTGATACAAATTTATAAAAGCTGCTAGTCGACTTTATGAGCTCTGCATGTTGAGACTGAGAATTTGTCTGTAACTGGACTGACAAGTTCATTGGAGATAAGGGCAGTTGGTAAAATTTTCACCGTTCGATCTACTTTTGTCAATCGGAAGACATTGGTTGACAGTTTTCATATAGACAGTATTAGACTTTGAGAATTTTCTGTTTTATTAAATTCTTTACAAGTACCTGCTTGAATATTATGACTAGTTTTCTCTCCTGGTGTTATTCATAGGAAGTTTCCAATTTCTGTGCAGAATAAATTTGTATTGATTTGAATCCTTGGAATTCTGAATTACCGTTAAAAATGATTTAAAACCTGAATTTGCAAAAAAAATCTTCAAATCTTGTTGCCTGAAGCCGCCAGGATTTGCCTTGTCTGTAATATTCAAGGGAAGTGATAGATGTGAATACAGTGATATTTTAAATGACAGAGTTTTGGTTCTTTGTGATTGAGAAATCAGTCTCATTTGTACATAGTATACAGTCTTCTCTCTTGACTTATACATGATAGGCTGGTACTGATTAAGGATATTAACATAATGATATCAGTTTGTCCTGAAAAAATCAGGTAAACTTTTGTGTTATTGATTAATGTTATGATTCTTTTCATTTTACAGTAAAGGCAATTTTGAAGAGTTTGTCCGGCATCTCCAGGGGTTGTTGTCAATATACAACATACAGGGAGACCGGTCAGTATGCAGAACTAAAACTTTATCATTTGTTTAGTACTTGAATTTGTCTTATGTTATAGAATGGAAATTCTTTTGGTCCAAGAGGGAATATAGGGCTTGACTTATTATTTTTCGGGCTACTTGTCCTGCAGGACAACCAACTGAGAATTTTAACTATTTCTACAGCAATTTCTACTCGTCCTTAGTCAATTTCTACCTGTAATTATGAGCTGACAAGTGGATTTATCGAGCCCTGGAATATTCAAACTGAGTGTTTGTCCTTATAACATTATTACAATGATTCACTTTTTGAGATTAAATTTTTTCGTATGTGTTTATGTACAATTTTGAAATATTTTGTTATTATTTTCTGTGTATCATTAGTGTTTTTTTTTGGGGGGGGCTGATTTGGGGCCAAAATTTGGTCCATATCGTTGTCTGAAATGTATGTTTATTTTTCACCTATAATGAGAAATTAATTGTTGTCAGTACAATCATCCTAACTGATTGTAAAATTAATTTGGACTTACATTTGAAGACTCATTCTTTATTTGTTTTAATTAGCATGTATTTTGTTACTGAATGTGCAAGTCTTAATACTAGTAATCAGCATATTAATATTATTTTGTCTTTGAGTGTGATAGATTTTATCTAGAAATCTAATTGATAGCGTTAGAATTCATATTGTTAGAATTGATGTCCCTCTATTATTAGTACAATTACACTTTTTTATTATTGCAATTTCTGTCTACATTTTTGTCTGAAAAATACATGCTGATCAGTTCTGTTTGAACCTGATTTGAGGGGAAAATCATTTTTCAAACTATTTCTGTCACATTTTATGGGATTTTATAATGTTTTTTATACCTATTTTCCCTTGAACAAATTTAAAGTCTTAGTCAGGATTGATACAAATCCACCAGCATGTGAAATATGTATCTATTCTTACTAACATTTTAATTTATGTACTATGTATTTCATGTTTACGTTTGTAAATATTCAATCATAGCTTATTTTGTTTCATTTTGTAAATGAAAAAAAACAACATTAAATAAAGTTTGTGTTGTATTGTACTTGTTGTATGGTCAGCTTATTTCTGGTACATTTCTGTCATATGTGACTGTGTGATTAGACATTGTGTCATTGACTAAATATTACTAATGCGTTATATGATATTGCAGGAAACAGAAAAATAAAGGTTACCTTGCTTTGTCATCTTTGGAATCAGATCTCAATCAATTAGCACAGCTTCAAAGGTAAATTCTGTTGATATGTTGCTGTATGTGATATACTGAGTAAAGGGCTGTTAAAGGTTTTTTTTTGTAACTGATTGAATTTGATTGAAACATTTGAATACAGATTAAATCTGTCTCAACAAATTCATTGTTTGTGTAGGGCACTGATGTTATTTAACTATAGTTATTTGATTAAGTGTAGTGACCTGTTTATCAAATCAGTTAACCTGGGTTAGCTTCAAACCTGTTTCTCCATATTTTACAAGCTAACTGATACTAACATGTGAGACAAGCGATAACCAACAGTGTTTTTTCCTTCTATAGTAGGGGCCATTTATAGGCATCTTCCCCTCAAGAAAAAGTCTTTAAATCCATGCAGTTTTCCCCTATAATTCAGTTTCATAATTTTTTTTTCTTTCCCTTTGTGCAAAAAATACCCTATATTTTTCTCCAAATTTAAGAAAAAAAAACCTCAACCTGTGAAAAAAGCCCTATCCAATAGGATGTCTGGAACCAAACTGGTACAGAGATTCATGCACCTTTTAAAGTGATATTTTAATTTATGAGTTTAATTTTTATGTTTATTATGTGATCTGTGCCTTATATACATGCTGTTGGATTTATTTTCCTTTCAGTTCTATTAATGGTGTTGCTAATTACATTCACAAATCTCCACTTGGAATCTTACTACCGAGAAGAGGAGGTATGTACTGTTTGGTGAAATTGTTGTAAATTTATGAATCTCTATATACAGAGATAGCAGTATATGATTCAGTTGCTTTTTTTGTATGTTTCTTTGATGAGTGAGTATAAGCTCAAACATACGTTAATTAAGTGAAAAATTGAGACATGTTTTTTTAATTTTCTTGCTATTTGTTTTTTTTTTAACTAAGAATAATTCCAGTTTCACGAAGTCTGACTTGCTTTAAATGATGGATTGAAGCTAAAGAATATTGCTAAGTTTACATTAATATAAATATTTTACCAACCTGGTCAAGACACTAAGTAAACGTCACAATTATTATTCAGAAAAACTTAAAATATTTGTTCAGCAACGTTACCTTTGCACAAGCAATACCTTTCTGAGTGAAAATATCAGCAATTTATATGACAAAATTTAGCTTTCAACTAATTATTATGTCTTATTTTCATGTGTTTTTCAGGTCATCCTATGAAATTAATATATTATGTCTCGCCATATGATTTGCTGTGTAAGAAAACTAGATCCTCACATGCCATGACTGTTGAAGGTAAATTAATTTATCAGTTAAGTCTGAGATGGTAATCATTGTCTTGTTTCATCTGTTAGTTTTGGGTAATACAAAAACAATGCAGACAGTACTTTAGCTTCATGATACTGTTATTGCTGTCACGATACTTTTTGTGATTAGCCTCTTACATTTCGCAGTATATTTAAAGTTCACGATCTTTATTTGTTGTGGTGGATTGACTGATAAGATTTATTTTGTGTAGACAAAAAGATTAATGTTTGATTAAAAATATTTAGTTCCATTATTAGAAGTAAAAAATTCTGATACTACCTCAACCACTGTTTCGGAATCTCCTTATAGTTGAAAAATTATAGCTAGCATTTTCTTATTTTCTTTATCTTTAAATTTCTTAATGGTTTCTGATTCTGGACAGTCACCTTGTTAATGTGCATCTAAGGTCAAGGTCATTTGGGGTAAAAAAGGGAATATCTTAACAAGTAGTTAATTGATTGGTATTACATATTTCACAATTGTAGTGTAATTAAATGGCAGTACTTTCTATGTTTCTTAACAAAAGGATGTGTCATTTTTAAGTGTTAAATTGAGGTAAAATATTTTCGTTTAGCAGATTAATGAAGCCATTGCTTTCCAAGCTTACACAGATATGAAGTATCGTTAACCAGACTCAATCTCATAATGAATGAATGAAAATTCTTGGTGTGAGCAAGTTTCACTGCTTGATATAACCTGTGTTAAGATTTTGATGGTTTGATTTGTAAAACTGATAGTCCCCTTGAAAGCTCCTTAACACAATCAGACTGAGAATGGCTGTTTTTCTATCACATTAACAGCCAGGGTCATTTGGGAACTTTTCCAGTTTTAACTGTGGAGGGAGACTCCAGGCATTCAATTAGGTAGAACTACCAACCTTCCTTAAGCTATTTAGACAGCTTCACATATGAAATTTGTTCCTGGATGGGATTCAAATTTGCAGTGGTGAATACCAGTCAAAGACAGTAACCACTGAACCACTGTGGCCCCCCTTAAAACATAGCTTATTTTTGGCAAATTTTCCAAGAATTGTTAGTATTTGAATGCGTTATATCACCTTTTTCTCTTAATTTTGGATTCCAAGTTTTATAGTAATCAGCGTATGATCTGTATATATACTCACATTTGTTTTCTATTTTCAGCCATTACTGATAATCATCTCGGCCATAGTGTTACAGTGAGCCTTGAACCATGTCCTTATATCAACAAATTACAAACTATACCTTTAATGAGTGTTAGAACTAATCAAGATGGAAGAAGGTATGAACATTTAGTCAACTTTGATAGTTATTTACTCTTAACCATTATAGAGGCATCATGGTCTTGTCTTAGAGTACCATTGCTCATGATTCATAAGTTCGGGGTTTAAATTCCCTGATTGGCAGCATGGCTAAAATGGGTGACTATTTTCTGACATGTGCTAGGATTTCTGACTATGATGTTCTGTAATCACAGGTCTGGAATGGTTTTTTTTAATTTTCATAGCAGGCAGTGTTTTCAGGTTTTTCAGAATGATTTTACAGATAACATAGCTTATCATTAGTTCTATTTGAATAGCTTTTGTTTATATGGATGGTGAAATTACTGTAAATTTCATCATTAATACAAAAAGCTAATTTGCTGATTGATCTGTATTAATTATAAGATAAAGAATTGCTTTGTGACATGTTTTGTCTTATTGTTTCAGTTTGCATTCATTTCAAAACGTGAACAATGTAAACAGTTGTAGTTTGTCTGCCAACTTTGCCCTTGTCTTACCCCATGCTATACCAGTAGCTAAATCAGTTGTGAGCTCCATTAAAGATATAACAGGTATGATATCTTCTTTAAAATTATGTAAAACTCTTATTTACTTGGATATTGAGTATTAGAAGTGAATATATTAAAAGTCCACTCAATAATCAACCAAGTGTGTTCAGTGTGTTTCTTTCAGTGTTATAATACACAAGTTGGATTTTAGAAATTTGTCTCAGAGTATTTTAGACATCCCAAACATTGTTATAAGATTTACATGGTTAAAAGTTTTTTGGAATTTTTAAGAACTTCCGTTTTTTACAAGGTCTGGACCCTTCTGGTTTTTATTGTTTTTGCGGCACCGAGATTAAGATTCCGTTGTTTTTTTAAATATTCAACTTTCACCCATGCATGTAGGATGACTTGTTGTTAATACAAACATTCGTATTTCAGGTTTAGACGTTATTTGTGAAAAAGAGGAGCCATTTTTGTCACTTTTACTACAGCATTGTTCAAACGGAAGCGTTGTCAACAATAATGAATTGTTTGTGGTAGGTTTCATTTTATTCATTCATAGCCACCTGGCATGTTTATATACATAGTCATTTGTTCTGTTCTTTCATCAATTAATTTATTGAAATTGATTTTTTCTTGGAATATATACTATATTTCTAGAATTGTAATATTCTGTCTTATGTACACATTAAAAATTGCAATTAAGACTTGAAATTTGTCTCATTTTATCATATATCTTCCATACAATATTAACTCCCTTGCCATTATCTGTTGATTTTGGTGGTCAGAATTGATGAGTTATTTTCAGATATTAATATTTATGCGGACAGAATTATCCCCTTGGGCCTAAAAATAATCAGCTTGTTTCCGGTTACCTGACCTACCCATTTTTTACCTGCCAACTCAAAAAAGTTTTTACGTCATCCAAATCTTAGTGCTGTATTATAATTTTCACAACAGTGTTGCCGATTTATGAAAAAAAAAAACATATGAAAGAAAAAAATCCCAACCTACCAACCCATATTTCTTTGGGCATGTAACTGGAAACAAACCTTTTTTGTTCAGGCCTTAATATGAATTTGTATTAAGATGTCAAATAAGAAGTTTATTTTGTACTTTCAGACACTTCCAGACCAACAGCATATTTACTTCTTCAACAAAAATTCTGCAGGTTGTCTTGGGCAGGCTGGCGCTCTAGTCACTAAAATTCCATTCACCCATCCGACCTGTGTTCCGAAAGTTCTTAATCTGCTGCGCCAGCAACTCATGTTTAATTCCGTAATACATAGTCTAGTTCGACCTCAAGCTAAAAGAGGTAAACTGTTTATGAAATTTCTTCTCTCTATGGTTTAAAAGTTGTTGTATAAAATAGCTTTTGAAATCTAGTAATTTGATGTGAGCTTAAAACTGCATACATTTCTGTCATTTATAATTATCCTGTAATACTTGTTCAAAGCAGGTTAAAACTGCATACATTTCTGTCATTTATATCTATCCTGTAATACTTGTTCAAAGCAAATTAGTGAATTAGTTTGCTTTTAATAGTGTGGTTTGTTTTTATCAAAAAGAGCATTTTTATAGTTCTTGTTGTGTAATTACATTTTTTCTCTCTGAGGTTTAACAGCCAACAGCTAGGATCATTCGGAGACTCTTGCTGCTTTAATAGTGGAGGAAGACCCCAGGTGTACACCTCGGTAGATCCGCCAACCTTCCATGAACCAGCCGGACAGCTTCTCATGGAAAATGTGGTCCCAGGTGGGATTAAAATTCTTTGCAGCAAATACTAGTGATTACTAGTGGGAGGTCATGACCACTTTACAATGGAGATATTGTGCTCTTATTTCTATTTTTTGTGTGTATAATTTCAGAGTATCAGTCAGGTGTAGCGTTTGAGCTCACTGCTGTGTCCCTACAGTATATCAGTGTTATGTTTGAACATCCCCTACAGCACTCCATGCTTACTGGTAAGTGGTATTAAAATCTTTATATTAATGAAAGCTGAACTTAATTACTGAAATTCATGTTGACTAACTTGTATTCTGATCATCCTATTTACTTGATTAAGAAAAATACAACCATTAACATATTATTTTTATATAAACATACATTTTCTTCGAAAGCATTTTACTGCATTTTATATTCAGTGCTTGATGTTATAATTAATGTCTCACCTGATGTCACAAATGGTCAGAATTGAAATCTTGTCTTAAATGCAAATTTAAAGAATTGAAAAAAGTTAGCCTTTATGTAACTTTTCATTCACTGGAAAATCAATACGGACAGCAGTTTTTAGATTACTAGAAATGAAAAATTTGACTCTAGTAAAATAGCAGTGTTAGAAGTCTTGTTAAGCTGTAATCTGAGGCTGTGGTCCAGTGGTTAGTGCGCTGAACTTGTAACCCGGAGATCCGGGTTCGAATCCCGATCGCAGCTGGTTATACCCTTCTATGAAAATTTGACAAAAATGTAAATTTTCCTCCACATATGGAGAAGTTGCTGGCTCCTTGTGGAAGGTTAAGTTCATACTGGTTAGTATGTAGTCCAGGAAAACTGGTTAGGTGGACCGGTCGCCGTATATAACTGAAAAATTGTTGAAAAACGGCGTTAAACCCCAGTGACAATGTAATCTGAGATTTATCTATCAGCTTAGATGCACTGAAATATTCTGAATAAATTTTGATCAGGTAAACCTTCTTTTTTGTATTATTAAGAATGTGATATAATAATTACTGCACGTTTACTCTGATGAAAAAGTACATGATGTTTATAAAAATCTGGATATAGTTTAGTGCCTTTCTGACAAAAGCATAGACTTGGATTGTATCTTTTTGTATATCACTATGGTTACTAAGACAAGTTATTTCTTACTTTTTTCAGTTGAACTTGATATGAGTGATCTCACCAGTGTAAAGTGTCATGTTTGTATGAACAATAAAGATGAAAGTATTTGCTCAGATGACTTTATTTCCAGGGCTTTTCAAAGGTAATATTGCTGAGTCATCCTTCAGGATGATATTACCCCACCCTCTCAAAAATCAATTACTATATAAAAAAAGTTCATCTTCAGCTGTTAGCTTTTTGAAAAACAGATTTTTAGCTTGTCTGTTTCTAAGAAAGAGTTGACCTTTATGATCACTGCATCATTGTCGTCATCATTGTCGTGCAAAAAGTGTAATGTTGCCTATTACTTAAACACTTAAACACTAAAGATATTAACATGACACTTGGAAAACTTGATTATAAAGGTGCTGTTGCAAGACAAGGGTCATTATTCTGAATGCTATATTTTTGGAGATATGCCCTTTTTAACTGAGAATTTTGATCAAAATTGCTTCTTATATAGAATGATATAAAACAGACGAGCATTGGCGCCACTATGCAGAGCTCTTTTTTTGGTTGTTCCACTGTAAGTGCTTGGGTATTCTAATGTATGTCTGAAAGAAAAAATGGCAGTTTTTGTAGGTTTACATCTTGTTGCGTAGTTTTCTGTGATTGATTTTAGTGATTTGTTTTTTATCAATGTTCTCTGATAAAATGAAAATGTTGCTGTTTGAGTTATAATGTGTTTGTACTATTTTATGTTGAAAACTTATACATGACTGGTTATCAATATGACTGGTTGTCAATATTGCTTGGAATGATATTTCTCTAATATTTAACATTTCACCAATATTCATCATTGTTGATACATGAATATTTAATGTAATACAGATTAGGGAATAATTTATAGTGACCTTTAATACATACCTAGAACTCACAGAATATGTTTTCATTGTATAGTTAATTACCCAATACCTCATTTTATGGAATAACTATTTAACCCTTTGCCTCATAAGCATATTTTGCACTCTTCCAAATTCAAAGCTAATATACAAAACATGAATTTATTTAAGAAAATTGGGTTATTTCTCTCTGACAGAGTGGAAAACATTGTGGCAAAAGAGTCCATTACTCATTACAAGCAATGGCTTCTTTTGCTACAGTGTTTTCAAAAGTCATCTGCTTTAGATGCAGGAAATGCAGTATTATGAGGCAAAGGGTTAATAATGTTAGCTGGTGTTTTGAATCCTATCCTATTCATGAAATTTTGATCTATTTCAGGAGTTTTTCAATACCAATAACCTTACGCTCAGTTATCAAGAAAGTTGATGAACAGATACGACAATTAGTTCCTCCAGAGCCAGTGAAAAAGATAATAGTGAAATCACGACTGACTTGGACACAAACTAATAGTGTGAAAAAATTGACTACAGTGACAACAAATAGTGCTGTGCCAACTCAAAATACATTGACTAATTTGCCCAACCCTCCACCATATCCAATTGCGGAGGGTTGGACACCAAACCAACATGTAGAAATGCATAAATACACAATTTCTTTAAATAGAACAATAGCTGATCAGAATAATTCAGTGCCAGAAGATAGTAACGAGCCAAAACCTGGTGCTAACCCTCTGTTGGCAACGTTACTAGATGCAGGTTCCCCAGCAATAGAACCAATGCCACCGCAGCAAACACTGACATCACAGCAACAACCAGCTGTACCCCTTGTGAATGAAAGTCCCATGTTATCAAAACTGTTGGAGGAAAATACTTCTGTAGCTTCTAATCCATTCCCAGCCCCAAATCCTCGGAAACGACTGACCAAAAGAAAATCATCGAAAGATATTATCGCTGGAAAGAGTCCCAAGCATAGAATATCTGATTCTGATATATCTGACTGGACTAGTAATGAAAGAGTTAGCAGTGAAAGACATGGACAAGGAATGGCTGAAAAACATATTGATTTAGATTCTAGTGGTGGCTCATATGAAGAGTTAGCCCGGCCATCTAGTGTTAATAGTGTTGGTAGTGTTGGGGGCCAGTCTACGGGGTCTGTCATAGATTTGACTGACATCGGAGAATCACATGTTAAAAAGCTTGAGAACAGTCTAGACAGTATTATGG
Source organism: Lutraria rhynchaena (assembly GCA_008271625.1). Taxonomy (NCBI): domain Eukaryota; kingdom Metazoa; phylum Mollusca; class Bivalvia; order Venerida; family Mactridae; genus Lutraria; species Lutraria rhynchaena. Next base: position 618,126 of record VIBL01000164.1, read on the forward strand.
GAAAAGAGTCACCTAGAAGTGGCATGAACATGGGTTATCCTTTAAATAGTCAAATGAGCGGTCTTGATATGATGGATATGAATCTTAGTGATTTCCAACCTAATCCCAACCAGATATTAGGGGATGGTGGAGGGGATTTTCATCCTCCACCTCAGTGGCCGTCTAGACAGACTCCACCCACTCCAACTTCTCGCAATTCACCACACCACGGAGTCGTGCCAAAAAACGAGAAAACCTCTACCTCACTTGAGGAACTGCTCTTAGGGCCAGGAGGTAGAGAGAACGAAGGCCCAGTCCCGGCTCATATTCGACGCAACTCTCAACAGCGTCGAAACAGCTTAAAGCGCCAGAACTCACTTAGTAGAAACAGTATTGATAGTACTGCTGGCGTTACAAGCCCAGACGTTTTCTCTCCGTTGATGACTTCTCCAAGTCATCATCCACTCGCGTCGCCGGGTCAGTTTCCGATTTCCTCACCAAATTATATAGTTTCTCCTGGCATTTTACCCCAGATGTCGCCTAGTCATATTTCAACATTGACATCTCCAAATTTACCAACCTTGTCAGTGAAAAACGAGCCATGTGACTCAAAGGCAGGAATTCTGGCTTCATGCCAGAATGCGCCAAGAATGAGTAGTATTCATAGTGGACAAGTTACCTCAGGCGGAAAGTCAATTTCCATGCTGAAGGCTCAATTAGACATGAAAAATGATATAAAACATAATGCTTGTGCAATAAGTGCTGATCGTGATGGCTTAAAGGAAGATAGTTCAAATAGTTCTACCAATTCTCAGCCTCCAAGTTTGAAACTTAAACTTTCAAATATGAGACAGTATGATAGTGTTTCCCCTGCAGATAGTGATGGAAGCAAGCGCTCCAGTACATTTGACTTTCATAGTGATGATGAAGATTTTGTGCTCCCAATGGTTGAAAAGATGACAGTTGTATCTGCATCACCTACACGACTACAGATTTCCAATAAAAGTACTCTAGCAAGCTTTAATAAGTTCAATAAGTCTGAAAAATTTAAAAGGAAACAAAGAGAAAAGGAATTAAAAAGTGTGCTTTCTGTTGATTCAGGTAAAAGGAAAAGAGACAAAGAAGAAAGTAAAAAGGAAAGAAAAAAGAAAAAGTTAAATAGCTCATACTCTGTTGAGAAAGAAACTGCAGTTTATAAATCGACCACTGTTAATGTTGATGTAGGAAATGAAAATGAACATTATAAACCTATGCCAAAACTGAAGATTACCAAAGAAGGTGTTAAAATGTCTATTGAGAATTCAGTGTTGCATGTGAAAGAAGTAAAAACCATGGATAAATTGGAAAAAACTGAAAAAGAAGCTGTTGTGAAAATTGAGAAGTTAGATAAATCAATTAAAAAGGAAATTTTGGAAAAAGAAATCAAAGTGAAGGATAAATTGTCTAAAAAAGATAATAAAGTGAGTGAGAAAACGAAAAACTCAACTTCCAAAGGTTTATCTGCTTCAGATGAAGGTATTTTTGATAGAATTAATGCAATGAAGACTGAAAATATATCTAAGGGTGATAGTGAAGGTTCTGAGAAGAATTCACCTCATGAAAATAAGAAAACAAGTTCATCTAAATTGAATAAATCTCACAAAACACAGCGCAGTGGGTCATCATCAAAATCAGACTCAAAAATATCTCGAACTCCCACCATTAAACTTAAACCTATTGTAGTGCCATCCAGTAATTCATCTGGGATAAATGTTAGTCGGACTCCATCCACCCCTACAACTCCTTCAACTCCCAAGTCAATTACTCAGTCACCTACCTCCACAACCATCGGTAAAATTGGTGCCGTTTCCTTGGCAACTTCTGGATCTCAAAAACAACTTACGCAAAACAGTAACGGTAAAAGTCCACAAGGACTTAATACCACTGGAAAATCATCCGCATCTTCTTCCAAAAATTCATCAGGGTCAACATCCTCGTCCTTGTCTTCGAAATCTAGTGGTAGCAACCTACAGAAAAATATTCAAATTCAAGGACCTAGTGGCAAAAACTCTCCTAATCCTCAAAGCAATAAGTCTGGTCATGCTCGAAGTTCAAGTACGACATCATTGAACTCCAGCTCTAATTCCTCTAAATCAGACAAATCATTAAGCAAATCTTTATCTTCCACATCGTCAAGAACTTCTTCTCCTCATTCAGAGAAAGAAAAATCAAAGTCCAGTTCACGCAGTTCAAGTACTAGTGGACGTGATAAGTCTACCTCAAGCAGTAAAACAAGTGTTCCTACGTCTACTGTCATGACTGCAGCATCTGTGCTTTCATTTTTGAATCCTAAGGCCAACAAAATAGCTAGCTTGCCTCCAATACCTAAGTTAAGCTCTACATCCAGCGATAAAAAAGTGCCAACTCCAACTTCTGTTAATAATCCTATTGTGACTACAACTAGTGCATCAACTACATGTACTTCTACCACATCTACTGCTAATTCCAAGTTTTCAAAGGCGGGAGGTCAAGTGACAAGTACATCGAAAAGTAGTAATGCCACATCTAATGTAAATTCTGGAAAGTCCAACATGTATGTGTCTAATTCAGGTAGTTCTAAAAATAGTTATTCACATAACAAAGGAAATAGTGGAGGTAATTCTAACAATACGACAAATCGACCAAATAATCAGATGATGTCGAATGTGTCTAATTCCAATAGAAACAGTGGTAATTCACCCCAAAACTATTCTAACAAAGGTGGGAATTCTTACAATAAGGGAACTAATCATAATAGTTCTAATAATTCCAACACTGGTTATAGGAATAATTACAGCAGTGGTAATAATTCTCAGAGCCGCAGTTCTAACACACATAACTCTGGAAATAATTCAAGTTGGGGAAATACTGGTGCAGCTAATTCAAACACTCACAGTGGTAGCAAGCAAAATAATAATTCCAGCATTTCGAATCAACAGACAGGGTTCAGGGCTAACAAGGGCAGTAACTCTGACAGTGCCAGTAGCAGAACTTCTTCTGTAAGCAACAGTGTATCAAACTTTAGGGGCAGCAATTCAGTGCCAAATGCTCCAAAAGGGCCAGGACCTCCTGTGTCTAGACAATCATCAGTTGATAAAAGTAAACAGAGTGTAAATAATACTGCTGCCAGAGGCCGTAAAGGGTCCTTGTCAGCTGTAATAGATAAATTAACATGCAAAGCAACAGTTCCTGTAACTAATAGTTCAGTTGCACAGAAGGTAGATCAAGTAGTAGTCAATGAATCCCCAGCCAGTCCTGAAATGGAATGTTCAGTGCCTGCTATTGAGGAAGAGAAAAAAGTGGTGATATTTGAAGCTCCTGCTAGCCCTGAACCTGACAATTCTAGTGCTAATGTGTCAAAAGGGGATCAGAGAAGTAACAGAAGTGAAATAGTGAGTATTCCATTGGAAAATGAACCAGAACAGTCAGCTAACACTAGTGATTTTTCTGGAGATGGTCTGGGGAATAAGTTACCTAACAGTGATAAGAAAAGAGACAGTTCTTCATCAAAATCATCTGTCACACTGAATTCATCGCCTAAAATCATTCCATTAAATTCACCCAAAGACAAACATTCAGTGACTAAAAATTCTGCAGTGTCAAGTTGTAAGAAAGCATTAACTGAAGTGAGTGGTGTTGAGTCAGTGAATAGTGTAGATAAACAGAATGGTGAGACTGAGTGCAATGATAAAAATGAAACTGGCTCAACAGAAATGAATTCTCATATCTCATCTCCAGATCTCGCATTTAATGACAATAAAGCTAAGGACACTGTATTTAAAATTCCTACTCAGAAACTTAATGAAAATTCTGATAAAAATTCAGAGGATATTGAAAATTTGGGTGGGAGGCGGAAATTTCACTCTGGTTCTATTAACAAATCAATGTCTGATTCAAGTAGCCCTGTTAGCAGTCCAGAAAATGGCTTAATCATCGACTGTCCATCTTCACCGCGTCATCTTCAAAATAAAACTAACTCACCACAGTGCAATCCCGTATTGGACTCTTTCTCTGAGAGCAAGACCTCGCCTAGTTATCTTAAATCTCCTAATATGAAGACGAAATTGAAAACGTCGCCATCTTGTTCTCCTTCAAGGAAAGACAACTCTGGTCTTGGATCTAATGCAAACTCTCCTGATGTCTTTGAGGATGATTTGATGGATGAAGCTCTAGGATTTGGAAATTAATATACTTCATGAAAATTTACTTTTTATTTTAACCTGTAATATATTGGGAATCATGGTGGCTTTTTTAAAATGCATTTATCTTTTCTTAATTTAATAAAAGTTATGTGTGCCAAAAATGAAGTTTTTCTGAAGACTTTTGCAATTTTGGTGTTTTTTTTGTTTTTTTTTTGGAGTAATTAGGTTTTTGTTGTCTGTGTTTGTATGAAATTTCCAAAAATGTTGACTTAATGAAATTACTGGTATTTACCACTGCATCATAACAGTATGACATTTTTATTGGTGTAAATTTGTTAATATCTTCAAAGCAAATATGTTTATGAATTCTGTAAAGCAATCTATTATTTCTTTCTATCGCATTTAAATACTGACAGTTCTATTTTACAATGTATGTCAGATGCTTGAACCTTAAAAAGTTAGTGGATATGGATTTAAGTCTTGCCTATTAACTAATTTTCTTGGCTGATTCAACTTTCAGCAATTATTTTATCAAATGTCCCTGCTACGTAGTAATTTCTACTGCTAAGGGTGTCTGAAAAACTTATTTGTCAGCTTATATGTATTATGAAGTTAAATAAAGTAAAACAATATTTTTGAGGAAATATACTTTTGTTCAGAATATAACTGAACTTTTGTTACATTATGCTAACAGTTTGTGCAATTATTTCCTTATCTAAAAGAATTATGTCATTCAAATCATGATTTATGTAAAAATTTGTTGTTCAGTGATAAAATTAGTCAAGTTTTAAACGTTGATTTCTGTAATAATTCAAGTTTAACACCTTATTTTGTAGAATTTGTTTTGTATGAATTTTATAATCATGCTTTTTTATGATGGGTCATTTGTCAAAGCTTGATAACTTTTTGAATTATAGAAATATTTAAATATATAAAGTTCTTGATGAGCATCTGGTTATCAACTTTGTTTTAGACCATTTCTTTACTACAAATCCTCCATTGATGTTGGAAAAATACAGCCTTATCATGTGTTCTGTAGTAGTATTTACTCATCTTCATTGGCAGATTAAGTATTAAAATAAATTTATTTCTTAGTAAATTATTGGTGGCCATGTTTCATATGCCATGTATGTTGTACGTATTATTTATATATTTGTATTGTTACTGATTATTTGCTATTTTATGACTGGTTACACTGGAAGTGCTGGGCATGCAACGTTGATAAAGTTGTCTTCGTTTGAATCATATGTTTTGATTTACTGTGTATTAAAAAACAAGTTTATTGTTACGTGACTGCATGACTTCACCTGAATGAAGTCCTTGATTTTCATTGCAGATTTCATTTGTTAATAACACAAAGTATTACAAAAGAATATCCAGCTACATGATATGTTAGATAAACCCAAAAAGCTACTTAATGGTAATTCTAATTTGAAACATTGGATGCATTTTTGGTATTTTTTGGAGTAATGTATCCATTGGTTAGGCATATCTCTTTGGTTCGGTTTTTAAAAACAAATTCAGATAAGTTTTGGTCTTACAGTGTCCAGTTTTGGGAAAAACAATTTGGTACTTACAAGTGCTAGAGATTATGGTTTAGTTCAATGTGAACAATGTTATGGTTTAGTTCAATGTGAACACTTCTCATAAGACAATAAGCTGTTATAATATTACAAATAATTTTTTTAATTGGTATGGTTTTTGGATTTTTAAAATTTTACATTATTCCATTAGTTTATGAACTTGAGTTTGACTGAATTTGTAAACATCTTTAATTTTCTTCACTCCCTACAATACAAGTCTTACTAATGCTATTTTGACATACAATAGCATAGGGACTGCCTTCACTTAACTGCCAAAAGTTCTTTTGCAAGTCATTACTATGATATAGTTATTGGTTAAGTGCTGGATTATTGTAGAAAATAAACCTTGTCATGATAGTTGTGCTACTTTATTTGAATATAGTTTTCATACCAGCTCTCAGATTGTCACCATTTAACATATTGTAGATATATTAAGTTTTAAGCACTCAGATTATTGAAAAGCAATTAAAACGGAGATATTTTGTGAAATATGGTTATTGAGTTTAAGATCAGACTTTGTTACTTACCTAGGATCCCTGCTGGAGTTTAAATTAAACAGTACCATATTTGGGTCATATTGGTTATTAAAGATGCTATATACATGTATATAAAATTATAGAGTTAACAGTCACATATCAGTTAGTACTAAATATTATATAATTACTGTAGGACTGTGTATTGCCAGGGCATTTGCGATGCAATTTGCTTCATGGTACGGGTAAGCTGATATGTACTACAATAAAAAACACTAAATGACCATTGTTGTGGTTAAAAGTTTTCTGGAATATTCCGGAACCAGTTTTTTCCCATGTCCGGACCCTACAGGTTTGTTTTTTGTTTCCGCGGCACCGAGGTTAAGATTTCCAGTTTTTGGTAAATTTTCAACTTTTACCATGCATTAACAAGTGTGTTTTAGAAGTGTAAATTCTTTAATCAATGCATTCTGTTAAAGTGATAGTATTTTAGCATACTAACTTACTCAAAACATCAACGAGCACTGTGTAGTCAAGTAATTCCACTCAGAAATATGCTAAGACCTTATGGACAATGTCATGAGATTGATGCATTTTCTCATCTTTGTTTTGTTTTGAAATAAATTAGGACTATGTTTGACTATATGGTTACATGCCAATACAGACACAGGTGATTTGATAAGCATACTGTTTCAGGTACATGCCGGTATACTATGACAGCCCTGTTCGCCATTACAATTGGTTGAAAGTCTGATAATCTATTTCTAAGGTTATTGTTTGTAGGGCAGTAGCTCAATTTCTTGTTTTCTTTTTTGTTATTTTTCTTAATGGATGTAATATATGTTTGTTTTGCAAATTTATTTATTAAAATCTTGAGTTTTTGTCAAATTTTACTTGAAAATCTTGTATTTGTATCATGTGCTGTTATTCAAGTGGAATTTTTGCTGTTAGTAATTATTTATGTTTATATCAACAATGTCAGTTATTTCACATTGAATGTGAAACATGTTCGTACAATTTGCATTTGTCTATGGTTACGTAATATGTATACTGAGTGTATGTAACATCATCTTAAAACAAATCAAGCTCATAAAATTTCTCATATTTTTTTCATATTTGCAATTATTTTAAGTACAGTATAACACCTAAAAACCGGACCCCATCCGGATTGGGGTAAAAATCCAGTTTCGTGAGAATTCTAGTTTTCAGAGAACTATTGATTATTGAAGAGTAAAACATAGGACTTCAAAATTTGTCTGATTTTCAGAGAAATCCGGTAATCAGGGAGTCAGATTTTCTGAGAATTCCGGTTTTTCAGGGAGTCCAGTTTTCAGGGTTTTACTGTATTTGGGTTGTCTAACCTTGAGTTTAACTGCAGAAATTAGATTATCTCTCTTTGAGTTCAGCTGTAGGATTCAGATTGTCTTATATCATTTCTTGTTTTGCAAGTTTACACATCAAAACAATCACCTTGTATTTGAAAAAACATTTTATATGATTATGTATATATATCTATCAATCATCTTGTAGTGAAGTCATGTGACTTACTGTTCGTGTTTTTCGGTCAATGTAATGGAATTCAGCTCTTTTGATTTATAATGCTTTGATGAAGTTTAACAATGCTTACTTAATCTTAAATGTAGGAATGTGATTTTTCACTTACTCTTTGTCTCAAAAACAAAGACAAAAAATTGATAATTAACTCCTAAACAATTTCTTTCACATACATAAATATATATATATATTGACATATTTGGAAAGAACACTGTGAGTGTATAGTCCTCATGTTCCTTATCTCAGTTTTAACTTAAAAAATGATTTTTTGAATAATTAGGTCTAGGGCTTAATTAGAAATTAATTGATATGATATTTCTGTGAGAGAATTTCCACAACTTCCATTGAATAAGATATTGTATAGATGTTAATATATGTCCTACAGATGAAGGATATTTGCAAAACATATGATATTAAAATCAGGGATAGTTTCTCAAACTTTGTTTGATTCATGTATGTTCTGAAACCTATTGTCTGCTTTGTACGTATGTATTTATATATGTGATTGACTGTACTGTTTTTTTTGTTATATAAGGTGATGAATGTCATATGTATTAAGAAATTTGTTTTAAAGTATGCACTGTTAATGAGTTGCTGGAATGTAATGAAAAGTGAAATAATATGTCTGTCCTTCCTAACAATACATCATTTATTGCTGAGTGAAAGTCTTCGTTTCCAGACAGAGATTCTTGTTGCTTTTTACTTACAAGCTTAACTTATCTTTTATTTGTTGCGATGAAATGTTATTTTATGAGTTCAATTTAGCTTTGGTTCTTTGCATAATGAATAGAGTGTTCCTACAGTTGCACGGATATGTGGGATGGTTTTCACTATTTAACAGTATCATTTGAATTTGTGCTAAAGTACATGTTACGAAATGTTCAAATGTAACACTTAACATAAGATCAAGTACATACAGGCTAATAACAATTAATGTCATTGAAAAATCTAGGTTTCTTTAAACAACCCCTTCTGATTACTGATTTTATGTTTTAATTACTGGTATGTGAAGTAAATATTTCAACTGGGTCATGTCTCAAACAGCATGTTGCATCAAGAATTGTGTTCTATAATTATGACCAACTCAGAAATACAGAAATGAGTGAAAAAATAAAATTGTTGAATAAGCTGGTGTTTGTACATGGTGTTTTCTCAGATTGACATTTAATATCCAGTCACAATGATTGATGAATTGAAGTTTCCATGGTGATACAAGAATGATAAATCTTCCAGTCACTAGTTTGACAAAGGTGGGTTAGGTATTTTTTATAATGAAATAAATGATACTGATCATAGTGGCAAGCAATAAGTTTATTAATTTGATCTTTTGAATAAAGATCCTCGTTTAAATTCATTGAAGTTGCAACAAAATTCAATTCAATTATTTTTTTATGTTTCTGCAAAATCTTTCATTTAAGAAATGAAATTTCTTATATTTCTTTGATGAATTATTATATGATGCAGTTTTTGTCATTGAAGCATTTGGCATGAAAACATATTACTGATACAGTGCAACTAGCAATATTGATGCCTTAACAAGTATTATTATGAAGCTTTTGTGTTTATCCTGTACCTTTCCTGTAGTATGTTCAAAAGGCTTATCATTGATAGCTCTAAGTTTCAATCTAATTAATTGTCTTATCAACTCCTGTACTGTTACCTTTTAAATACTATATTGGTTTCCTTGAGTAAAATGACTTTGTCTTAATCCACATTAAAATTTGGAAATTGCTCAGTAAAGGATGGTTAGTGACGGGAAGGGAGGGGGGAGGTTGTACGGTGATTTTGATAATTAAAACTGCATTGTCCCTTTTATTTTCAGTTTTACTTGTTGAATTCATCAAATTCGATTAAGATTCACAAAGAAAATAATTGTTTAAATAATTTAAAAGAAAATAAATATGCTATTCTTTGAATGAACTAGTTTGGGCTATCTTTTCATACCCTCTTTATTTATTTTATGAAATTATTTTGCCCAATTCATGTTTTTTTTTTGTTTGAAAAGCCGATTAAATTGCAGAAATTATAAATGATGATACAAAATCCGTCATAGTGAAGTCAAAATTGGGAGCATTGACATCCAGTTAGTAAAGATGCCGTTAGTTGTTATCCATACCTCTGCTACACTACTAACAATAATTACTAATTCTAAGAGTTATATATATCATCTATCTCATTAAAGCGAGACCTCATTTTATGTCATATATTATTACGATATCTTATTATCTGTGCGAATGTTGTTATTTGTTTTGCATTTTTGATATTGTACATAACGCTCAAAATATGCGAAAATATTATCACACCATAGTCATTTTTAAATTTTATACTGTCAAGTACTAAAAATAAAAAAACTTATTATGATTGTAAATTTTGTGATGATCATGTGCAGAATTTTATGTGTAAATAAAAATCCTATGCCTTCTAAAATATGTCATGTTTGTTTTTCCTCCATTCCTAGAAATATTTTCACTCAATGAATCCTTTGGTGACCCTCTATACAGATTTTTCTGCATCAGTATCATCAAACTACAGGACTGCCAGCCGCACCCTTGGTCTAGTGGTTAGTGCGCTGGACTTGTAACATGGAGATCTGTGTTCAAAGACCAGTTGCAGCAGGTCACACACTTCTATGAAAATTTGGTAAAAATGTCGATTTCCTTCATATGTGGAGATGTTGCCGACTTCTTGTTGAAGGGCAAGTTAGTACTGATTAGTATACAGTCCTGGATAACTGATTAGGTGAACCGATCGCCGTATATACTAGTAACTGAAAAATTGTTGAAAAACGGTGTTAAACCCTAGTGACAATGTCACATTAAACAAACAAACTTAACTTTACATTGAACGTAATCTGGGACCAATATACACAGACGTTAATTAGTGATTTAAGAGTGAAATTATAATGTATTCGTAAGTCAATTCAATGACAAGTTTATTCGACTTTCGGAAAAAACTTATGTGAATTATGTGTATACGTTTAATGTAAAACCTCGGTCAAAGTAGAAATTGAATATGTTGTTGTATAATGGTGTCTTGAATGTAATGCGGAGTAGATTGATTCTGTTAAACTGATCACACACCGTTGTCATGACAGTGCGCGGTATCATATTGTATGGCGCATGTAATTCTATTGATGTAAATGGGTAGGTCTATTACCAAAAGCTGTCGCCAAGTCTTCTGTTGTCTCTGAACAATTACGAACATTTTATTGTATTGTGCAAACATCACAAAATGCTGTTCATCTCGTTCTCAAAGAGAACATATTTACAATAGTCTTTGAAATATTGACAAGGTAACATATGGAAGGGTATTTCTAAACTATCGACAATAATATCTGAAGAACGTCAGAACATACATGTAATGTATACCACCGCAAATTGTCAACGGTCTGAAAAAATGCTTCACGTCGTATGACAAAACAGGCTAGTCATGTTCATGGCTAAAAGTTTTCTGGAATTTTCCGGAACTTCCGGTTTTTCGCAGGTCCGGACCCTACTGGTATTTATTGTTTCCGCGGCACCGAGGCTTAGATTTCGTTTTTTTTTTTTTTTTTGAAAATTTTCAACTTTTACCCATGTATAATTATTAGGTGAACCGGTCGCCGTATATAACTGAAAAATTGTTTGGAAACGGCGTTAAACCCCACTGACAATGTCACATTAAAACAAAACAGACAAACAACAAAATTGGCAGAACTGATTGAAATGAGAAAATAGAGTTTTGGGAAAAGATTCTGAGAAAAAAATATTAAGTGTAACATGTGTATGAAAGATCATGAAGCATACGTTAGCTTGTTTAAAAGGAGACAAATTTCCTGATAGACTTCAAAAAAAATTCTGAAAATAAAAACTACAAGTCACGTAATGGTTTAATATCGCTCATAATTGTTAATTTCGTTGAAACCGGATGAAAATGGAACATAGCTGAATCCAAAATTATAAACTCGTTTCTTAAAGCTAAGTTAATTGTTGGTTTATAACCTCGTAACTCAACTATTTGCAATATTGAGATTTTGATATCATTTTTTTTGTCTCAATGAGTTCTTTACAATGATCCTACTTACCTGCTTGTAGATCTATCCTAAATAGGGTTAATCCCAATTTGAAAAACCCGTAGCTCGCTTCAAGTTATTGCAGCTCAAAACTTCAAATGCGATTTTCTCGAAATGAAAAAATGACATTCAGGTTTGTAGAAATAACCCGACGAAATGCTTTTGTAGATGAACAAGGCATTGCAATGATTGGTATATCTCCTAATTATACTATTATCAAAATGGTAAAGTATAGAGATTTTAAAGAGCAGAAAAAACAACCATAAATATGAAGTATACATGTACAGTAAAACCTGTGAACAAGGGCCACCCTTAGAAAAGACAAATTGTGGCCTTTATTGACCGGTGGCCTATCTTCGCTATGCTTTTTTTTTATTTTTGTCAGAAACTGCAGCTGTGGATGTAGATTGTTGTACAATGTAATTGCGTTTCGTGATTAGCGAAAGTGCCCAAAACTGTCAGCCATGAATAAAATAGATTAATTAGAGTCCTGTCATCATTAGTAGGCGCATATTTCTCGTTCATATGATAAACCCGGCTGTTGAAAATATACAAAAATTATCGACAGGATCTTGATAAAAGATTGCATCCGGTCGGGATACTGTGTTTAATCAACAACGTGTTACACGCCGTAATTTTATACTAGAATTTTATCTTTTTCCAATACTACTAGACAACATTTCGAATGCATTTTTCTTTCTGCTTCTAGTAAATTTCGTCGCAGTTTCATTTGCAAACCACGCAAAAATCAATGCACGAATTAGAACACGTATTGAATAGACTGGCAAACTGGTTTATGCCGTGCAGAGCGTGTAGAATATGGTATGCAGAGCATGCAAAACAATGGATTCTGAACATAGTATGCTGAATATAGTATGCTGACTAGAGTATGCTGAACATAGTATGCTGAATGTAGTATGCTGAATATAGTATGCTGAACACAGTATGCTGAACATAGTATGCTGAATATATTATGCTGAACATAGTATGCTGAATATAGTATGCTCACCAGAGTATGCTGAATATAGTATGCTGAATATAGTATGCTAAACATAGCATGCGTAGACTTGATATCAGCCCATTCTTACACAGCATTCAAATTAAAGATGCGAACTTTCGGACGATCATATTGTTTTATATCTATGAATTCTATAAAAATTTTCGCCAAATTCGGCTTTAATTACAGGATTTAACGTCTTTTTCAACAACTTTTCATTTATATACAGTTCACCTAACCAGTTTTCCTGGACTGTATGCTAACCAGTACTAACTTACCCTTCTACAAGGAACCGGAAACTTCTTCACATATGGAGATAAATCGACATTTTTGTTAAAAGGTCATTCTTTGAAAAACCGTTAATAATTATTTAATACAAACTGACCGCCAAATAAAAGCCATCTGTAAATAAAAGGCCACAGTTTGTCTTTCCCAAGGGTGGACTTAGTTCGCAGGTTTGACTGTACTATTGCGTTGTACTCATTAATTGGAAAACCATGGTGACGAAAACAAGAAATAATCCCTCATTATGCATAATGCAATAAAACTTCCTGTAGTGACCACCTCGATTTTAAGACCACCTCATTATAACGACCATCAATTTCTGATCAAGTGTCAATAGTTTTTTCTGTATTTCAACTTGATAATGTGATCAATAGTAAGGCCAGTTAGTTTGGTCTCAAAGAGGTCTTAAAAATGAGACAATGAGGTTTCACTGCAGTAAATCATTTTGTTGATATCCAATGAATTTAATGATAACATCTTCAAAGCACAATTTATAACGATTGTTTGATTTTTATGCCAGCTTTTGTAGCAACTTTTGTACACCTGTTACTCAAAAACAATTAATCTCTCTTGCATGCTATGTTTCAATCATAACAATATGATTTAAGATCAAATAATTATAGATGGTTTTTATCGGCGATATTTAATAGGTATCGTTGCCGAAATTTTATATAAATTGTATGAAAATGTTTTATTTATACAGTAAAACCTCAGATGGTAGCCACCTCAATATTTCAACTACCTTGTTATGAAGACCATATATTATCAGCACCCAATTGTATAAACATTGGTTAACTTTAACCACTGGCTTAAATCAGAGTTTTGGTTAAGATTTTGGTTAAATGTTCAGTTAGCTGTTGTAGAAAATTTTGTTTAAATTTAACCAAATTTTGTTTTTGTTAAAGCTCAAATATATCTAACCCAAGTCTAAGATTCTGGTTCAATCTCAACATAAACGGTAACCAGTACCAAAGTGGCAGTCCTTTTTAAATGTTTAAATGATTTTTTTAATGGTTAGTAAACCAAAATGGTTAAATTTAACCTTGGGTTAAATTAACCATTTGGTTAAAGTTAACCAATGTTTATACAATTGGGCGCAGATCGGCTTATAACTCCCCTACAATCCAATTTGATATTGAGATCATCTAATTATTACGACCGATTTCAATAACTCTCCTATAATTCAATTTGAAAATGAGACCTCTTCATTAACGACCGATTTTCGGGTCCTGAAGGTGGTCTCATCATCAGGGTTTTACTGTATATATTTTTTATTACTGCAGTAGTACCATTGTTGATTTTATGTTCAAAATTTTGCTCCATTGTAAGGTTTCTTCTTTCGTTTATACCAATGTTGAATTTAATTGTGCTAAAAATGTATTTATACAATGAATTAACAGGTTACATATACAGCATGTATAGTAAAATCTCGACTGGAAATTGGTCGTAATAATGAGATGGTCTCATTTTCAAGTTGAGTTATAGAGGAGTTACTGAAATCCGGTCCGAATATAACTTGTCGTCATGACAAGGTGGTCGTAATATTGAGGTGGTCGTTATGTGATGTTTTACTGTATCTGTGACCATTTCAAGGGTCAGTATTTTTTTCAGTAGTGATTATCTTACAATAAATAGGAATTCATAGCTTTATTATAGACAGAATAAAGTTTTGTTTGATATAATATACATGTGTTTTACATAAAGGACATTGGTATAGCCAACAAGTTTTTTTAGAATATGCCGATAACGAATAATAAATTATGATAGTAAATTAATACAATACATAAATTCAAATCCATGATACGTAAATCCTTTTACAAAATTGCTATCAAATGGAAGGAAAGGATTTCCCAGACATCGGATGTCTGTTCCCTTTGAATAATTGTTTTTAAGAGATATTTATAGCAGGAAAGAATTTCGGAATTTTTGCTGATGCAGCAAGTGTTGGCTTTGAA
Source organism: Lutraria rhynchaena (assembly GCA_008271625.1). NCBI lineage: Eukaryota > Metazoa > Mollusca > Bivalvia > Venerida > Mactridae > Lutraria > Lutraria rhynchaena. The sequence goes on from VIBL01000164.1 coordinate 633,163, forward strand.
GACTAGCGACAAATGCTGATTTTAAGTACCCGAGGTAATATTGATGCACAGCTCTTGGTTAAGCATTGTTCGTTTGTGTACGTGCATTACAAAGTAAACAACACAACGTTTATTATACCGTTTGTAGAAATCATTGGAAAAAATCCTGATTTACGTAAATCAAAATCGTTTAGAATCATCGTTTTTGTCCACCCATGTAACAGCGGGAATAGATTTAGTCTTTAGTAAAATGATAAACACCGTGCTGACTATTGATGACTTTGGTCCAACATATTGTCAGCAAAATGCTCTAAATAAATTTCTTTTTGCAAGTTTGCTAGTTGTCATCCGAGGCAAATAAACCTCGTTCTGGAATAAGGCGGGGAATAAGTTGATGTTAACCAATCAGAGAGCGGAAAAATCTTGAGGGCACAGGATTTAGAATATAAACTCTAAGGCGTCGCATCTTCTTCAGTCGGCTCTCTTATCCGAAGAGGTCGCTTGGAAGTGGCGTAATTTTGTTCTTGTAAAATTGTTCGAGACATATAACTGCAAGATCCACAAACGACATTTTCACGAATTCTTAGGGACAATGGGGGTCCCATTTTTGTGGTTTTTGGTGATAAACTTCGGGTTTATACAGCATGTTCGTTCGTAAGTAATTTATTCTTTCAGTTATGATATTTCGCGGTAACTCTGACCTTCAGAAAAATGAGATTTCTTCTTACCATGCAAGTAACAATTTTTTTTCACGTTTATCATGGAGTTAAACGCTGGTTAAATAATTTCTCACAACGGAATATTTTGACAGAATTAATTAGTACCAAATGGGCCTTGGTAATTAAGCATGTGTTCAAAACAATAAACAATAAAATGCGACTGTTACTTAAAGTTACTAGAATCAGATCTTTGAAGAAATATTGTAATCTTTTTTTGCAAGCTGACATAGTAAAACAATCGCTTATTTTATCTTTATAAACACGATAAGTAAAACAATGCGTATTGAGTATTTTAAAATACACATTGATTAGGAAAAAATGCAATGTTTCCGCTAACTTTCCTACAATTATAGGATCGGTAAGTCAGCAAAACTGTTTCTTTCTTTTTCAAATATACTTTTTGATGTCGGGAAAATAGCTCATATAAAAATAAAAATATTGCCAAATATAAAAAGACCGATGATAAAAGAATGGGGTGATCTGGTTTATGGAAACCAACAAATATTTATTTTACGCCTTAAACATTAGAAATGAAAATTTACAAAAATTTGAAAAGATTGCATGATGACATATTATCTTTCATATGTTTTTGTTTTTAAATCATGTAAATACGACTCTGAGATTAAGGTACTTTCGCATTTCAATATAACACACTTCTGTCATGTCTTAAATGTTTGGCCTATATAGTGCAAAAATTATACTTGTGTTAGCAAAGATACTTCGTACATCAACAAAGCTTTAACCGACATTTTTATTATTATTATTGACATAATCTTGGGCACAATCTAGATTTGCCCGTTCAGTATGTTATAAAATTAAAATGAACAATATATGGGCTTTGGTTGGTTAAAAGCTTCATTCTGATGAATATGGTGTAGATAATTTTATCGTCCCAGACTTTATTTGTATTAAAATATAATTCGCAATATTGTTACATCACACTCAAGTCACATACTGTGAAACAATTTCATTGTGGAATAATTTCTTTACGCGAACAAATAATACCCTTTGATTGAAACAAGACAAAACAAAATAAATGCATAAATAAATACATAAATAAATAAATACATAAATAAATGCATAAAAATGAAAAGAAGAGGCACTCTTTATATATATTATATCAAAATGGTCTTCGCTGTTTTCTAATCGTTAATGTACAAACAACGCTAAAATAACTGATAAGAACAGATCGTTAGAATTGGTAATATTACTGAATAATACTCTTATTATTTATACTTTCAAAGTTTTATCAAAATTTTGTTAATTGCCATTCACGCAACATTACGCAACCAGTCGTAAACCAAAGGCAGTTTGTAGCGGTAAATTTCAGCCAAATTTTTATTCGGTTTAGAATAAAGAACGGAGCGATGAAGTACGGGTCTGACGGAAATTAGTGATTCAGCTCGGTGTTAAGGAATGAAGTATTTAACTATAAATAGCTCCCCCACAGTATTTTATTATCACTGCATTCAAATTATCATTCTATTTCTTTTTAAACGCTTTATTATTTTTTTTATAATATATGGGATATCACTTCAGTAATCATCGTATTTATTACTTATATCTCTTTATCGCGGCTGTTAGCTTGGGGTGATACAACAGTCTAGCGTGTAAATGAGACTTAAATTAAAATTAAGTTTGTTATTTTCCCTATATTGTGTCTGATCATTGTTTGATGAATGTAGTATTTTCTTTTGATAATGTACCACAGCAACCTATTCGTGGTAACCAATTAAACGATGAAGATGACGCCTTATCGTTTAAATATAAATGGGAACCTGAGTATAAATATACTGAAATTATAAATAATGAAGAAAATCTATTGTTACTGCATAATTTAAATGATAGCATACTGTCCTGTGTAAACCAGAGTGATATTAATCAATGTATTCATAAATTTGAAGATATTTTTAGTACTGTAGCATCCCCGTTCATTAAAAATTGTATTACACTTACTAATGTTGTTAATACATATTGTGACGCCAGTCAGCCATGGTTCAATGACAAATGCTTTGAAAATAGGCGATTATTTTATTACTGTTTAAATAAATATATACACTGTAAAAATGATAGTAATATAATACAATGGTCATAGCTAGATCAGAATATAAAACGGCTTTACGTAAAGCAAGATATAAATATGATAAACATATAACTGAAAAACTGTAAAAAAATAAGCACAAAGATGTACGATTATATTGGAAAATGTTGAAAGAAACGGCTGATCAAATATTACTCTTGTCATGTTTGAAAATTATTTCAAGGCCATAAACAACCCATCTGATAGATGGTATTTCCAGATGAAGATAAATTTTGTTGAGAATTACGAAAAACGGGAATTCAAAATTATGTTCGCTGAACTTAACACTTGCATATCACGTAACGAGATGAGTTCGGCTATTGATAAATTCAAACGTAACAGATCAAGTGGTCCTGATATTATTGTTAAACGAATTTTTCATTTTTTGGTAAAGACGCTCTATTGCCTGTATTGTATTCACTTTTTAATAAAGTATTTGATTTGGGTTATTTTCCTGATAGGTGGTGAGAGGGTTACGTAATCCCTTTACACAAAAGGGTAGCATTAACAATTTAGAAAATTATTGAGATATTACTTTATTGAGTTGTATTGGAAAACTTTTTAAACGTATTATCAATAATAGGTTAACTTCATGGGCCGAAAATTATAATGTTTATATTGAGGCACAGACCTGTTTCAGGCGAGAAATGAGTACTGTTGACAATTTTTTGTTCTAAATGGTTTGATATCACTTGTTCTTAATCAAGGGGAAAAACTCTGTACACTTTTTATAGATTTCACGAAAACTTTCGATTATGTTGTTCGTGATAAACTTTGGTATAAGTTAATACAATTGGGACTAAGGGGCCAAATCTTTAACATTATGAAGTCTGTATATGAATCCGTTATATCTCGGATAAAATATGATAACAACATAAGTGGCGAATTCTCTTGTTTACTCGGTGTTCGCCTAGGTGAATGCCTGTCTCCAATTTTATTCTCAATGTTCATAAATGATTTAGGAGATATTTTTATTCATAACAATTTAAATTGTACTGATGTTAGTTATTTTAAGTTATTTTTGCTGTTAAATGCAGATGATATTGTAATATTCGCCAATACGGCTCAAGAATTGCAACACCATCTGTTACATGATTATTGTAATACATGGAAATTACGAGTAAATATACATAAAACTAAAATAATGATAATGCCGTTTTTCAACAATTTTTCAATTATATACGGTTCACCTAACCAGTTTTCCTAGACTGTATACTAACCAGTACTAACTTACCCTTCTACAAGGAGCCGGCAACTTCTCCACATATGGAGGAGAATCGACATTATTTTTGTGAAATTTTCATAGAAGGGTATGAACTGCCGAATTCACCACATTGATAACTATGAATCGAAACGACTGTTTTTTCCTGGCTATAAGCTTAGCGCCGGCGAAAGAAGCTTTGTCAACGACTCAAGTATAGCGTACAGATTTTGACTTCTAGTACATCTTTACAACATACAATGTATCCGCTAGGTATACACGGAGCCTGCATCCACATTTATATAAAACCATTAGCTGGGCGAGTTTAATATGTACATTATGCATTATACAGTCCATTGGCCAACATTAGTGACAATATTAAAAAATTCTTCGGTGGGTGGACTCGTATCGTTTCTTAAAAAATACAGTCAAACTTGTGAACAAATGTCAACCTTGGGAAAGATAAAATGTGGTCTTTATTGACAGTTAGCCTTTATTCAGAGGTCAGTTCGGTCTAAACAACCGATGACGGTTTTTCAAAGAATGACCTTTATTCACAGGATGGACTTTATTCGGTGACCGCGAACACAGGTTTGACTGTACATAATCCTTTCAGAGCTAATTTTTCATTAGTAAATTATTGCATGAACATCTGAACAATTATCACAAAGTAAGCAGTTTTACTTTTTTTGTAGGGAGGCCCATATGTGTGAAACATCTGCGAACCTGGTGATAAACGAAACAGATTGGTGTAGCAATTTTATAAACCGTACCATACATAGGTGGTACTTACTTCCAAAATATTTTCCAGTGGCTGTAGACAGCTATGATGCAATGCAACCGTACATTAATATGTGGTCATTAAATAAGGCTGAGAGTCCAGAATGTATATTTTTTAGGTAAGTGGTCAGAAGTATTTATACAATTATGTTGGCATCAATTTCATTTTTACCCAGATAGATTTATTTTGGCATTAAGTACATAACATGGTTATTAAAACATGATACACAATAAATAAAATAATGCATATGAATAATAATCCATGTCAGAAACATCACATCGAGGATAATACAAAAAAGGCAAACCCCTTATTTCCATGCTTACTAGTTTATACCTGGACGGTAAAAAGGATATGATTTCTGTATAAAAAAAGACTTCGGTCAAACATTCAACATTTTCATGAGATAAACACAATTTGAGCTCTTATTTTGCGGATGTTTTTAATGTATTTACCATATTAATGATTACATTTACAGAAATACTTCGACCATGGTTATGGACTGTTGTCCGGGTTGGACCGGTGAAACTTGTGATCAAGGTAAGAGTATGAATTATGCCTCGTTATTTTTTTCACTGAGGTTTAATGTCGCACCAAGGATCAGGGTCATTTAGCCACTTGTCCAGCTTTAATTGTGGAGGAAAACCAAATACATTCTCTTGGGTAGTACCAACGACCTTCCGTAAGCCAGCTGGACAGCTAACACGCGAAATTTGTTAATTACCGGTTAGGATTCGAACACACCGCGGCGCCTTACCATTTTACAGTCTTTGCATAAATTACAGAAAAGCGTATGAACTACTGACTGTATGTGTTTGAATGATCGATGACTTGTTTATCCAAATATAGGTACATAACTAGACAATTGAATAAAACAGTTAAACAGACCTAGTCGTGTAAATTTCAGATGTACACATAGTTGTTATTCATACTTTGTGAACTGCTCATTGAACAAATGTTGAAATTTATGACTCATTAAAAGATCACAACACTATTCTCTAATGCATTACTGATGGTTTCATTATGACCACAAATCGTATTAAAATTACATAATGACAGAAATTATTTTACGGACCATCCCTAAGGTAATGTGAAGAATCGTTAAAAGGAACAGAATAAAACCATGGTAACACATGCGTTACATAATGTAGCTTAACATACTTTTACGTACCTTAATGTACCTGAGCGTGCTTACAGCCGTAGCCTGTCGTACTTTAAGTTCTGGATGATGTGTAAAAATGCGTGAGAGTCGTGAGTGATGATTTATATTTTGATTAGGTTCAAAAGATAACTACGGCAAACAGGATTTTTAGCGTACTTCAACGGACTTTTTCTGACGTACTTCACTGACATACTTCACTGGCATACTTCACTAACGGACTTCACTAACGTACTTCACTAACATACTTCACTGACATACTTCACTAACGGACTTCACTAACGTACTTCACTGACATACTTCACTAACATACTTCACTAACGTACTTCACTGACATACTTCACTAACGTACTTCACTTACATACTTCACTGACATACTTCACTAACGTACTTCACTAACGTACTTCACTGACATACTTCACTAACGGACTTCACTGACATACTTCACAGACATACTTCACTTACATACTTCACTAACGTACCTCATGATGTACTTCACTGACATACTTCACTGACATACTTCACTGACATACTTCACTAACGGACTTCACTGACATACTTCACAGACATACTTCACTTACATACTTCACTAACGTACCTCATGATGTACTTCACTGACATACTTCACTGACATACTTCACTAACATACTTCACTAACGTACTTCACTGACGTACTTCACCAACGTACTTCTACATATTTTTACGCTATTCTATTTGTTTTAGCGTACTTAACCTTGTGCTTACCTTCATATTTTGTAGCTTAACTACGTAATAAACTACACAATTTAACGTATGTGTGACCAAGTCATAAGTGTGAAGTGTTTCTGACTTCATACGCAATTCAAGGGAGGCATCGTGGTCAAGAGATAGGGCGTGCGACCTCTGATCCGAAGGTCCTGAGTTCGAATCCTAGCATCGACGGATTTCGTTCATGAACTTAACAATCCCATTTTTTCGGAAGCAGTACTGGTTTAATGTACAGGAAGGGTCTCTAGCGTGATTAATATAAGCAAAATTGATAAATACGATGTATATTTCTCGTGGGTGATTAAATTTATTCTATCATGCCTGAAACTTAGTGAATAAACGCAGTCCTTGATTTACTTAATCCTACTTTTTATAGTGATTACTAGCAAACGAAGATTGTTTTCAAAATTCAGGAAAATAAGTTACAAAATGGAATGTAGTCATATTAATGTCACTCTTGTATGATGTACATGGATTATGAACTATTCGTTGTATAACATTTCAATAGAATAGTTTTGCACCTAAATACTGTTGTGTATAATTTCAGCTATTTGTCGTGAATTATGTAAACATGGCACATGCTTACATCCCAAAGAATGTAACTGTGAAGGGAATTATACTGGCTTTCTTTGTGATGAAACACCAGGTAAGGTGTTCCTTAAAAATTCTTGCAAACTGTAAATATTTCAGACACCTAGCTTTAGCGCTCGTTAATAGTTTTCAAAAATAATCAATTGGATGAAAGATTCCTTTATTTACGAACAAGATGTAGCAAGATTTTTATATTGAAAATTTGTAAGTATCCTTGTTAAGATTTGTTGGAAAAAAAACGAGCCCCCGTCGGTCCTGGAAGGTAAGATGGTACATCGTATGCATTTGATGAAAAGGATTTGCGCTGGAGTTCCGATGAAACATTATGCTTAATTGCCGCGATCTATCAGAGGATCGCGTACCCATATTACATCATTTGTGTACCATTTATGATTTGTGCTTACGTTCAGAAGCTGCCAGAATCGTGTGGACTTTGAATATCTGTCAAGCGCTAGAGTGAGATAAAAGATTGTCCCTACAGTTTGGGTGGCGGTGTCCATTTTGACAGCTGACACTTAATATACGGGGTGAAATAGAACCTATACACCGGTTAGTTTGCTAACCGACAGAATAATACTCCAATGAAAACTGGTATTCTGTCCCCGCTGAAATTTCATTGGTTCTGCAATGTTTACATAAATATGAGCTTGATTTATGCCTTCCAATCGATTGATTGATCAATCACATCGAATTTTAGACATTATTAAAACTAAAACTTCTGAAAAAAATAGAGATTTGAGCGTTAAAGCGTGAGTGCGTGATTTGAGGTTCAAAAGCGTGACTTTCACGCCGAATGCAAGAGACTTGACAGCGATGACTTTGAGATACAGGAACATTCAAGATGGGGACCACGGGACAATGCTTACATCAGCAGACAGTTACACATCACGAAATGTTGTTGATTATCACCATTAAATTAGACATATACCTAACTGTATATTGTAACGAATTTGCAGAAATCAGTCACGATTTGAAATACTGTTACAAACACAGCTCTTGTAAAGGAGAAAAGATAACAGGTCTTGAAGACCGGCAGGTTAATGTATCAGAATGCTGTCAGGAGGGAGTTGATGCATATTGGGGTCGCGATGATGTTTCCTGTGCACCATGTATTGCTTCAGGTATACTATAAATTTTAATGATTTTCTTTGTGTCCATATTTTCACTGCTGAAGTAGAACGATGGATAGACGGTTAAAAATTTATATTTTAAATACAATCAAGAGTGCTTGAAATTAAAAGTATGATGGTGTAACAAGTTTTTGTGGTATTAACGAACCATCGCCGTATTTTACGCAAATTTCCTTTATTCCTGAATATTTTGCAACTGATCATCATACAAATTCATTATTATCACGTTTTTATCTTATTTTGCTTTATGCAAAATGCTCAATGAGAATTTCAAGTTAAATGGTTCAACGATGTAGACGTAAGAATGTTTTGACTAGTATTTTCGTGAGTCGTTAATAAGTTTAATGTCAATGTCATATATATGGTAGTTCATTTTTATGAACAGTCAAGGATTCAACATTTGTTCGGTTATATACGGCAGCCGGTTCACCTTACCAGTTTTCCTGGACTGTATGCCAATCAGATGTAACTTTCTCCTCCCATAAAAAGTCGGCAACGTGACTGTATATGGAGAAAAATTGATTTTTTTTATCAAATTTTCATAGAAGGGTATGAACTGCCGAGACCGGGATTTGAACCCGGATCGCACTAATCACTAGACCACGGCCTCTTGTCACTCTGACTGTGGTGCAAACTTTAAAATGAACCCAATGACCACGTCCAATATTGTCACACCGGCCCAGTGAAATGTTCACTACCACATTAACATCAATGTGTGTTTTGTTACCTACTTTTTGACATCACTACAGTCCGATGATTCAGAATCAGGGTTAGCGAACAACTAACATTGAGCTTTGCTTTTTTAGATGTACCAGGTATGGGTTTTGTAGCATTTACTGAAATAGTTATACCTTTCTTATGTTTCTTATCAGCAAAATTTGATTCCATTACTAAATGTAAGCTGCACATGAGTAATCCCATTCCCAAAGGTTTGAATTTTGGAAGTTGTTGCGTTTTTCTTTCGGGGTGGGATGAAGAGGTGGATTGTTCTTTAGCAAAGAAGGTACATGGTTTTTATTTTGATATGAACCAGCATTGTTTGGAAACATGGGACATTAAGGGATATGATTAGCAGAGGATATTTGTTCGGTACAGGTACTGACAAATAATGGAATTAACTTATTTAGATGGAGCAATTCCGGGTTTCCTGAATGCATTTATGGTGTTGAATAGCGTAAATGCTTTTGAACAAGCTTTACATGCTAAAGTACAAATGTTATTTGCCGACATTTCTTTGGAGAAATTCTTGGCTGACTTGTTTGGCTTAAACACACTAACACCAAGAATTTGCAGACAATGAAAAGAACGCAGACAGGGTGGACCATTATAACATTTTTGTTTTCAAATCTCAGTTAATTAAGAGGGGACTGAAATGGAATGAAGAGCCATTATATAAGAGCTGTTGAACCAACCCATATCTGACACGCATGCTCCAGTACCAAGCCAAGCCAGTAAATTGTCATAGGGGCACTTCCCTTTAAAAAACAAAATAAGGTGGAACGGCCCGATCAGTAGCATTACAACAGTAGCCCCATTACTATGGTAGTGTTAGACCTAGGTGAAATTATAGCAGGTACAACACAACCACTTCTCTGGGACCAAAACAATGGTGGGCAATGTTCGGGTGAGATTCCTGTTTCGTCAATGTTAAATATCTCGTCTGTTTTTTTAGTCAAATCATAATTATCTAGAATAAGTTCAAGTTCATTAAAGTGTGCTGCACGGTGTCTGTACTAACTGTCTTTGCTCTAAGAAGAGATGAAGATCTTCATTTTAAATCTTTAAGTTCCTTATTTCTTCACAGGAATCTGTTCATCAACATTTTACTAAGTCACTTGCTGTCTTCGGGAAATTTGGCAGCAAAAATAGCCGTTTCCGTTGCTAACGCTCCTCTCTCGACGTAAGAAAATCCATACCTAAATAACGCCATGTTTACAACATGATTACATTTAGCAGTCTCAAAAGGGTGAGATGCCCCGATTTAAAAACATCCGCATCGTCTGCACCGTTGTCGTCTGCATTGAACTTTTTAATGAAGATTCTTTGATTATGCACTTTTATTGAAATGTTTTGTTTTAATTAATATTTTATTTACCAAAAGAGATGACTAAAATTTTATTTGTATACATTTTTATGACAAATTTTAATCAAAAGTCGCTGAGCAGTCACCCGAAACGCTCTGTTGACTAAAATCGAAAGTAACGCATACATACTAATAGCGTGCATATCGTGCATATACAGTGGAAACGCCGAAGCCGGACACTCAGAAAACCAGAATTATCGGAAAACCGAACATTCGAGCTAGTCCCAATTTTCCTTCTTCTTTTCTATAGAAACCCCAGAAAACCGAACACCTCAGAAAAACTTTTCATCCGGTCCCAAAGAGGTTTGGTATTCTGAGTTTCCTCTGTACATAAAATACCACGAAACCTCGTTGTACCACGAAACCCTGTTACTCCACCATACCTGTTCGTTGCCAATCTGGCATCAACAATATTATTAGGGGGTGTAACGGTTAACCGATATACCGGTTAATATTGCAATACGAATTCTGACGGTTTTTTACCGGTTCGTTTTTCTCTGAACCGGTTTTTGTAGTCTTGGCGACACCACTGATGAGAAGATCTTAGAAATATATACAATGTATAATATATATCAGCATTTTCTCTCCATTCTGCCTCCATCATTAACTTGTGTATTTGATTTGCTCATCAATTAAACACTATTTCAATTTCAAACTACATATGAATTTCATATATAAATACATATAATATTGATCCATTTAAGGCGATGCATGTGCATCAATTCCTGCTTTGCTTTTCTGTGCGAAAAACAATACGTATTGCAATATATTGCAATACGTTTTTTACTGTATTGTTACACCCCTTAATATTATCATTACGGGTCTTTTAATTCAGTTTTTATTGAAGGATTGTTTTGTAAACATTGGCAATAAAACTCCTTATATGTATTGTATACAAAACGAAGCAAACATTTTATTAGGATTTAATTAAACTAGTATGTTGAACTATCAAATCTAAACCAAGCTTTGTAGTTCAGGGTTTGATTATCTTTTTGTTTTTATATGACTCATTGTCACTGGGGTTTAACGCCGTTTTTCAACAATTTTTTTCATTATATACGGCGACCGGTTCACCTAACCAGTTTTCCTGGACTGTATACTAACCAGTACGAACTTACTTTTCCACAAGGAGCCGGGAACTTTTCCATATAAGGAGGAAATATGGTCCCGCGGCTTCAGGGTTTGAGGTTATAAAACTTGAGATCGGTCTCCGAGCTCAAATCTCACATCTTGTCTTTTAATTTTTTAAAGTTAATTATGATCTTACAATAATGATAATTATTGATTCATTATTGTGACAGCATAATTGACCGGAATATGTATTTTAACATTAACCATCTCCTTTTTTTCAACCATGCCACTTTGAGAATGGAATTGAGATTTGAGCTCGGAGACTGTTCTAAAGTTATATATGTTTGATGCCAGATTAAGTTCTTTTTCTAATTTGTCGATAACCCAAAGTTATCATTTTTGTTCAATAACTGATGAATCGTTTTTACTAACACCGAAAATAGATTGCATTAAGCAGCAAAGCAATTGCTGCACGAGTATTGTCGAGTCACGGCCATTTTTGCAAGTTCACAATGTGTACCGAAACTAAAGTAAATTCAACAAAACAAACAATATATAATATTTATTGTCTGTTTTCTTTTTACCTCACACAGACGAAGACAATGAATATTTACGTTGTTTTGCCTTCGGTAATAGTGCGTACCGATCCTTTGACGGATTGGATTACAGATTCACGGGAACATGTTCGTATTATTTGCTAAAGGATACGGAACATGGGCTGTCCGTCATTGAGAATAATGTCAATTGTGAACAAGGATTGTGTCAAAAGGTTTGTGTAATTTGTATGTAATATGTCATTGGTGTCACAGAAAGCCATCAACTGGAAGGTAATATCGCCCGTAGAGCACATCAAGATACCAAGGGTTTGGCCGATTGATAAATACGCGTGCGCTTCCAAATACATTCGATGTTTCATTGTGGTGAAATTAATGTAATAGCATTTTCACTTAACATATTGTCACCTTTTTACCGTATTTGCAACGTAAATAAACAATATACATTGGATTAACAATGCCCGATCTAAACAATATCTGAAAGCCACCACTTTTGCGTGCTTAGAGGCACCTTTTGTACTGTTTTAAGTACATTCTTTTAAATAGCTTTTTTATTCTAGGATTTGACTATCACCTGTAACGAACAAACTATTAACATCATTAATACAGACGTGTTCCATGGCAGTGATGTCGTACAAGTGCCAGATTACACTAGTGTTTCTGTCACCAACAGTAAGTTCCACATATTAATTTCGTTTATCATGGACCAGTTGTTGGGTGAATGGGTGAGCGAAAGACTGGATAAGTGTGTAAAGCTTAAGCTAATTTTACTGGAGGGTGTAAGGCAGGAATAGAATTTGGGAGACTCTGAAAGGGGACGTCTTGTGGACGGTGTTTTATCATGTTGAAAAGGAAATGTATATTTCCGTTGTAAGTCATTCCAAGACCGTACCCTCCGGGGAACTGTGTTTAGTTCTCCTTTTTTAGTCTTATGTGTTGAATGGGTTTTGGGCCTCGTCGAGGGTGGCATGTTATGTATGTGTATTTTTTCTACGAATCCTTTTCTTATCTATACTCGTAATTATCAAACCTCGTCATTCACTTTCACATGCCATCTTCTTATGTTAGGCATTTTGAAGGAGAGAAAATTTGTAAAGCAATTTCAAGAAAAAGTGCGTTTGAAGAAAGAATTAAAAATAAAACACGTTCTCCTAAATGGAACTTTTAAGATTTAACAAAGCAATTAAAACCAGCTGCCACCTTTCCTATAAGAAGTGCCGAATGATTGTATACTATAATTCAATGTGAAAAACATTGTTAAAGTTGTGCGTCCATTATGCTCGTATTGGCCTTAGCTGATTTCATTTTAACCTATCTGTAAATATTATTTTATTCAACAGCCATCGCCGTGGAAAGAAAATCGAAATACTTGTTTATAGATTGTCAAAGTGGCTACCTGAGAGTGGATACAGACGGAACCTCTGTCACTGTCCATATAGCAAAATCAAGAAGCTACGGCAACCTAACTGGATTATGTAGGAATGCCAATGGCATTCAATCAGGTGCAGATAATTTTATACATAATCAAGCACTTCATTTTTTTATATTCCATTGTCGCATTGTTCCGCTCCGATGAAAAAATAGTAAATTAATTGTTTGATGCACTGTGATCAATATTCACCTAATATGAACATTCATGAGCAATTCTCATGTTGAAGAATCATTCATCATCTGCCATATTTACCCAGAAACAAAAAAAAATATTTCCTATATGCACTACAAGATTAAAATCGTCCGGCAAATTTCAGAATATACTAGTAATACATGTAGTAATGTTCTAGGATAGGTTTACCAACCCATTAATTAATGTATGCATTATTTCCAGATGACAATGAAGGTAGTCCAGATAACCTGTTCGGCAACGATGAAAAAGTAACTAATGGAATGGTAAGCAACATACATTTTGTGTCTAAGAAATGTGATGTATTTTACACTCAGTTACGACAATTGTATTTCAAGCTGTGAGACTTTTTCGTTCGTCCGAGCCATCCAAGTTAATATTTACTTTTCAACATGAAACCTAGCGCAAACATTAGGTTTGGAGCTCTTAACTCAAGTTTGCTAATTCAAAAACATTTTGTCGGAAAAAGTAAGTTCATTGCATTTGAGATTCAAGAAATGTGTTTCTTATGCCAATATATTATGAAGTACATGTACGTGTAATTAGTAAAAAAAATGTAATTTTAGGCGTCAGATGTCCGTACTTTATTACCATGGTAACACTTAAACCTTAATTTCATGGTGACTGTGTTTATTTTCTAATTCGCTTCGCTCAAACGAAAATAAATTATTTACCAACTATTTCACGTTGTTCATCTTATGGAATTAATGAACAACAAACTCAAAAACTTGGTTCTTATGATAATGCTATTGAATACATATACATGTCATACATAACAACTCACATTAAAAAAGTCCGGTCAAGATTGTTGCAACTCAAGATAGACTGTATTTCTTGTTCGAATGTTTCGTAGTCCGGAACATCAAGTGTAACCTGTCAAAAATAGGTAAAAGACATAATCATTCAACTTTGGTTGTATAAACTCTTTTTTCAGAGCTGTACCTCTTATAACGCGTAACATTTTTCCCTGTTCGTTCGTTCCCTGTTTAAAACACTTACACCTCAAGCAGTGCAAATCTCGACTGAATTTACACAAAGTAGACACTATTAAATAACGAAGAAGCACGGAACACACATGCAATTAGACGCTTGGATAACTTTAATATCCGATAAATACATTTATTGCCACTTTGCAAATTACTTATAAAAAGCAAATGGAATATAGCCACATAATATCCTAATGTATGTATGCGACTATACTCTATTGACATTTCTGATGAATCGAAACATAATGCAGATTTATATTTAAATGTATCTTTCTTTTATTAGCCTCCATGTCCCGACGCTGGAATGCCAGAGGAACTTTGTTATAATGATGAGTTGCGAATTAAAGCTCAGAAATGGTGTTCGGGAATTTATGATTTGTATCATCACTTTATACGCGTAAGTCGTAATAAAATAACTGATTAAAAACATTAATGAGACTAGAATCCTGTTTTTTTTATTCTTGAAAGTTCATTTGATTGTAATTATAAGGAAAAACAGACTTTAGGTCAATCGAGAAATTAAATGCTTTGTTTGTTTGCCTGAACACTTGATATGGTCTTCAAATGTTGTAAAAAGGGATCTATAACATTAGTAATGAAATAGTACTGTACTCTGTACTTGCAATTATGTTACAATTTCGCTGTTTTGTATTTGTAATTTGGGGAGGGTAGTCTTTTGGGGAAGGGGGATTTTTTTGTGTTTTCTTATTTAAATTCATATTCATGAAGAAATAACATTTATGAATGACACCTATCCCTGTCCGATAAGTTACGAGCATTTTCATAAGTATGGCATTCTGATGTGAGCTTGTAGTACTTTTAACAAAGTACACCGATCTCTACTTTATTTCATTGGGGGTTAGCGTCATGTGGCAACTTTTCTTAATGTAACGATGGAGGAAGACTGTAGAAATATACATGTGTAGAACCGACAACCTTCCATAAACTGAAGCGCTTTCTCACATGTGAAATTTGTCCTTTCCCGCGTGGAAATCGCATTCACAGTAGTGAAGGAGGGGCTTGTGATTTCTAGTCAATGACCACAACCATTCGACCACGGAGACCCCCTACTTCAGCCCCTAATTTGAAATTAAAAACAGAATTATATAATGATATAAGTATACGACCTACTTTTGTTTCTAATTATATTAAACATGGGAAAACTTAGATAAATGTATGCATGTACAATGTAACCCCTGAAAACCGGACTTTTGGCCCAGTCCGGACAGGGTCCGGTTTTCAGGGGTTTTACTGTATAATTATGACGTCTATAAAGTTCTATTTTTTTATCTTTAAAGCATGATCCGAACGTCATGATGATGGAATGTTACAATTTAGTTTGTCTGAAAGTTTCGACGAATGCCTCTGACGCTGATATAGACGACAATGTATGTAAGGTATTAGAGTCCTATGTTAGATTCCTGGTCGTTTTTGGAGGACAACACAATGACCAAGATATTTCATGGAGAAGCGCCGACCGTTGCCGTAAGTCCAAACGAGGGCAAATCAAATGCCTGATATATTTTTATATAAAAAGCGCAAACATGCAATATCATTTTATTTTATTCAGCTGATAAAATATGGAGGGTCATTTGATCGCGTATCGTTTGATCACACGTACAATGTAAGTGTTTACAATTTCCATCTTTAGAACACTCCTGCACTCATTTCAATAATATATATCGATATACATTTATCGCGACATATCGATGATTTTTTACGTATTTGCTCACTGCTCCGGTAGTAATATAAAAATGGTTTTGCCCAATTATTATAACTTCTTTGATAGTTACTCTAGGTACTTCAATTCATTTTATGACCCATTTTGAAAATTTCGTTAGAGTTATTGCCCTTGTGGAAAAATAGAAAAATATTACTTTTGAAATTATAGCAGGGTGGCAAGTATTTTTCTTCATCAAATTAAATTGGTAATGTGCCTTCTCATCTTTTTACCGTGAGTCTTCATTGAAATGGATCTTCTTTAATTTTTGAAAAATGGACTACTGTTGACTGTAAATTAAAATAATTTTAATGTTTGTCGTTGTTTTTGAAAAATCTCATGGTAAATTATTTTCTATCTTGGAAGCCTATAAAGTTTTAAGGTTCCAAAAATCTATCTGCTCCTTTTTGAGATACTAATTTTGAACATTATGGGTATAAAACCTTAATTGTAGTTCTCTCATACAGATTTAACAGTTCTTTGAAATACAGCCCCAACTAATAAGAATATGTTGCTCACAGAATCGCATGGCGTTTAATTAAGTTTTACCTCCATGAATGACTGAACAATGATTTTGACTAAAACAAAATGCGGTATATATTTTTGATTGATCAATTCCGCTTTGATCTTGTATTGTAACAATGTATTGTAAAATGTCTTAGAGTCTATTAACAGGCGAACTTGTTTAGTGACATTTGTTTTTACAGCCAAGGATTGTCCGGCAAACCAGACATACAGTGCAGTTGGCCAGGGTTGCCAAGATTCGTGTGAAACTCTTTTTAAACCGAAAAGCGAATCCTGTTTCAAACGTGCCTCAGGTTGTGAATGTCAACCAGGATACGTACGTTCTGGGGACAAATGTATACAACCACGAGATTGTCTATGTAATTTCAACAATGAATTGTACAGCCATGGGCAAACGTCCTTTCAAGGATGCAATTTATGGTTAGTATGTAAAATCGATGTCCGTGAAGGATGTCATTGTAGAGCTTGTCTTATTATCAAGTTTATATATGGAACTAGCACATGATTCGGATGGAAACATGTGGTCTGTATATCAAGATGATCGTGTAATTAAAGTGGCCTCTTAGTTAGATTTTAATATTTATACAGTCAAACCTGTTCTTTCGATCACCTCCGAATAAATACCATCCTGTAAATAATGGTCATTCTTTGGTAAAGTGTCACTCATTATATAGAACAAACTGAATTGAATAAAGGCCATCTGTCAATAAAGGCCGCATTTTGTCTTTCCCAAGGGTGGCCTTTGTTCACAGGTTTGACTGTATTTAAATGGTAAAAGATGACATCTTATTGATTCTTAGAGCATGCAGAAAATCGAGGACACAATGTACGCAAGCGAGTCGGAGATGGGCCATTTCTCGGGACCTTTTCCTCTGTAAAGAATGCACAGGTTATGATCACCTTTAGATGTTATCTTATCTTTTCAGTACCTGCAAGTATGGACATATGCAGTGTACAAAGAATGATTGTGGGAGTATGTGTAAAATTACAAATGCCATTCATATTGATACATTTGACGGTCTCACTTATTCCATCTCGGACAGAATAAATACTAGATACACTTTTTCGCTGGTGCAGGTAATGTTGTTTTCGTTTTATGACTAAATGCTTTATATTTTTATACATGGAATACAAGTTACGACGTCATATTGATTTCAATAAAAAGAACGTTTCACTTACATTTCCATTCTGAGCTTAAAGCAAGAATCGATAATATGCAAAATGCTTGCGTGATGTTTGTTTTACATGCCACAGAAATCGCACGATACATGCGAGATTTGTCACTGATTTTGTTAATTATATACGGCGACTGGTTTACCTGAACAGTTTCCCTGGACTGAATACCAACCAGTACTAACTTACCCTTCCACAAGGTGCTGGCAACTTCTCCACATATGGAGGAAAATCAACATTTTTGTGAAATTTTCATAGAAGGGTATGACCTGCCGCGACCGTGATTTGAACGCGGATATCCAGCGCACTAACCACAGGACCACGGCCGCTTCTACACATGCCAGATAAACTGTACGATTCATCGGCAAGAACCTTTGTTTGTCATCGCCTGATTGTAATCATCAAATAACTACGCTCTTTTTTGCAATAACAGATCGTTAGATTAGACAGGTACCCCATAACTCAGTAACAACATACAGTTACACCTGTGAACAGAGGCAACCATTGGGAAAGACAAAATATGGCATTTATTGATAGATGACCTTTATTCGGAGGTCAGATTGCCCCAAATAATCAAAGATGTTTTTTTTCAAAGAATTGCCTTTATTCGCAGGGTAGCCTTCATTCGGCTGCAAACACAGGTTTGGCTGTACTACTTTTTCCCTAATGTTTTTTTCGAGTAATTTTAAGGGCATGTTTTCTTTCTGTCAGACAATAAACGAACACATGACAATATCGTATGAGTTGAAGCCTCACAGTAGTGACAAGGGCCTTATCGAGAGCGTAACAATAACAGTAAATAGCATTGCGACGACTATCGAAATGAGGAGTGGAGAAGACGGGGGGGTGTTACTCAACAATGATGAGATACAGACGCCGTATGTAAATGAGGATGTATCGCTTAAAATAGATCGACCAACAACAATGTATCTTGCTGTCGAAGCAAACGACTTTCAATTGTACTTCAGTGAATATATGCTGTACATTTTTCTAGCCAATACATTTCGTCATGAGGTACCGTATGCTCTCATAGATTCTACATTATTCATTTAATCTGTCTCCAATAACGAATATAAACGCGGTCAGTGTTGTGTAGGCTCTGCTCATCATAGGATCTTACATAGTTAACCAGTTAACATAATTACTAAGCCTTCATATTAATTTTATTGACGTACCTACAATGCAACGTTAAAACATTGGGAAAGAGGTAAAACTTCAATTCCTAAAACATAATAACAACATATTTATCTCGCGTATCAATTGATTCAGATATGAAAACATTAAATAAAATCTAAATACAATTATTTTTCAATGCACCTCATTCACTTTCGAATGTATTTAAACATGTATTATAATAACGCTGTGATGACGCACAATTTCATATATATATATAACACAATTATGATATTCAATCTAACATTGGAGGCATTGTGGTCGAGAGAAGATAGAACGTCCGTCCTCTGATCCGAAGGTCATGAGTTCGAATCCCGGCTTCGACGGGTTTCGTTTATTAACTTCACATTCCCATTTTTCGGACGCAGTACTGGTGAAGTGTCCAGGAAGCGGACTCGAGCGTGATCAATATAAGCAAAATTGCTTGTTTCGCAATCCAGCAAAAATAAATTAGTATAAACTAATCCGTCATTCATTGGCTCATGGAATGAGGATGCATTTAAAGTACATTTGTTTTCCATTCACATTTTTATCAATCTATTTTATCAATCATTTCGGAAATTTCACAGAACTGTCAAATACAAATGACTCGCTTTGTTTAATCTGCCGGACGTATTGTTTTACATTGACTTTTATTTTAGGTTATGGGGCTGTGTGGAGACAATGATGGAAAAGATATTAATGACATGATTGTAGATGAAATCCCACTTACACCAGCCGACTTCGTTGGATTGTTTTCAAGCCCATATTTCATCCCGATTCATGTCGGAGAATCCACTATACAGCCTGTACGTATGTTTTCAGTCACAATAAATTATCACTATCAATATCACCTTGTCACATTGTCAAAATTCAAACAAATATAACTTGACAGTATTTCGCCAACCCCTCGTTAATTCTTTTTGATAAAGAACAGTAGGACAAATCGCCGTTGTGTTTATTACTGAAATTAGCCGCTACACTGTGATAACATAATTAGGCCATTTTGAAAAGATGCTGATTTGCGGTTATGCAGTTCCTCTTGAGAATGGTCCATATTCTTAGATTGCACAGAGCCCCTTAAAATTGGCCCACTTTCTCACACTGCACATAGCCCCTTAAAATTGGCCCACATTCTCACACTGCACATAGCCCCTTAAAATTGGCCCACATTCTCACACTGCACATAGCCTCTTAAAATTTGCCCACATTCTCACACTGCGCAGAGCCCCTTAAAATTGGCCCACATTCTCACACTGCACATAGCCCCTTAAAATTGGCCCACATTCTCACACTGCGCAGAGTCTCTTAAAATTGGCCCATATTCTTAAATTTGCTGAGAGCCTTTAAAATTGGCCTATGTTTCATATTGTTAAGAGCCTCTCAAAATCGGCCCATATTCTTATATTTCAGTATGCCGTGGAAGCATGTGCTCATTTAAATGAGAAGTCATTTTATCGAGGATGTAACGATCACGTGACATACATAAGTGATTTCCATGAACTTTGTAAAAAAGACATGAACAAACAAGAAAATTCAGATAATAAGGGGCCTATGTGTTCGTGGACCTTTCGTCTTGTCCAAGAGTGTGCAGAATATCATTTAAAATTGGATATGGGATATAACCAGTTCACTGAACATTGTAGTAAGTTGTATATATTTTTATGGATCAAAGTAGATCGAATTCTGATTACCTTTTGGTCGGGATATAATGATCTAAATAGATCAGAAGTTTTCCACTAATTATGTATTGAATTCAATTAATACCGAGTTAATGACGGCAAGTGTAGTAAGAGTACTGTGAACAACACAACAGAACGTTTATTTCCAGACGTGTACACAGTACATAGTCAGTCATAAACACATACATATATACATATACATGTATATACAGCTTAAAATTACAGATAATAATAATCTATTATTTGCATATGCAATTCTATACAATACAGTGTATAAATGTTATACATCATAAAATTCAATAATACATATATATATAATTCTATGATTTAAAAGGAAATACATATAATAATTCAATAATATATATATATATTTCCTTTTAAATCATAGAATTATATATTATTGAATTCTATGATTTAAAAAGGATATAACCCAAGTCTAGGTTTGATCATTGTATTAACAAAAGGGCGGGTACCTATATATTGTTAAAAATGGACCGGACATGGTGTACTTATTTCTATGATGCTACCGCAACGCTATTTTGGTCCTGTAATTTAGCCGGCCATTTTGAGGATTCCAAAACACATTTGACTTATTTTTAACACAATTGTTAATGTCTTAAACACAATATTTTTCCTATTGTCATTACAAATATATTATGATAATACAGTGCAACCTCTCCAAAGCAACACCCTTTGGGAGAAGCGAAATTATGTTGTTGTTGAGAGGTTGTTGCTTTAGAGAGTTAGATCGTACAGTGGGAAAAATCATGCTGAGGTAGTTGCTGAAGAGGAGGGCGCACTGGAGAGGCTGCAGTATAATTATTATCACGAATTGTCGTTATTACAGAGAATGAAGAGAGCAAGTGCTTAGATCAGGGAGGAGGTGTTTTTCAACAATGTGGATCAGCTTGTTCAGGACACTGCCAAGATCTTCAGGTGAGTTTGAGATTAACTTTTGGAAAACTCGATAAGAAAGTATTAGTACAGTATAACAACTGTAAACTTGACCGCGGTTTTCTGAGAAATCCCATTTTCATAGAACTATTGATTTAAGAATAGAAAAAATTGGATTTGAAAAATTATCCGATTTTCAGACATTTCCGGTTTTTAGGGAGTTCGGGTTTCAATGAAGGCTAATCCCCTCCATATTGGTTTTATTGTATTGCGTTAGGTCAGCCTACCTGACAACAACGCATACATTAGGCCTAAAGAAAAAAAAGATTTGTTTTCGGTTAAAATATGAGCTGTAGGTAGGAATTTTTTTCTTTTATGTTTTTTTTTTATTTGTGAAAATTACAATATAGCACTAAGAGTTGCATGCCGTAAAACTTATGAGTCGGCAGGTAACCGGAAACAAACCTTTTTAGGCCTTATTTTGAAATAGCGGACGCTTAATTGCAATCAAATGCATGCAACAAATTGATTGGGTTAAATGATTTTAAATGGAACCATTTGCATCTTCGAAGCAGTACAGCGTGATACAGTCAAACCTGCGAACAAAGACCACCCTTGGGAAAAGACAAACTGTGATCTTTGTTGATAGATAACCTTCATTCAAAGGTCTAAATAAGCAGTGACGTTTTTTCAAAGAATACCTCTATTCTAAGGGCGGCCTTTATTCGGAAGTGACCGCAAGCACAGGTTAGACTGTATCCCTTAAATGACAGCCACGAAGTACGTATAGTGGTAGTTATTGTGGTCTAAACGCGTTTTGCCTGATATTCTTCTTAGAGCAATTGTTTATTTTCACGTGTTGTTTCTTTCTTACCAGATCAGTCGCACCAATTGCCACGAATTTTGTCTGACTGGATGTAAATGTCCGCAAAACCAAGTTCTGAATCATAAAAATCAGTGCGTGACTAAGTCACTATGTACATGCTCTGATCCTAATAACAGCTCTCAGATATACGCTGCTGGAGATTACATAAACAGGAATTGTGAGATTTGGTGAGTATTGACATATTTAATACCTTTTCGCCAATTGTTTTCTAAATCAATTTTCTATTGATTATCTGAAAAATTAAAAGCCTCGAAGCAATATATTTGTTAAATGTTTTTCTTGGTATTACCTGACGTAAGTTATTGAGTGCGGTTGTACGAGGCAGCATAAATGCCGAACCAAGAACGCTGTAGAGCCGAACAATTGAGGTGGCTGGCGTAGGAAGGTACATGCGTGAATTTTATTGCTTTGTTATGAATTATGAGCCATTTAGGGAAGTTTTATTGATATTATCGCAGTTTCGCTTTATTCATGAACATGTTTCAGCCTTACGACTTCGTGTCCGACTTGTAAAATTTGATTAATTTTCTTGTAGAAAATCTTAAATATCGAGTTTTACATACATTTGAAGGTAGTAAAAGTATACATTTTCAGCAAGTGTGCGGACGTACCTACATGTTGCACTATAAATTAGCAAAATGCTTTGAACTGCGGTGCGTTAACAAAGGATATAATGACATACATTGGAAAAATACAATTGTCAAAGTTGTTTCCCCTTCTATTATATATGGGTGATATTTGATACACTTGACAAAACCCTCTACTTATCACCTACTTTGTAAAAAGGAGGTAGTCCCATCTTGCACTCGCACCTTCAATTACAAATCCAATGACTTTACCGATGAAGCTAACGCTACGACCCCCGTGCCGACATAATTATGTAGTATAGAGAGATATATCGATATTCACATCGATGAATATTGATGTACACATCAATTGAATAGTAAATTTTCAATGGTATGATGACTATGAATGACATTGCAGTAATAGTGTACAGTATGAGTTTTATGATACTCATTCACATTCATTAATCACATTCATATATCCTGTTTTTCCTAGCAAATGCGTCAATGGCAGTTGGGAATGCGAAAAATACTTTTGTCCATCAGAATTGCCTTGTGAAGGCAATACGGTTCGGAACGAAGACAACGCCAAATGCCAACACACGTGTGATTCATTCAAAAACAATGGGACATGTTCATTTTCGGAATGCGTTTGTGAGGAAGGTTACCTAATAAATGAACTAGTAAGAGGATAAATATTTCATTCTTTTACGAAAGGAAGAGAACACTATACCATTATGATTTAGCGCATATAGCTGACAAGATGGTTTAATAATGTGTACATGTATTTTATGCGAAAGTGTTGCATGTACTTCCAAAACATACATATTTTGGGCAAAACACTTTTCACAATGGGAATTGATTGAATATATTATCATAATTTAAACTTATTTAAAACAAGCAGACACACGAAAACACCATTTATTTTGTCCGTTCGACAGACTCCATGAATTCATAACTGCGTTAAACTAAATACAAATAAACCAACCCCCCCCCAAAAAAAACAACATTTATTATAAACTTTTGGTTTGATTAACAAGTTCTACTGTCTGAATTTCTTATACATTTTTGGCATTTTGAAGATCTATTAATTCGATGATAATGGCAATAGGCAGTACAACAATTTGTATAAAGGCTTTCAATAATGTGTTTACCTATTACGACGCACGTTTATAACGACGGGCACGCCATTTTGTACTAGGGTCTAATGTCGCATGCACAGCCAAAAACATTTGGCAACTTTCTAGCATGTACGGCGGAGGAAGATTCCAGTCGTATCTCAGCTGCGTCGAATATTTAGTGTTAGTCATGAAGAGACAATTCAATTAGCTTAAGTTAAGCTTGGAAACTGTTATGTTCATTACAGTCAAAAAAAGTCCAAATCGGCAACAATCGGATGTGATCGACTGTTTTCCGAACTCTACCAATTGTTGAATAGGAATTTATGACCGCAGGTTATTCTTATCAGGGTAATAAATCACGGTCAACATATCCAGCTCTCTGATAAATGATACAGCGATACCTTAAACTGACTATTTATGTTTTATATCTAGAATCTTTCTGTTGCTGATGGGACAGATGACGTGAAGAATGCTGATAAAATTGAGAATTATAATCATCACATCTGGTTACACACACTAAATATGCTTTGTTTTTATAAACAATGAATGGGACATTTGGACAACACAAAAAAAAAACAGTACAATTCTTACAGTGAAAAAAAATATTGAAAGGAGGAACACAACAAAGAATGTCGGACAGTGACAATATTACATATCAATTAAGTGTGCATGAAACATACGTTTTTTTGTTAAGATTGCGATCATACTATCTCAGTGGAAGCGAGTGTCCGTGATGCATTTCTTTAGATTTTAGGATTTAGGTTTAAATCCTGATATTCGAGTATTCGGCCACTCTCTAGCGCTCCATGTATGAATTTTACTGAACAAATCAAACGTACTTTTGATTTGTATTTTTTAGGATATTTGTCGAAGTTTTTATGGCTTGTTGTTATAAACACTCAAAATGTTATACGACTTTCAATTTTTTTAAAAAAGCTTAGTTACAATAGGTTCAGATTCTTGCTGTTATATCATGGCAGACATATTTCTTAATATATGTTATAATGACATTTTAGACGCACACATGTGTCACAGAGGAGGAATGCTCGTGCAGATATAATGGTAAAAGATATCCGGCATATTCAAGCATAACGATAGGCTGTAATACATAGTAAGTACATATTGATGCTCATAGCAACTTGTGTGACTGTTTTTCACTTCAGTCGTTTTTGTATATAATTGTTAATAAAAGCATAAAGTTTTATATAGAATGATTCTTCTAAATGTTGCTATGGACTGGAAAAAAGAAGTCTAATAAAGTCCAGAAAATCATAAAAAATCTCTTAAAGTTATACTTTAATGCCGGTATCACCCAAGGGAAATATCAGTTAAGTACCAAATTATGAATACATAAATAGTGCAATTTCAGCTAAGTACCAAATTATGTAACTAGTGAATTTTCAGCTAAGTACTAAATTTAAGTAACTGTCCTTGATGACTGCTGAATAAATTACATATTTTTTAGCCAATGCATCCGCGGAGCGTTGGAGATAATAGAAAAAAGGGATTGTATGATAGGTGAGTATATGGCTAGTGCAGATAATTATTTCATGCGTAAGTCGAAACAAACTGTCGTTCTGATTATTGTATATAAACCTGTCTATATATTGTACAGTATAACCCCTGAAAACCGGACCCTTTCCGGACTGATCCAAAATCCCGTTTTCTGAGAATTCCGGTTTCCAGGGAACTACTGATTATAGAAGAGAAAAAAGGACTTGAAAATTGGCCGATTTTCTGAGAAATCGGGTTATCATGGGTTTATATACTTAATATTTAATGGCAAAATATAATTGTTACATTCAATAGTAGTTGGGTAAACAGTCGAACCTTGCACGAAACTCGCGTTTATCAAATTATATCGAAATAAAGAAGAAGTCCCGAATTAATCGGGGTTTTTTTTTCATGTAAACAAGTACGCTCTTAGAATTCGCTGTTTGCGTTTTTTATACATCGAAGTAGATTTTCGGTCCCAAACATACTTTTTTAAATACAGTGACATTTATGTCGAATCATTTAAGTCGCCGAACCTCCAACAAACAACTCATAATGATTCACCTGTAACAAATTATATACACCTAGTTTAAATTTAACCAATGGATTCAATTAACCAGAGAAACAAGATGGCCGTTCTTGATGTACGTAAGGATTCATTCCAGCAAACAGACAAAATGAGTGTCTTGTGGATTTCTTTACCAATATCACGCTTGGAATAATTTTAACCATAACCTATTACTAGTTAAATGTAATGTAAGTTTTACACAATCATTTCACGAAATTTAACACCAAAACAAAAACCTAACCCCAGGTTAAGCCCAGTGGTTCACTTAATCAACGTTTGTACAGTTGGGTATTGATCGGATATTTTTCGTACTGAACTCCGGAATCGATATTTAATTCATGACATGTATGTAGATTACCGTTATGCAATCATGTCGGTGCCAACGTGAATATAAAACAGGGATTTTTTACAGTGATATACATGTTTATATATTTTACAGTGATATACATGTTTATATATTTTACAGTGATATACATGTTTGCATATTTTACACTGATAAACATGTTTATATATTTTACAGTGATATACATGTTTACATATTTTACACTGATACACATGTTTATATATTTTACAGTGATATACATGTTTACATATTTTACAGTGATACACATGTTTATATATTTTACAGTGATATACATGTTTATATATTTTACAGTGATATACATGTTTATATATTTTACAGTGATACACATGTTTATATATTTTACACTGATACACATGTTTATATATTTTACACTGATACACATATTTACATATTTTACACTGATACACATGTTTATATATTTTACACTGATACACATGTTTACATATTTTACACTGATACACATGTTTATATATTTTACAGTGATATACATGTTTACATATTTTACACTGATACACATGTTTATATATTACTTCTTTACAGATTACTGTTCGTCCACTGGCGAATTTTATCACAAAACGTTTGATGGGAAAAGGTTTTCTTTTAAAGGCGGTAGCTCTTGCGGATACATTTATTATGAAGCATACATTCAGAATATTCTTGTAAAAATCACAAGTAAGTTATGAAAAAATAACAAAATATCTTCATTTTCCTTCCGGCATTCTATTTTATGTCCGGAACACATAGCATACCAGTTAAGGATCATTATCTGGGTTCTTTAAAAACGTAATTCGATATAAATGTTAAAACTTGATTCTATGGAAGGTCGTATTCTACCCAGTGATAATGCTTCTTATCACAGTGGGTCTATGTATATTTTAATGCGTAATGACACAAACATTAACTGTACATAATCCTAAGCCCAACTTATACCTTAATTAGCGATGTAAAGGAACTATGCCAAGGTTGTCATGCCCGATACCAGTAAACACGGAATATCGCTATATAGAACAAATTAAACCAGCCTGGTTAGTCGTATGGGTCACAACAACACACCAGGGACATGTAATGTATGATCCCTGAACGCACCAATCACGGCGTGTCTATTTTTGTTTCCTAATGTCTTTCCAGACCATTCGTCCCGAAACATAATTGTACGTATTATTGCATTATTGAATAATAAAACTATGAAATAATTAAAAAATATTCATATTTGCTTTTAAAGCAATTGAAAAGAGGAATAAGATTTTCTCTGTAAACTACAACCTTCACTATATGTCTAATTATGTCACCTTTGATCTGCCTTATATTCCAAAATAAATCTGCCTGCCTGCCTGCCTGTCGTAAAAAGTTCACAGCTCATTTCGGTCTATCTCTGATACCACCGAACATTTCTTGGCAATATTGAGATTTTGGTATATTTTTTTTTCGATTCGATGAGCTCTTTACAATGATCATACTTACCTACTTGTATATCTATCCTAAATAAGGTTTTCCTAATTCCATGAACCCGTAACTCGCTTAAAGTTATTGCAGTTCAAAACTTCAAATGCAACTTTCTCAAAATGGGAAAAATGACGTACAGGTTTGTAGAAATAACCCGACAGAAATAGTTTTGGTAATAAAGAAGCTACACTATTTTTATCCAATATATCCTATTTCAGGTACAAACATTCCTTGTGGACTTTTTGGTGCACCTTGTACCAAAGTGACCGAAGTTACTATCAATACAGAAAAGGTACAACTGTCGAGAGGTATGAATACAGAAAACACATGGTACGGCGAATGGATCACCGTTTCTAAAATGGGATTGTATACTGTTGCCTACTCTGAAGAATTAGAACTTGCTGTCATGTCTGATGGAGGTAAATTAAATACAATAAAACGACAAACAACCGTGCCAAAAATTCGTCTAATTCATTGAATAGTAATATGACAAACACCCTTATGTCAAATCCATTTGGCCAACTGGCCCATGGGGACAAACAACATATTTACAAATATGTACATACATAGCATGCATATTAAGTATGTACACATGAATTATGGCAAAGCATGAATGCATGTACACTTAATTTTGGAGAACATGTAAACATTAACGTATGATAAAAGATTAATTTCCATAGAAAACATACTAAATTTGTATAATCTGTCTTTTAAAAAAGGCTTATGAGCGTACAGTACTTATTTTCTTATTACATTTTCATTTTTACAGGTAATCAATTCCATAAATTTAATTATTAATTAATATGTTGTTTTCTAAGATTGTTTTAGAATAGACAGTTGCTAATAAAACCCTACGTCGTTTACCCGTTGTTTCTCAGGGTACTGTGTTTGAAGATTCTTCTATATCGAACATAATTGTTTTCTGTTGGTTAAGCTCCCTAGATTGTTTAATTTATAATGTTGATACCAAATTATTTTCGGAGGAAAAAAATGAAATATCTGCTTCATTGTTTTGAATTGGACGAAGTGCTTATTGGTTATGTGTAGTATAATGTATTAGCTATCCCCAGGCCCCAATTATTAGAAATATGAGCGATTTCTGAAAAAAGTATATGAACTTGTATGATGTAGGTGTTTTGGTCCATGTGGCCATTTTAGGCCCAGTACACCGTTATACACCTTCCATTCAACATGCTAGACCCCTATGGTTTTCAGTTATATACGGCGATCGGTTCACCTAACCAGTTCTAAATTACTCTTCTACAAGGAGGCGGCAACGTCTCCACATCTGGTGGAAAATCGACATTTTGTCAAATTTTCATTGAAGGGTATGGCCTGCCGCAACCAGGATTTGAACCCGGATCGCTGGATTACAAGTCTTAATGAATTAACCACTGAACCACAATCGCAACTATATACCAACGACATGTATTGGCTGTAAAATAATTGTTTGAGAATTGGATAATTCAGATGCTGACATCGTTTCTGTTTTAAAGATTTACATCAATAATAAGGAACAAAACTTTGAAATTATAAGCACGGGGCTGTTGGTTGAATCAGGCGAAACGCATACTCCTTTTGGACTTATGTTGATACGTTCAGGAATTTGAAACATCAAACATTGTAGTATATGTACCATTCATAGGAAATTGTTACTTTCCATCTGACAGGTATGCTTGTTTATGTGTATGTTGGAAAAGACTTGGCAGGACTATCGAACGGGTTATGTGGAAATTATGATGGAAATCAAAATAATGACATAACCAAAGACTATTCTGAGATTACCGTGTCAGCCTTTGTCAATGAGTGGCAGATAGGGGATTGTCCCCAGATTAATTCTAATGAAACTATGCTACCACTACCGTGCAAGGTATGTTTGACCTAATTGTGTTTTGTTCTGTTCTTTATGCGATTAATTGGTCAGTTTGGCCAAACTATGCTCCAAGAAAAGACGAGCTTAAGTACAACCACAAATATTCTTGTGTACACTTTGTTGATGTGATATTAGTAAATGAAGGCCAATCAAACTAAATTTTCCATCTGAAATATCGGCACTTTACGTTTTCCAAACATGTCCATATAGAATTTATTTAAAAATAAACTGATGTATCTTTGTATCCTGATGCATAAAATGTGCTTCCTCGCTTTTATTTATTGCCGGAACATCTGCATGTGGTGTTTCATGTAGAAAGTACATGTCGGTTTGTTTCTACAAACCCGCATGTCTTTTCCAGTTTTGAGAAAATCACATTTGAAGTTTTGAATGCAATAACTTTTTAAAACCCATTTATGGGTTTGTTGAATTGGGATTAACCTTATTTAGGATAGATCTTCAAGCAGGTAAGTATGATCAATGTAAAGAGCTCATCGAGACAAAAAAAATGATACCAAAATCTAAATATTGCCAAAACTTGAGTTACGGGGTTGCAGAAATAAGCCGATGATGTGTTACTTTTATCACTGAAGGAACGTATCAGATTTGCATGATAACGTAATATATACTTTGCAGGATGAAAAAAGAATAAAATGGGCAGATGAGCAATGTCGTATTATAAAGGGCGAGGATAACAGTCCGTTTAAAGCGTGTGCAAATGACCTTATGTTAAAGAAAGATGTAGATTACCACTATCATATGTGTTTACATGACACTTGCAGGTAATCGGCTAATTCGTATAGCTTTGCCACAGACGGTTCTAAAGCAGTACCCTTCGGGACTGTATTTTGTCCTCCATTTTTGTAAGGTCCTATGTTTTGGATCGGTTTTAGGATTTGGGGAATGGTAGCATTTTGGGGACGGTTAGATGTTGTGTACGTGTTTTTTATTCAGGAATCCTTTTCTTATTTATTTGTACGTTACACATTGAGCTTGTCGACAAACAGAAGTTTTAGTATAACAGTTGTACATTGAAGAACCCAAATATGTTATGTTAACGAATTAGTATAAGAGATTTTTACCAAATAATGACTATAATGCCGCGTTGAGTGTGAAAGTGTAAAATGTGCAGCTCTGGGTTAGCATTATACAAAAAGCGTCTCTTAACTCTGATCTACGGAGTCAGAAAATACAGATATGGTTACTACAAAAAAAAAACAGTTTTTAAACAAACATCTCAGGCAATACAAACATGTACACATATGTCATGATTTGTAAGTGAAAATATCACGTTGATACACAGATATTGTTCTAGTAACCAACCTGCTAATTTTCTATTAATAGAATTGCTCTCCACCGACAGAATTCACAGGGTGGTTTCTTAAGCTTTATGCTCATCTCGGAGCACACGCTTTGAGCACAATTGATGTAGGGCCAAGTCTAAGGTTATTCTTCCCCACATAATTAAAATTAAGTTCGTTTGCCCTTTACCGACCGACTGTAAAAAAACGCCGACTCAAAAAAAATTATTTCCGAAATTCAAATTATATTTTTTTCATATTTTCGTCAATAAGGTACTTCCGTGTTTTTTCTAACTTTAGGTTCATTAAAAATGATCGAGATCATTCCGACGCTTAAGAAAAACGGAGTCATTCAACAAGCGTCTGACAGACGTGAGCAATTGCGTCTGAAATGCTTCCTTCGACTATATGCGTAAATGTTTTCAGTGGTATCTAGATCTACTAAAGTTATATTTAATGAGTCATACGAGGTTTATTCTCTGAATAAAATATTTTTTCCGACCGACCAACCGTCTTTTAAAATCTATGGTCTGCAAAGGGCAAACAAAGAATTTTCACATTCAGCCTTCTATTTGCGAAGTGGATGATTAATGCGATCCTTACGACTGAAGATCCCTTTTTTTCTTAAACACAAAAATCTGTGTGAAAATGTCTTCGAATGTTTATTTTTTTGTGTTTTCCTTGTTGTCAAGTAGAATGGTCATAAGGACAAATTCACCTACATTAATTGGACTTGTATAAAGCTCATATACTTGTATAGACCAAATATGATTTGTTAGAATAATTTCATTCCATACTTGAGTTATGTTATTATAGTCTTAATATTACAGAATACACTTATCTCTTGACAGCTTCGTTTATGTAATAATTATATACCTCGACAAGTCTCTATGCGTTTTAAAACCTAACCGACATCTTACTAAATTAAAGCTACATACTTAATTGTAGTCCTTAAATCATTCCAATTGAATTTCAAATGAATCACGCTAGGTGATCGTTTTACGCGTTGTTTTCAAGCCGAAAGTGTCGACCCTGTTTAAATAATCGAAAGATTGGAGCTAATCGAAGAACTTTTCTACTGACTTTTTCACTCGGGTTTAACGTCTCACCAATTGTCAGGGCCAATTGTCAGGACTTCCCATCTTTAACGACGGAGGAAGGTCAAAGGCGTACGTATACCTTGGTAAAACCACTGACCTTCCGTATGATAACTGGACAGTTTTCTCACATGTAAAATACGCGTATGTCCCCTACGAGATTTGACTCACAGCGGTGAGAAGCTAGTGATAATTAACCAGATACCACAGACCCCTCACCCACACTCATCTATCCGAGACAAATCTAATAATAAGGTGATTATTAAAAGTTGATGTTTTGTTCCATCAGTTTGAATGATTATTCGACAGTGTTGTAGACGTAATTTTTACGAGCGCGGAATTGCTATATGAAGTTCTACAGTTTTAACTGACACATTTACTGGTAACAATCCTGTACATTTCAGTTGCATAGACACCGGCAATTGTGACTGTTCGTGTACAGCTATATCTGCTTTTTCCCATTTTTGTAATTCGAAGGGATATCACGTCAAATGGAGAAAGCCCACACTTTGTCGTGAGTGTAGTAATTCTATAAAATCGTAATGAAAGGATTTGAGTAAATAAATTTTGAGTTTTTGTGAGTACCCTATTAAAATAATATCATAAACTGTTAGTAGCCAATTTAAGTACAGAATGTTAAATACTCAAAATAGGGATTAGGGCTGGGAGACCAACCTCAGCTTTTGTAATATTGGCCCCAGATCACATAAGTTCACTTTAGTGTATTGTATCACACTGACGATGGGTGTATATTGATAAAAGTGATGTTTTTTTCTAGCTATCATGTGCGAATATGGTTTTGAGTATCGCTCATGTGGTCCAAGTTGTCCACAAGTATGCGGTAACCAGACGGGTCAATTCTGCGAAAAGATTCAGTGTGTAGAAGGATGCTATTGTCCTGAAGGCTTTTACGAAGACGGTAATGTAACCAATAAATAAAACTCTGTACGCAATCCTACACGTTTTGGCTTTACCATCTCGCCGTACGAACAAAATACTGAGTAATATAGTATGTAAACTAGAATAAACAATGAGCAGTAGTGATACTGAGGGGGTCTCATTATCAAATTGAAATGCATAAGTACAGTAAAACCTCGATAATGAGAACACATTCGCAACCTGAAAATTCGGTCGTTACAATGAGGCGATCTCGTAATCAAGTTGAATCATAGGGGAATGATTTAAAGCCGGTCCTAAAATAAGTGACCGTTATAACAAGGAGGTCGCAATATTGAAGTAGTCACTATGTGAGGTTTTAATGTAATCGTTGTAATACGATGATCGTTATATTGAAGTGAATGCTATATGCTCGTATAACGCTTCACTGTATACAGCGCAACCTCTCCAAAGCAACAACCTTTAGGAGAAGCAAAATTATGTTGTTATTGAGAGGTTGTTGCTCTAGAGAGGTTAAATTAAAAGTTAAATCGTACAATGGGAATAAATCATGCTGATGTTGGAGGGAGGTTGTCGCTCTAGAGAGGGACGCTCTGGAGAGGTTGCACTGTATTACACAACCATAATTATGCTCTTGTAAGGCACTGTGTGAATACATGGACGTCTATTGCAGTTTTATTTTAACCACAGGCTCATATTTAGAAAAATTAACTTTACAGACAATAAACCCTAAATAACCTTATTGATACCTCAATAATGCGTTTTGAATATAATTATTGATTGTTGAAAGTTTTGTCTTTTTACAGGAAATAAAAAATGTCAACCCATTTCATCTTGTCCGTGTATTCACAAAGGAATAGAGTATCCTCCTGGTAAAATTATATCTACGGACTGCGAAACTTGGTAAGTACGCAACGAATATATGATATTACCTCAACAAAAAAGTGAAATTCAAATGTTTGTATCTAAAAACATGGAAGGTGTAATGGTAATTATCTGACAAAAGTGAAACGAATAGACCTCCCACCCGGTAGATGCTTCATATCTTTATTCAAAAAGCTTTTTCTGTAAGATGTTGTTATTGAGAGGTTGAGATACCATTGTACATATCAATTAATTTTGTAACGTAAATTTGTTTGTCATAATTTTTCTTTTCTTTTATTTTTCCGTGTCACATATCTATATAAAGTTGCTCTAAAGCCTTTAAGATATCTGATGATATGACCCTCTCCCATGTATATCCTTATTTATACATGTACATAGGTAATTTGTGTAGTATTCATTATTCGCTTGCTTAATTTATATCCTCATACATTGTTTATGTACTGGATAATGAAATTAACTATCATCTTATCCACATATTAACGTACCAAAACCATACAAAGCAAGCTTCTCATAAATCTCTGCAACACTGCAAATTATACGCTGTGGACAACAAATACATAGTTTAACGTATACCTTTGAAGGGCCGCCATGTATCGATCATCAACATATACAATGGATCAAATAAGTCGCTAAGTAAACTCAGGCCTTGTTTATCTTTGTCTGTTTGTTTGTTTTTATGTGATTTTTCACTGGAATTTAACGCCGTTTTTCAACAATGTTCAATTATATACGGCAACCGGTTTATCTAACCAGTTCTTCAGGACTGTATACTAACCAGTACGAACTTACCCTTCCACAAGGAGCCGGCAACTTCTCCACATATGGAGGAAAATCAAATTTTCATAGAAGAGTATGACCTGCCGCGACCGGGATGCGAACCTAGATCTCCGGGTTACAAGTCCAGCGACTCCACGTTAATTTTTCAGTTGTACTAAATTATCTATTTGGCTGTCGAGAATGTAAATCCAGCGAGCGAAATGCTTTTACGGCATCCTATTTCGTCCACATCAAATTTCGCTAGTTCTGCCCGATAATTATTGTTATAATGGCGATAATTATCGCCTGATTGGCGCATTCAGATACACTTATACCTGCTCTAATTCTAATTCTAATTATCGCCTTTAAAACAATAATTATCGTGTTGTACCGGCGAAATTTAATGTGGACGAAAAAATATTGCGTAGTAAATAATTTGATCTCCCTGCTTTACTTGTGGGCGAATGTCAGCAAAAACACTTAAGCTTATTTTCAGTCAATTGATGACATAACCAGGTCTTCAATCGCTCCGTACCCATCCCCGCAAGACTAGTTAATTTACTGATCAGTCTCGCTAAAGATAAATTGTTTGTGCCTATCACTTATGTCAAATTTATTGTCCAAATAATTCAGCACTTGTGAAAACGGTATTATGGACTGTGAATCTGAATTCGAGAATGGCTACCTTTGTGATGACGGCGTATGTATAAATGAAACCAGGGCATGTGATGGAGTTATGAACTGTGCAGACGGCTCAGATGAAAAGAACTGCAGTAAGTGTGATACATACACCTTAGGCAAATACAGTGTTTCTATTCTACCCTCGTAATCCAGCAACACAGCTAAACTTTTTACCAGATCCTGACTTGTCCGGGTTATGAATGTTCCCCTGTAGATCAGAATTTTGGTATGATTATAATTTCAGTAACTAAGTGTCTGGCCCTATGTCACTATTGGTAATTTGGAGCTGTGTATACTCTTTGAACACACCTCGTTGCCAAAGCCAGCTCTTATCAACTCAATAGCGGTATCCCAGGTGTTAGTTACTTACGTAAATAAATGCCTTGGTCCAAACATATTCATATTAGATAGGTTTTAATGTACAATGTAGATAGAATAAAATCTACCTCAAAGACGATAAACTAACATCGAAGCACTTTTTCAAAACTTAATTAATTAAATAATTCTATCAACAAAAATAATGTTTAAGACATAGAAGTAGTTGGGGCCGTCCTTATACAATTTTGTTTTGTGGTCACCAAACTTCAAACAATGAGTAGGTAGGAGTAGGAAGGTATTCGTTTTCTGTTAACATTATTATAAATGTGCTGGAAACGAAAGGTAGGAATTAAAAGCAAAATCGCCACAAAATCTGTTGGCTCGAGGGATTTTTTTATGTGTTGGTCGCGTAAATGCCAACCAAATTTTTATTTAAAGAATGACCAAGTTATCATTTGTCTCACTCTGTCTCATTTTTAGACAATACGTGTGGAGTTGAACAATACGTATGTGATGACGGAAAATGCATTCCCCAAAGTTTCGTTTGTGACGATTTCGAAGATTGCGCAGAGGGGGAAGATGAGAAGGGCTGTCGTGAGTATAAATTCCACGTGCTCCGTTTTCCCCGTAAAATGAACCACAATCAAAACGATTATTATAGCGTGGTACTAGCGAACTTTAATGTGGACGAAAAAGGATTCCGTACACAATTAGCCTTGTATAAAATATAGGAACGATTTTGACATCATAGACCCCACTTTAAACACTTCTATTTACAGTAAATCCTCGATAAAGTGACTACCGTCATTACCCAAAAATCGATCGTAATGATAAAAAGGTCTTATTATCAAGTTAAATCACAGAGGAGTTATTATGGAAATCCGGTACGAAAATAAGTTATGTAATATATTCATACTAGGATGGACTGTTTCTTTACTAAGCAAATATTTACAGATAACACAACAACAACAACTACGACCACACCATCAACAACAACCACTCCGTGCCAGGCAGTTGAAATAATTGACAATATGTATTTGATTGCTCGCAGTAATATTACTGCTGACAAGGAAGGTCTATCTGACGCAGAGGCGTATGCGATAAGGTAAGATTATCCTAAATTAAACAAATAAATTGACAGTCACAATTAGAATCCAGATCGGCATTCACCTATTCTAGTTTTATTGTTCTCCGGGTTACAAGTCCAGCGCACTTACCACTGGACCACGGCCGCGGCGCCCTACTTTTTAAGCCCTCCAAGGCTTCATTTTTTTTTAATAATAGCCGCATTTCCACATTACTCATGTAAGATTAGCAAGGGTCCACATTCATCTTGTAACGAATAATGTAGTTTTGTAACACAACAAATCGTCGTTTGTTGCGTGTTCTATGCGTTGTAGTGCAATCTCTCCAAAACAACACTATTTGAGAGAGGCAAAATTATGTTGTTGTTGTTGTTGTTGAGATTGTGTTCCTATAGCGAGGTTAAATAAAAGCTAACTCGTGCAGTGGGAAAAATCATGCTGTTGTTGAAGGGAGGTTGTTGCTCAAGAGGGGGCAACTCTGAAGAGGTTGCACTGTATTATCTATACATCTTTATCTTTTTAGGTATAATGATGACAAGCCTTTCCAGATTGGGCCTGGTAAACCAACTGTAACTCTCGAAATGAACATAACGCTGGGTGTGCAATTGGACAAGATCACAGTTTATAAGGGGACCAATATACAGGATTACTTTGTTTCATATAACAATGTCTCCGGCGGCACAATGACACAGGTGAATTGGTTAATATTAATTTATTTTAGCTCTATTTTGCACTAAGCAATTTTGCATATATTAATCACGCTGTAGTCCGTTTCCTGGACAGTACACCAGTTCTGCGTCCGAAAAATTGGATTGTGAAGTTCATGACCGAAACCCGTCGAAGCAAGGGTTCGAACTCAGGACCTTCGGATCAGAGGTCGGACGCTCTACGTCAAGACCATGATGCCTCCCACAGGTGAATTCAAGCCTTGAAAGTTCTGCAAACGTATTTTGCTATCAAAGAAAGATGATGAAACCTTATTTTGTTATACATGTGTCATTCAAGGTGTTGAAAAGTATATTGAATTTAATCTAATCTATTAGTAATTGTCAGTTTAAATTTAATGGAATTAATTTATTTGTTATAATTATATGATTGACATGTTGCCCTATGATAATTTAAAACCGTATTATGATTTTAGATGAAAAGAAGTGAAATAGGACAGCCAACGACTTTTAATTTTGCCCACAATGTGAATCGATTGCAAATTTATGTTCAGAAAATTGCAACAAATATAACGGCTGGATTTGAACTATCTATACTTGCATGTGTGCCAGGTAAATACATATACATTAGTTCATAATTATAGGAGTCATTCTTGTTTTGCTTGGGTCTAATATCACACCAATAGAAAGGGTTGTTTTGCGATATTGAAACCAGCCCTTTCTATAAATATGTAAGACTGATACTGGTACCAATCCATACTATAAAAATGAGACTGATACTGGTACCAATCCATACTATAAAAATGAGACTGATACTGGTACCAATCCATACTATAAAAGTGTGACTGATACTGGTACCAATCCATACTATAAAAGTGTGACTGATACTGGTACCAATCCATACTATAAAAATGAGACTGATACTGGTACCAATCCATACTATAAAAGTGTGACTGATACTGGTACCAATCCATACTATAAAAGTGTGACGGATACTGGTACCAATCCATACTATAAAAATGAGACTGATACTGGTACTTATTCACTGAATATTTTAAACCAATACAATGTGGTAATTGGAGAGTAAATAACTCTTCCGGATCTTTCAAGAATTATCTGAAATAGGAGTAACTATACCACTCATGTATGTCGACAAACCAGCAAATCAATTATCTTTTTAATCAAATGACTCATTAAATATAGAAAGTGCGTGTCGCAAAGTTAATGTAATTACAATTTAAGTGTGAAAACGAGTAACGTTTACTCATTAACACAAAGATTTGAAGGAATACTATAGCTGCATTGGTTTTTGTACAGAAATATTGACCACGACATCCACCACACCTTCGACAACAACCCCGTACACACCATGTACAGACGAAGATAGTATGAGCAATGCAGCCATAGTACCGGATGACATGTTCGACGTGTACTTCATTTCTGGCATAGATAATCAGACACTAACACAGGTTAATGATAACTCGTTAAAACAAAGATTAAGGTGAGCTGTTGTTTTTCCTTTCGATTCGCATAGTTAAAAAAATCCGGTTTTTCCCAGGTCCGGACCCTACTGGTTTTTATTCTTTCCGCGGCAACGAGGTTGATTGTTGTTTTTTTTGAAAACTTTCAACTTTCACCCATGGGAGAGATGGCAGAAACGTGCGTTTAAAAACAGGAATATAGTTACACAATAACTATCGCTGTATTAAAAATGAAAATAAAATGTAATAAAGTCAATATTTTATGAGACAATCGGAGAACTTTGGTACTACGATATATATATACATTCAGGAAAGCAGTTCATTATTTGTAATATATACATATTATATATACATCTACATATATATAGATAGATATATAGATAGATATATAGATAGATAGATAGATAGATAGATAGATTGATAGATAGATAGATAGATAGATAGATAGATAGATAGATAGATAGATAGATAGATAGATAGATAGATAGATAGATAGATAGATAGATAGATAGATAGATAGATAGATAGATAGATAGATAGATAGATAGATAGATAGATAGATAGATAGATATAGATAGATAGATAGATAGATAGATAGATAGATAGATAGATAGATAGATAGATAGATAGATAGATAGATAGATAGATAGATAGATAGATAGATAGATAGATAGATAGATAGATAGATAGATAGATAGATAGATAGATAGATAGATAGATAGATAGATAGATAGATAGATAGATAGATAGATAGATAGATAGATAGATAGATAGATAGATAGATAGATAGATAGATAGATAGATAGATAGATAGATAGATAGATAGATAGATAGATAGATAGATAGATAGATAGATAGATAGATAGATAGATAGATAGATAGATAGATAGATAGATAGATTTTGCCGAGTTTTTTACTGAAAAAAATACTCGCGCTATTTGTCATTTGACATTTGAATTTTTTTAGACCTCACAACGATGTTTGATGGCACATCAATGTCATCGATATATCTGATTATTCAAAACATATTTTACGAATAGATCTATCTATTTTCTCAGGACCTCGTCTTTGATGCCATTTGAAGTCAATAATATTAGTGCAGTGCTCATTCGTTACCAGTTTCCAAATCCTGTCACACTTGGGCGTGTAGATCTAAAAAATGATAAAAATATTAATGAATTTAAAGTTGATATGGAAACAGATGGTGAAACTAAGGTAATTGCGATGTATTTAGTGCATGGTTGATTACACACTAAAGTATGTGCTCATTTTTAGTACATTCTCTTAAAAACAATTTTAATGAATTTCATATTTCTCTATTGCTTCTTTCGATTCGGTTGAATTTCTCTTATCATTATGATATTCTTTTTAAAATTGTATTAAATAGCGGAGCGCCAAATATTTAAATAACGTCTGAAACATTACGTTCTTTCTGTGACCCCAGACGTCCTTGAGTTAAGATGTTTGATTTTCATATTGCACTTTTTTAACATTTACGAAATCATGCATATGACATTAAAGTAACTTTGTGTTTAAGAAAAATCTACTATCAGAATTTTGCCAATTATATCATACGGAATA
This sequence comes from Lutraria rhynchaena, assembly GCA_008271625.1. Lineage (NCBI taxonomy): Eukaryota > Metazoa > Mollusca > Bivalvia > Venerida > Mactridae > Lutraria > Lutraria rhynchaena. The sequence continues at coordinate 674,067 of VIBL01000164.1, forward strand.
AAAGTCACTGCGATACGTATCATAGTGCTTTATTTATATTTAGAATTACGAATTTCCAAGCAGCAAAGTAGCTGATTTCACGGACGCTTTTGCAGTGAAGGAGCTAAATATTACACTTATCATAGACACCACTACTGAAGAACAAGCCGAATTCCAGCTGGATTTAAGAATTTGTACCGGTATGTGTTTGGATGCAAAACTGTGTCTTTCGTTTTTTTTTAATGGGGTTTAACAGTCAGGGTTATTTGGTGGTTTTTTCCGGCGTTAAAGGTGGTGGAACCTTATGGCGCATATCTGGTTAGAACCACCGACAAGCTGGCTAACGATTTGCTTCCTCACGTTGTGAACTTTGTCTGATTCTTATCCGGATTCAACTCTCAGAGGTGAAGGGCTAGTGATTACTAATCGGTGTTCATATCCGCTCAACCACGGAGGCCAAATAAAAATGTTTCATTTAAGGATAACCCTAACATTGTCATTTAATAATAACATCTTTAACCCTTTGCCTTATAAGCATATTTTGGACTTTTCCAATTCAAGGCAAATATACGAAATATCAATTTATATAAGAAAATTGGGTTATTTCTGTCTGACAGAGTGGAAAACGTGGCAAAAGAAACCATCACTCATTACAAGCAATGGCTTCTTTCGCCGCAATGTTTTCAAAAGACGTCTGTTTCAGATGCGGAGAAATGCGGTATTATTAGGCGAAGGGTTAAAACACATTAGGACAATGATAGGTAGATAATATTGAAAAGCTTTAAAATTAAGTTTGAAATAAAGATTGCACACTGAAAAATACACCCGATTACAAATAAATATACAATAGAACACGCTTTTATTGATTTTTTTTCACATTTCACTGTATCATTAACAATGAGATGAAGTAGGGCGTGTTCGATGGAAAATTAGCGCAAATGTACTTCAATGTAAACGATTCCTCACTTAAACCGTGCTTTACCGCTTATGAAGAAAAATACACCTTTACCTTTAATATTTTTATTGGTGAATGAAACAAGCGATCACAGAATTAACGACGAAATTTCCCGGTGAATTAATAAATGTTGCTCCATGCTGCAATGTCATTTTATAACACATAACATCGATTCGTCATTTATATATTTCGTACCAACGATAAAACCGTAGGCGAATTGAACTTCTCAATATTTGAGAATTATAAACTTTCCATAACTATTATGCCTTATTTATTTATAAATACCTTATTTTAATTTTACTTTTATTTTGATTTTCACCGGTTCACCTAACCAGTTTTTCTTAACTTACCCTTCAACAAAGAGTCGGCAACTTCTCCACATATGACGGAAAATCGACATTTTTGTCAAATTTTCACAGAAGGGTATCATCTGCTACGACTGTGTTTTGAACCCGGATCTCCGGACCTCCACTAGACCACGGTCGCGGCCCACAAGTACCTTATTGAATCAATTTTAAATTCTTCTTCTTTCATATTTGCAAATGTATTAAAGCAGCGAGATCCGGTATCTCACTTTTCTCTGAAAATCAAAAAAATTAATTTGAAAGCCGATTATAAAACTCGAAAACTTCGAATAAAGCCTTCTGTGTTAGATCATTTAAAATTCTGCCAATGATAACACTGTCTGATTTGTACAAATCGTTTGATTAATTCTATTCACATCGAGGATGAGTAGAATTTCCAGTGTTCATCAAAATAGCCAGGATATGAGTTTTCACTAATTATTCATATACTATATTGTATTGTACAGAGTACAAGGGTGCATTTATATGACAATATATATTTTAGTATGCGTGGTAACTACGCCAGTAGGCGATGGTGAAGTCTGGGTTTATATGAATAACCAAATATACCCAGATAGTATGACCCAACCCATTGGTTCATTGGTTATAGAGGCACAAAGCCAGCATGATGTTCAACTGATATTTCCTGGTGGTATGAAAACGGTCAAACAAATAAAATTTGAGGTATCTAGTAATGTGCTGTCTGTATTGGCTGCATACGATTTCATGAAACAGGTAAGCTGTAACCATAACTATACTGGAATGTGACATTACTTCATCCGAATTAATATGTTCAACATTCATTATTAACCTAATCTTACTGTATTTTTTAAAGATCCTTTCTAGCTTATATTTTTCACTAATATACTACAGTGCAACCTCTCCAAAGCAACATACTTTAAGAGAAGGATTATCATGTTGTTGTTGACAGGTTGTTACTCTAGAGAGGTTAAATTAATAGTTGAATCGTACTGTGGGGATAAATCATGCTATTGCTGAAGGGAGGTTGTTGCTCTAGTAAGTGCGCTCTGGACAGGTTGCACTGTACTTAGTACAAAATTGCTAATATGGTCATTAACTACTCGCAGACTTTGTTCTGTCAATCGGCTCGTATAAATGCTGACATTTCCGATATTTTAAATCGCTTTTTTCAGATTGTTAAAGAAGCATTTACTTCTTCGAATGGAACAATCAGTCTAGATACAGAACAGGGCATTCCGACCACCGATGTATTTTTATATTTTGAAACGAATGACACCGAGTCTGTGTTTATGTCCAACACCTACATAGAGATGTGCGAGGAGCCTGTTAGTAAGTACACCTCTATAGAGCTACGTAGAGGCACGTTGCTTCGGTCAAGATTGGGCAGGTTATGGGGAAAATGGCAGGTTTTAGTAAAAATAATCCGGGGGAGCATGCCCCCGAAAACCCTTAGTTTACCTCGGTTCAAATATGGTTCACGCTACGGCACTGAAATAGATAGAGACGTATAATCTTGAAAACCAAGATTATCAATACAAGCCAGACTAAAAAGAATATCATCAGTGGATTTAAGTTGTTAGAGATATAACTACAAACACTCGATTGGACGCTTAATACCCTTACCCCAAGAACAGTCTCTGAGCTCAAATCTCAATACCGGCTTCGATGTATAGGTGTTTAGGTTCAAAAGATACAGATGTTTAATGTTTAAAAACATGTTAAGATCAAGTATACAGATGTTTAATGTTTAAAAAACATGTTAAGATCAAGTATACAGATGGAATATTGTATGCTTAATATCGTCATTATTTTATCATGATCAACACACTGAAAAATAAAAAATGAGATTGGAGATTTTGACCTTAGACCCTTAACTTTTACAGCCTAGAGGTCTCTGCCGACAGCTGTCCATTAGCGAATGATTGACTGTTCCCGTAAATCTGGTATTAATGCGCACTTTGAACACATATATGCGTCAGTCGTGCATTGACGGTCGTGCTTCTCTGTTTCAAAATTTGATATTTTCCAGCTTTGTTTTGTGAATCAGTTGGTCAATGATTTCCTGAATCTAAAGTAAAAGAAGTAATCGGTAAAACATAAACAGTTTGGCAGTTTTCTGTTAGATTCAAACCTCGTTACATCATGGTCTACAATAATAGATTCACTTTAAGGAATTTTTGACAACATAATTATTGCTTTGACATTATTATGATATTATCGATTGCTTTTAATCGCAATTATTACATAAAAGACAGCTGTACGTCCGTCTTCCCTTGATTTTGATAATTCCCTCCCATTTATTGTATAAATGTTGCAGTCTTGTATTTCGTTTGTTTTGACCCATGTTCGTACACCCTCAGTATATATCAAAATTAAGAAACTGGAATCAAGTTATCATACAATATTTACTGATATCGTCCTCATTACTTCAACTTGAATTCTTGTCCTCAGTATTTGAGTCCATCACTGGTCATATGTCTTGTGGATTATGCTTTGAAATTGCAAGTTGTACGGATTCCCTAAAGTGACATTAATAGTATTTCGTATCTACGAATTAGTATTTCGTTTTTACGAATTATTATTTCGTAATTACCAAATAGAGTTTCATATTTGCGAATCAAAAATATTACGTAATTACGAAGTATTCTTTCGTAAATTTAAGAAATAGTATTTCGTAATTACGAAATAATATTTGGTATTTAGGAAAAATAACATTTCGTATAAACGAAATACTAATTCGTAATTACGAAATAAAAAGAACGTTACAAGTCAAACTATTAGTGTTGAATGTCACTTTGACTCCGTAAAGTTGATATATTGCTACATCAATATTTTCCATTTAATTTGCAGCTACGACGACGCCAACAACAACAACAACATCAACAATAACACCAACGACAACACCCACGGGTAAGGATTGTACGAATCAAACGATTTCTTATCAGACGGCTCAATGTTAACCAATAATTTCAATAATCAGTATAAATCAACTTGATAATGAGACCACCTAATGATTACGATCGCTTTTTCGGGTTCCGAAAGTGATGACATTATCATGGTTTTGCTGTGTACTAATATATAAGTCGAATTCATAGCTTGAGTCGGATAGGAGAGGTTTTCTGATTGGACGGGTTCCGGTGTGGTGATATATGCACAGACTGGTTCTGAAATAAGCATTTCTGCTGTCACTGTATGCTTCGACTTTCCTACTGACAAGTAAAAATTTCCCAGAATTTTTTAAAATGTTACAAATGATTAGAATTGGCTAAAACCTTATCTCTTGAAAATTAATCAAAAGATCACAGGTATCATTAACATATGAAAATGACCTCAAATGAAATTACAGTCAAACCTGTGAGCAAAGACCACCCTTGGGAAAGACAAAATGTGGTCTTTATTGACAGATGACCTTTATTCAGAGGTCCGTTTGTTCTAAATAATCATTGACATTTTTTCAAAGAATCGCCTTTATTCACAGGGTGGTCTTTATTCACAGGGTGGTCTTTATTCACAGGGTGGCCTTTATTCACAGGGTGGTCTTTATTCACAGGGTGGCCTTTATTCACAGGGTGGTCTTTATTCACAGGGTGGTCTTTATTCGTAGGGTGGTCTTTATCCACAGGGTGGTCTTTATTCACAGGGTGGTCTTTATCCACAGAGTGGTCTTTATTCAAAGGGTGGCCTTTATTCACAGGGTGGTCTTTATTCACAGGGTGGTCTTTATTCGTAGGCGGTCGCATACACAGGTTTGACACTACCATATTACTAACTGAACGGGTCCTTGTTTACGAATGGAATTTATACGCTCCATTGTTACCCTTTATTTACAGAATGTGTGCAGGGAACGTTCACATATGTAACAAATAATGAGGAACTGTTTGATATATATGCATCAGCTAACATGGAGTATGTACCCAGGATATATACACCGGGAGAAATCTTCCCTTTACCAACACATACAGAAAGGCAAGAAACCATAGTCACAATCATATTTACAGCTACAACAACAGTGAAAGAGGTTCTGTTTGTAACTCAATATGTAAAAAGTTACACCATTGACGTTGGTAATTCATCACAGGTACTTCTCATTTTGTTTAGAGTCGTCACAATTGCTATGTAACTTTATATTCCTTTCATTTTGATCTCAACACCATTAACTTTAAAAACGCACCAAAAATAGGTAATTCTCATCATAACACTTTACGCAGGAACTGTTCCGATCATTTGCAAAGTAATTTAATTCCGACTGGCCTTGTGTATTTGTTATACTATATATATATATCCGTCTTATAAGCATTGAAAGGGCTAAGGACTAGTGGAGAATTGGTATCTGATACTATAAGAAAGGCATTTGAGTCAAGTATCAATTGACACAAAATTTAGGAACAGTCTCCCTATGGTTCTCAAAAGAACAAACGTGAATTTAATTCGTTGTTAATTAGTGAAAAGCTATTAAAATGATACAAAGATTTTGAAATTAATCTTGTAAACATGGAGTGAATGTTTTCGGTAAAAATGTAGTTTCTGTCGCTGTGTAGTTATATTTAAACCCAATCGTGTAAGAAGCCTTTATTTGCGACGAAGTGTTTAATCCCACATATTACAATTATCAAACGATATTAGTTTTTTGTTTTCGTGTGACTTATTGTCACTCGGGTTTAACGCCGTTTTTTTTCAACAATTTTTCAGTTATATACGGCGATCGGTTCACCTAACCAGTTTTCCTGGACTGTATACTAACCAGTATTAACTTACCCTTCTACAAGGAGCTGGCAACTTCTCCATATATGGAGGAAAATCGATATTTTTGTCAAATTTGCATAGAAGGGTATGATCTACCGCGACCGGGATTCGAACACGGATCTCCGGGTTACAAGTCCAGTGCACTAACCCCTGGACCACGGGCCGCGGCCTAAACGATACTAGTACTTGTAAATACAACAAAAAAGAAACATGAAATTTTACTGACATGTACATCCTGGTATACGAGTATATAACTTCATTATCAATGTAAGATAGAAATGGTAATCTTTCTCTTACTTCAGAGTTTGTTCCGTTTATTGCCCAACACTTCTGATGTAATGGAAATTAATCATCAGTTTAATGCTACGACCGAAAGGGTTACAATCGGATTTGAACCATTTTCTGCTATATCCATTCTGCCATACGTCAGCGACCTGGTGATTGCCGCTTGCGTAGAAGAAGGTAAGACGCCATTTGTTCTTTTTTCAGGGTCGTTCATCTGGCATGTTGTTTTGCCGTCTCGTCATGTTAGTCATGCTGATTATGTTATATATTTTTTTCTAATTTGTTCTTCTATTTCAGTTTTTGCAATGTTATTTAGAAGATATTTTTCGGTTTAATTCTTGTATTGCCCTGTACTGTTCGTCTCTTCCCGTGTTTATTAGCATTTTCCCGGAAATACCTGGCAAGATGAACTTCGATGAATGTTACTTGCATCTTAACACTGCTTTACTTTTTTTTAAATACAGTTGAATCTCAAAATTTCGAAATGCTACAAAAGTTCGAACTCGAATGTTTTGTTTTCAGCATAGATTTGATGCAGAAGTGCAAAGTGCGAAAATCTGAAAAATGCGAAAATTCGTAAAGAAATCTAAATCCCTAGGACCGTACTTATGCTATGATGAGATTCGAAGGGTCGAAATGACTATGCAGTGGAGACCCTCTAAACCAGTTCCTCTATAAACCGCTTTCCCCTCTAAATCGGCCAAATTTTCTGGTCCCGACTTCATTACTATATAATTCAAAAATCCCCCTCTAAGGTGGCATACCCTCTAATTTTGTCAAATGACCTGGTTCGGGGCTCAACCGGTTTATAGGGGTTATTCTGTAAAACTTTCGCAATTTATATTTTATCTTGATAATGAGATGGTTTTAAGTTCCAACTGTGATGATACATTAAAACCGACATAGCCAGGTGTCAAACTGTCATTTATCCACACGACGGCAAATTATAGAACGTACAGTTAATTCACAATTATTAGAGTGATGATTTTGATATTTGATAATAAATTACGATATGTACATATATACAGAAAAAAAAGTAAATAAGTATAAAATTATTAACTTTTTTAACATACCTTAAGGACACGTTTATTTTCCACAAATTATTTCAACCTTTCGTCTGATTTTGTATTATACAAAATAGTAGAACACGCCGCATTTTTTTAAATTAAAAATCAAGAATTTATTTCTCGGTCCGCATACTATAGAAAAGTTTCAGGACTTAGATTTTAAATATGGGACTTTAAAGTTGTACTTTGAGTCTGATATTGATCTTGTACGTTTCAGAAATGACTACAACATCAACAACAACACAAACACCTTCCATGTCGTCGTCTTCTGTAACCGAAACTTATTCCACTACTTCTACTACTGCGGTAAGTTTCATGTAAGACAAAAAACTTGAATTTCGACCTCTGAAAGCACTGGGTTTTTCTGTTGTGTCAATGTTGTTAGGAAAAATCAATATTTGTACATTGTTAGTTAAAATGCACCATCGCGAAAACATTTGCTGTGAACTTGCAGAATTAATTTTCCTGTTAGAAATATCTACGAAATTAACATTTGTTAATAATAATTAAACTCTCTTGAAAGAAAGATTTCAAAGTTTTCTAAAATCAATTTCTTAATCTGTTTAGTACCGTTTAAAGATGTGACCTCAAATGGTTTTCGGCAATGTGTGACCATTTATAATTCAAATCGCATTAACACAAGACGTATGGCTGTCTATTCAGTTACTTAGTACTCCATACAGCTGACCCTCTTTTGCTGGAACTCGGTAAATTTGTGCAACCCAAAAAAACTAGAACTCATTCTCCAGTCCCGACTCCACTTGACTGGAACCGCATAAACTTCAATAATCAGGTCCTCTGTACGTGTTTTTAACACGTCTAGGTCGAATAATACATTTTCACAACTTTAGAATAATTCTGCAAACTTATGACTACAATATTTTTCTTTGAATCTTTTAGCAACATTAAAAGCAATTTATTAATTAGTAATTATTATTTTCGTCAAAAAATATGTTTTGTAATAATATTTAATGAATGATTACTTTACAACTATTTGTGAAATAAACAAATATTATTGAGTACGATATGACAAAATCAACGTCCCATATACAAAATATATTTTCTTAAATTAAATTCGTTTTATACATGTTGTATGATTACGATGTATCACTACAACATGAACGCATTTACAATATGCAAATTATGCAAGGGAAACAACCGTTCGACTTTGTCTAAGACTCAGGAAAACTGGAGCTGATTTTATCAATCCCTGCGAGTTCGAGCCAATGAGAGTCCACAGTATCTTCGGTGCAACCTCTCCAGAGCAGCCCTCTCTTGAGTAACAACCTCCCTTCGACAACAGCTTGATTTTCCCCTTTGTACGATTTAACTATTAATTTAACCTCTTTAGAGCAACAACTTCTCAGCAACAGCATAATTTTGCTTCTTTCAAAGGATATTGCTTCGGAGAGGTTGCACTGCATTACTGCACTGAAATTGCAGTACTTTCATAACCTGACATGATACAAGCGTATAAGTTGGCGTCAAAGGAACCTGTTTTTATTGCAAGTAAACGAGTGACTGGTATTTTTTCTAATCCATAACAAGATTGTTATTGAAAATAATTATTTACAGATAATCTGCAGTGAAGAAAAAAGCTACATTTGTCCTAATGAGGAAAAATGTGCCAAACAATGCGACGGGATTTATGAATGCGCAGGGGGTGATGACGAACTTGATTGTACAAGTAAGAAGAATTCAGTTTAAAGGAACTATTTTTTGCTAGTTTCGAAATAGTAAAACCCGTTTCATTTGATCGTTATTATATCGGGAAGTAATATAAAGAGCAACAAGGATCAAAGATGCCTTGTCTCAAGCAGTTTTTAGCTAATTTGACGAAAGGTACTTTTTAGTTTTTGTTCTCTCCAGTATTTGTTTCCAGTACAAGTTTATAATGTTAACATATAATATAAAAAAATGGATAATAGAAAAATATATAATAGAAAAAGCTGAACCACCTACTTACCCTCCACTTAAAGTTTTGGGTCGTGAATTTTTTTCACTGGGTTGTACGCCGTTTCTTTACAACAATTTTTCAGTTATATACGGCGGTCGGTTCACCTAACCAGTTTTCATCGACTGTATTCTAACCACCAACAACTTACCCTTTCACAAGAAGCCAGCAACTTCTCCACATATGGAGGAAAGTCGACATGTTTGTCGAATTTTCATAGAAGGGTATGACCTGCCGCGACCGGGATTTGAACCCGAATCGCCCGGTTACAAGTCCAGCGCACTAACCACTGGGTCACAGTCAAACTTTGGGACGTGAACAACATTTTTTATCTATTTATGATAATAGAACATTAACAAAAATAACATTTTTCAGTGACAATGTTTTTCAATCAATGAAATAAATATTGATTCCGTATTAGACTGTAAATGTTGGAACTTCCCGAGACTGTAACAAGGGTGCATCGAAATTACACATACCGTGGAGTTCTACTTAAATTCGTTTTGTCTCAGTCACGAGAGCAATGATGTGGTTTCAAATTTTATATTTGATATGTCAGTAAGAAATAAATTCTTGATAATAATATTAATAATGAAATATTTGCTAAGGACGTACGTAATTGCAAAATCACTCTTATTTACATTGTCCGTGAAAAAATAATAAAAAGGTTCACCATTATCGTATAATGATTACATTAATATACATATACAGTTTTTAAGATATGTGTATGCACATGTTGTATTTGCATAAAGTGCAAGTGGGTATGAAAGAAATGATTTCACAAAGGTCCTTTTCAAAGCTGATGTAGTTACAATAATATAAAAAATATTCTGAATACATGTATTCGGTAATCTGTATAACGTATTATTTGCTTAATTCCAGCGAGTACTTCAACAACAACACCAACGACGACGACAACAATATCATCATCATCAAGTATGTTAAACTTTATTTTCATGTACATGTCGCTTTCACATAAGAAACCCACTTTTTAAATATATTTCTCTTTGCCTCTATCGGTTTATTTTTTTAGTTAAACTGGTTATGTAGGAAGACAAATACAGTAAAGTCTCAATATTGGTACCACCTTCAGGACTAAAAAAAAATGAAATGATCTCATAATAAAGTTGAATTATTGAGGAGTTATTGAAAGCCCTTGCGAAAATAAGCGGTCGTTATGATGAAGTGGTTGATATATTACGGTGGTCGATATTTGGAGTTATAACGCTGGATCCGACATAAAACATTTGCTTTAATTCAAATTTGTATAAATCATGCGTCATTCATGTTAAAGAAATGTCTGTAGCGATTCAAATGCTCGTACATGCTGTTACAGGTCAGACTTTTGTGGGGTAGAATCACTGACTTTCCGTAAACTAGTTGGACAACTTCATATATAAAACTTGATCCAGGATGGGGTTAGGACACACAAGTAGTGAATTATTAATAATACTTTTGTAAATTGCAGCATAGAAAATATATGCTTTCTTTCGTATTTTTGCCAAAATCTGTCATGATATTTTATAGAAAATTATTTATTTGTAAATAAACCTTACATATTTCTTCATGCTTCTGTTATTTAAAAAAATGTGATGCTATATATATATTTATCGTGTATTTGATACATGTCTCATATAACTCAGGATTGAGTGTCATGTATTTTTTATTTTTTTTTTTAATTTAATGTTCTGTTTACAATCTCTCCAGAGCGAACCTCTCTTGAGCGATAATCTCCCTTCAACCACAGCATTTTTTTCCAAAGGGTGTTGCTTTGGAGAGGTTACACTGTATATGTAAACAAGTTGTCAGAGACCATATATCCTTTATATTAAATCCAATTTTAATCCAATATCATCTGATTTGCGACAAAGTCAAGTCAAGTCAAATATTTTATCGGTTTTTAACTGTAAAGTTCATCGCCAAATAAATTATACACAATGTACAATAATGTACAATGATGGCGGTATATGATTACAGAAAGACAATATGCGATAAAACCTGGATATAAAGACAACATTTTGGACCAATAAGTTGGTCTCAGTATGAAGAACCTTTCATCATCAAGTAGAAATAAAGAGAATTTTTAAAGACAGTCCGAAAATAGAAGCTTATTACACCGAAATGGTTTAAACATAGAAATTTGTATTCTTGATTTTCCTCCTAAGTTGGTGAAATTATTTCCTATGGAATTAGAACATTTCAGTTAAAAAAACCATTAATTTCATATTTTTACTTCTCTCGTATTATCAGCAACGACGCCATGCAGTGATGATGATTATGTGTATTGCTGTAAAAATGGCAAACCAATACCAAGAAGCTGGGTTTGCGACGGACCTGAAGATTGTGATGAGGGTGAAGACGAAGATGAATGCGGTGACTATCAATGATTTATATTATTCATACAGATTTCAGTTAATTTCTTAATATATTTAAAAGACGTAATTATAATAAAACCTCGCTAATGAGACCACTTTCGGTCAATATAATGAGGTGGTCTCATTATAAAGTTGAATTCTAGATGAGTTAGTGAAACCCGGTCTGAAAATAAGTGGTCGTTATAACTAGGTGGTCGTGATAATGAAGTGGTCGCTGTTTGGAGTTTTACTGTACTTTTCGGAAGGTCTACTAAATGATGCCTAATTGAAGGTACTAACCATTTTTGGAGTTACAAATAGTGAACATGAAACTATGCTCTGTGTTAAAGCATTTTTCCAACCTCCATAATGATGAAACCATTGAGGCATTGACAGTTTGATTTGCAGCCTATTCAAAGATGACACGCGTTTATAAACTAATATAGCGTATGTAAAATATAATACGGTTTAATCCCTGAAAAACGGATTCCTTGAAACCCAGAATTCTTTGAAATTCGGACGATTTTCAAGTTTCATTTTTTCTCTTCTAAAATCAAGAGTTCTATGAAAACCGGAATTCTTAGAAAACCGGAGCTATGGCCCAGCCCGTAAGAGGTCCGGTTTTCAAAGATTATACTGTATTGTATTATGAACTTATTTATTATTTTTCTTTTACTTGAAATTCTCGTTCAATTCTCCTTACCCAGAATGATTTAATTGCAAAATTTCATATTCTGTCACTAGTATCCATGTTGTATTCGAGTCATTTCATACGTTGGTATATTGTAAATCATATATAACTTGATAATAACGTAATAATTATAATATACAGTCAAACAAGTGAACAAACACCACCCTTAGGAAAGAAAATAATTATGTGGCCTAATTTTAGAGTAGTCAAAATATGAATTTATATCAGGGTATTTCAGGTTTTGTAACAAGTCTGATGTTTCACTGAAATTCACTCTTTATTCAAAGTTTCATATTTATTTAATTGAATTCAGTACAATGTAACCTCCCCCGAGTAACACCCTATGGGAGAAGCAAAATTATGTTGTCGCGTAGAGGTTGTTGCTCTAGAGAGATTAGATTGATAGTTAAATCGTACAGTCGGAATTAATCACTGTATCATAAACTAAATAAAACTCAGTTTAATTAAGAGTTCATCCGTTTGCTTTGTCAAATGCCTGCTCCGTTAAATGTATCATTAATAGAAGCTTTAGTTGCAACATAATGAAGTATTAAACAAAATACTTACGAGCAAAAGAATTGATATTAATATTAATGTAAAAACTTGAAAATATGCGTATTTGTTTTGATTTAACGTCGCAACTACATCAAGTGTCCTTGGAGACTTTTCTGACTTCAGAGGTGGAGGAAAACTCCAGGCGTACACCTGGAATAAAACACCAACATTCTGTAAGCCAGTTTCTTCACCGGTCAAACAGAGGGGCTAGTAATTACCAGTCGGAGCCCACAACCACTCAACCTCGGGGCCTCTATTTATGATGTCACATTTAATTTTAGAAACGAGTACAACTTCGACAACGACACCATCAACGTCACTAACACCATCGAGTATAACAATAAGTACAAGTTCGTCAACGTCAAGCCCATCAGCGTCTAGCTCTACATATTCAAGTTCGCCATCGACGTCATCATCAAGCATTACAAGTAGCACATCATCATTTACTTACAGTCCATCTACATCATCAAGTCCGTCGACATCCAGTACTTCTTCTTCAAGTACACCATCGACGTCATCATCAAGTACTCCATATAGTACAAGTTCGTCAAGTTCAAGTCCGTCGACTTCTAGCTCTTCATCGACTACTTCGACATCCACATCATCATCAAGTACAACAATAAGTACGAGTTCGTCGACCTCGAGCCCATCAACGTCTAGTTCTACGTCTACAAGTTCGCCATCGACGTCATCATCAAGCATTACAAGTAGCACATCGTCATTTACTTACACTCCATCTACATCATTAAGTCCGTCGACATCCAGTACTTCTTCTTCAAGTACACCATCGACCTCATCATCAAGCACGTTATCTAGTACAAGTTCGTCAAGTTCAAGTCCGTCGACTTCTAGCTCTTCATCGACTACTTCGACATCCACATCATTATCAAGTACAACAACAAGTACGAGTTCGTCAACCTCGAGCCAATCAACGTCTAGTTCTACGTCTACAAGTTCGCCATCGACGTCATCATCAAGCATTACAAGTAGCACATCATCATTTACTTACAGTCCATCTACATTATCAAGTCCGTCGACATCCAGTACTTCTTCTTCAAGTATACCATCGACGTCATCATCAAGCACGTTATCTAGTACAAGTTCGTCAAGTTCAAGTCCGTCGACTTCTAGCTCTTCATCGACTACTTCGACATCCACATCATCATCAAGTACAACAACAAGTACGAGTTCGTCAACCTCGAGCCCATCAACGTCTAGTTCTACGTCTACAAGTTCGCCATCGACGTCATCATCAAGCATTACAAGTAGCACATCATCATTTACTTACAGTCCATCTACATCATCAAGTCCGTCGACATCCAGTACTTCTTCTTCAAGTACACCATCGACGTCATCATCAAGTACTCCATATAGTACAAGTTCGTCAAGTTCAAGTCCGTCGACTTCTAGCTCTTCATCGACTACTTCGACATCCACATCATCATCAAGTTCAACAATAAGTTCCAGTTCGTCAACCTCAAGCCCATCAACGTCTAGTTCTACGTCTACAAGTTCTCCATCGACGTCATCATCAAGCATTACAAGTAGCACATCATCATTTACTTACAGTCCATCTACATCATCAAGTCCGTCGACATCCAGTACTTCTTCTTCAAGTATACCATCGACGTCATCATCAAGCACGTTATCTAGTACAAGTTCGTCAAGTTCAAGTCCGTCGACTTCTAGCTCTTCATCGACTACTTCGACATCCACATCATTATCAAGTACAACAACAAGTACGAGTTCGTCAACCTCGAGCCAATCAACGTCTAGTTCTACGTCTACAAGTTCGCCATCGACGTCATCATCAAGCATTACAAGTAGCACATCATCATTTACTTACAGTCCATCTACACACGTCCGTCGACATCCAGTACTTCTTCTTCAAGTACACCATCGACGTCATCATCAAGTACTCCATATAGTACAAGTTCGTCAAGTTCAAGTCCGTTCACTTCTAGCTCTTCATCGACTACTTCGACATCCACATCATCATCAAGTTCAACAATAAGTTCCAGTTCGTCAACCTCAAGCCCATCAACGTCTAGTTCTACGTCTACAAGTTCGCCATCGACGTCATCATCAAGCATTACTAGTAGTACATCATCGTCTTCTTACACTCCAACTACATCATCAAGTCCGTCAACATCCAGTACTTCTTCTTCAAGTACAACATCGACCTCATCATCAACTACTTCATACAGCACAAGTTCGTCAAGTTCCAGTCCATCGACTACTAGCACTTCATCGACAAGTTCGCCATCGACGTCATCATCAAGCATTACAAGTAGCACATCGTCATTTACTTACACTCCATCTACATCATTAAGTCCGTCGACATCCAGTACTTCTTCTTCAAGTATACCATCGACGTCATCATCAAGTACTCCATATAGTACAAGTTCGTCAAGTTCAAGTCCGTCGACTTCTAGCTCTTCATCGACTACTTCGACATCCACATCATCATCAAGTTCAACAATAAGTTCCAGTTCGTCAACCTCAAGCCCATCAACGTCTAGTTCTACGTCTACAAGTTCGCCATCGACGTCATCATCAAGCATTACTAGTAGTACATCATCGTCTCCTTACACTCCAACTACATCATCAAGTCCGTCAACATCCAGTACTTCTTCTTTAAGTACAACATCGACCACATCATCAATTACTTCATACAGTACAAGTTCGTCAAGTTCCAGTCCATCGACTACTAGCACTTCATCGACAAGTTCGCCATCGACGTCATCATCAAGCATTACAAGTAGCACATCGTCATTTACTTACACTCCATCTACATCATCAAGTCCGTCGACATCCAGTACTTCTTCTTCAAGTACACCATCGACCTCATCATCAAGCACGTTATCTAGTACAAGTTCGTCAAGTTCAAGTCCGTCGACTTCAAGCTCTTCATCGACTACTTCGACATCCACATCATTATCAAGTACAACAACAAGTACGAGTTCGTCAACCTCGAGCCCATCAACGTCTAGTTCTACGTCTACAAGTTCGCCATCGACGTCATCATCAAGCATTACAAGTAGCACATCATCATTTACTTACAGTCCATCTACATCATCAAGTCCGTCGACATCCAGTACTTCTTCTTCAAGTACACCATCGACGTCATCATCAAGTACTCCATATAGTACAAGTTCGTCAAGTTCAAGTCCGTCGACTTCTAGCTCTTCATCGACTACTTCGACATCCACATCATCATCAAGTTCAACAATAAGTTCCAGTTCGTCAACCTCGAGCCCATCAACGTCTAGTTCTACGTCTACAAGTTCGCCATCGACGTCATCATCAAGCATTACTAGTAGTACATCATCGTCTCCTTACACTCCAACTACATCATCAAGTCCGTCAACATCCAGTACTTCTTCTTCAAGTACACCATCGACCACATCATCAATTACTTCATACAGTACAAGTTCGTCAAGTTCCAGTCCATCGACTACTAGCACTTCATCGACAAGTTCGCCATCGACGTCATCATCAAGCATTACAAGTAGCACATCGTCATTTACTTACACTCCATCTACATCATTAAGTCCGTCGACATCCAGTACTTCTTCTTCAAGTACACCATCGACCTCATCATCAAGCACGTTATCTAGTACAAGTTCGTCAAGTTCAAGTCCGTCGACTTCAAGCTCTTCATCGACTACTTCGACATCCACATCATTATCAAGTACAACAACAAGTACGAGTTCGTCAACCTCGAGCCCATCAACGTCTAGTTCTACGTCTACAAGTTCGCCATCGACGTCATCATCAAGCATTACAAGTAGCACATCATCATTTACTTACAGTCCATCTACATCATCAAGTCCGTCGACATCCAGTACTTCTTCTTCAAGTACACCATCGACCTCATCATCAAGCACGTTATCTAGTACAAGTTCGTCAAGTTCAAGTCCGTCGACTTCTAGCTCTTCATCGACTACTTCGACATCCACATCATCATCAAGTACAACAACAAGTTCCAGTTCGTCAACCTCAAGCCCATCAACGTCTAGTTCTACGTCTACAAGTTCGCCATCGACGTCATCATCAAGCATTACTAGTAGTACATCATCGTCTCCTTACACTCCAACTACATCATCAAGTCCGTCAACATCCAGTACTTCTTCTTCAAGTACAACATCGACCTCATCATCATTTACTTCATACAGTACAAGTTCGTCAACATCAAGCCCGTCTACGTCTAGCTCTACATATTCAAGTTCGCCATCGACATCAACGTCAAGCAGCACAAGTAGCACATCATCGTCTCCTTACACTCCAACTACATCATCAAGTCCGTCGACATCCAGTACTTCTTCTTCAAGTACACCATCGACCTCATCATCAAGCACGGTATCTAGTACAAGTTCGTCAAGTTCAAGTCCGTCGACTTCTAGCTCTTCATCGACTACTTCGACATCCACATCATCATCAAGTTCAACAATAAGTACGAGTTTGTCGACCTCGAGCCTATCAACGTCTAGTTCTACGTCTACAAGTTCGCCATCGACGTCATCATCAAGCACTTCTAGTAGCATATCATCATTTACTTACAGTCCATCTACATCATCAAGTCCGTCGACATCCAGTACTTCTTCTTCAAGTACACCATCAACATCATCATCAAGTACTCCATATAGTACAAGTTCGTCAAGTTCCAGTCCATCGACTATTAGCACTTCATCGACCAGTTCGCCATCGACGTCATCGTCAAGCATTACAAGTAGCACAACGTCATTTACTTACAGTCCATCTACATCATCAAGTCCGTCAACCTCCAGTACTTCTTCTTCAAGTACACCATCAACCTCATCATCAAGCACGTTATCTAGTACAAGTTCGTCAAGTTCAAGTCCGTCGACTTCTAGTTCTTCATCGACTACTTCGACATACACATCATCATCAAGTTCAACAATAAGTACCAGCTCGTCAACCTCAAGCCCATCAACGTCTAGTTCTACGTCTACAAGTTCGCCATCGACGTCATCATCAAGCACTACAAGTAGCACATCGTCATTTACTTACACTCCATCTACATCATTAAGTCCGTCAACATCCAGTACTTCTTCTTCAAGTACACCATCGACGTCATCATCAAGTTCTCCATATAGTACAAGTTCCTCAAGTTCAAGTCCGTCGACTTCTAGCTCGATGTCTTCAAGTTCGCCATCCACAAGTGCTAGTGCGACCTCTTTTACTCCGAGTGCATCGCCATCATCGTATGTAGAGGACGTTTGTGACGAATTATTTGTTGAAGATGGCATACTTGGAAAGATTAAAGCCTCCAGATTTTATGAAATAGTTGATTCAAATGGTGATTCACTGATCTCAAACGTTCGGGACCTGAAGAAGTTAAAGGTGACCGAACCGGATTATTTCGTGCTTAATACAGCGGAAACAGACAATATTACGCTAGCAATTCTCGACTTCGAAGCTAATTTAATCAATGTTACGTTGCTTTCTCCAACTGACATTAAGTATACATTCGAATACTTAAATGATGATGTCTACAATGCCATACCAAATGCGGTAAGTATTTCTTTTAGCAACCCTTTTAGATTATATAGATATGATACATATATACAGTCAAACCCGTGTGCGGCAACCTTCGAATAAAGACCATCCTGTGAATAAAGACCATTCTCTGAAAAACCGTCAGATTATTTAGAACAAACTGACCTCCGAATAAAGGCCATCTTTAGATAAAGGCCACATTTTGTCTTGCCCAAGGATGACCTTTGTTCATGGGTTTGACTGTATCACAAATTTTCATTCACAACGTATTCGAAATTGTCATTGATACCTGGG
Source organism: Lutraria rhynchaena (assembly GCA_008271625.1). Lineage (NCBI taxonomy): Eukaryota > Metazoa > Mollusca > Bivalvia > Venerida > Mactridae > Lutraria > Lutraria rhynchaena. Next base: position 692,793 of record VIBL01000164.1, read on the forward strand.
AAACTATCAATGTTCATTTTAAAGGACACCGAATTAATACGACAGACACAGAAAACTGGCTCAAGCCGAACGAATATTATTTCATATGTTTTAATTTTTAATACATTTGTATTACACTGGGTTTCATTCATGAATCATAAGAATTAACCTGAGAATTAGGGGGTCAGATACCAGTCAGATACCATAACCACTCAAGCAAATAGTCCTCTACGTAATGCTATAATGACCACATTGAATTTCGCTTGTACCACGCGATAATTATCGTTTTAAAGGCGAATTATTATCGCCTGATTTAGAAATCAGAGACACTAATGTCTGCCCTAACCCTAACCCATCAGGCGATAATTATCGCTTGGTACTAGCGAAATTCAATGTGGATGCCCTAAGATTCCGTGGAGGACTACTTGCTAAATTGGCTATGGTATCTGACTAACCCCTCACCGCTTTGAGTTCATGTATAAAGAAGCTGTCCAGCAAAAATATGGAAGGTGTGTTCTACTCAGGCGTGCACCTGAACTTTTTCTTCGTTGTTTATGCTGGAAAAGTCGCCAAATGACCCGGACTGTTATTGCGATGCTATACCCCAGAGAAAAAATAAAATAGAATTAACAACGTCCTAAAACGTCGCCGATGACCCAACAATGGCCATCTTTATTACTCGAAATGTCGCAAGAATTCGAATTGGAATTCAAAAGTAAAATGCCTAATTATGTACATAATTGGTTAACTTGTCTTTCATCTTCATTGCGCCGTACAAATGGTTTATAAATAAAACGCAAAGAAGTGTCTTAGCATAAAAAATTAGGTCAGTGGTAATCATATTGCATTACATTTTTGTCCACACTTTGAACTCGGTGTTATCATTACTAATATTTAACTCCAATCAGAATTTTCACGGTATTTTATTACTGTCTTGGAAAATGTTTTATGATGATATGGACTTGGTTGTGCTATAGCTGCAGAAAAAAACGCTTAAGATTAATAAACACCTTCAGTATTCGTTGTATTCAAACCAGTGTTCCAGCTCGGAATGGCTGATATTTAAAACGTAATAAGGATGTTACGTTAAGGAAATTCTTTTAACACCGCAAATATCATTTTGTCGAATATGAGAGTTGCAGGCTTGCTTGACTGATACAAGCCAAGTTTAAAACATCATTTCTCATTTCTCATATTTATTAATCATTGGAGAATTGTTTTGGATGTACAGAATTCAAAAGCACTTTTGTCCAGTTCATTGGTTTTGTCTATGCAATGATTGCATTTATTTACTGTTTTTACAGAATGGAATGCATCATACAAATACTACGATTGACATTCACGAAGAAGATATTTCAGGCATACGAATTGTAATGTACGACGTACCACCACTTACGGAAATTAAAATAAGTGTCATTGGATGTTTCAATTGTTAGTGTAAATTTATATATATATATATATATATAAATAAATAAATAAATAAATATAAACATATATTTATATACATACAGTCAACCCTGTGTTAGCGACCACCATTGAATAAAGGCCACTTTGTAAATAAAGGTCATTCTTTGAAAAACTGTCACTGATTATTTAGAACAAATAAACCTGTCAACTGTCAATAAAGGCCACATTTTCTTCCCGAGGGTGGCCTTTGTTCACAGATTTGACTGTATACATTACTCAGCTATCTTACGAATTATATAATTCTATGACGGATATGGAATACTTTCATAAACTGAAGACAGCGTACAGTTCTACTATTTAATTAACCTTATCATATTACAAAATAGTGCCTTGCAATCGAGGATCCATTTCAAAGATATAAATGACTGTATGTAAAAATTAATATAATATTTCAGTAGTAAAGAGATAACAATTCATTTGGAGACTACAGGCTAAGAAGAACCATCGCTGACTGATAATCAGATATGAATTGTCGCTACATTAAGTATAATTATTATAAATATTTAACTATTATATAAGTTTAATCAGAATATTGAACATTGGTGCGAGCAAAATGAAACGTTAATCTATTTTATTAACATAAGGAGAAAACACAGTTCAAAAACATAACAAGATTATTCAATATACTTCAGATACAGGAAATTATAACAGAACAACAACTCCATCCTATTCTACAACAACGTCTAGTTCTTCATCGACAAGTTCGCCATCAACGTCATCATCAAGTACAACAATAAGTACAAGTTCGTCAACATCAAGTCCGTCGACTTCTAGCTCTACATATTCAAGTTCTCCATCGACATCAACGTCAAGCAGCACAAGTAGCTCATCATCGTCTCCTTACACTCCAACTACATCATCAAGTCCGTCAACATCTAGTACTTCTTCTTCAAGTACAACATCGACCTCATCATCAACTACTTCATACAGTTCAAGTTCGTCAAGTTCCAGTCCATCGACCACTAGCACTTCATCGACAAGTTCGCCATCGACGTCATCATCAAGTACAACAATAAGTACAAGTTCGTCAACATCAAGTCCGTCGACTTCAAGCTCTACATATTCAAGTTCGCCATCGACATCAACGTCAAGCAGCACAAGTAGCACATCATCGTCTTCTTACACTCCAACTACATCATCAAGTCCGTCAACATCCAGTACTTCTTCTTCAAGTACAACATCGACCTCATCATCAATAACTTCATACAGCACAAGTTCGTCAAGTTCCAGTCCATCGACTACTAGCACTTCATCGACAAGTTCGCCATCGACGTCATCATCAAGTACAACAATAAGTACAAGTTCGTCAACATCAAGTCCGTCGACTTCTAGCTCTACATATTCAAGTTCTCCATCGACATCAACGTCAAGCAGCACAAGTAGCACATCATCGTCTCCTTACACTCCAACTACATCATCAAGTCCGTCAACATCCAGTACTTCTTCTTCAAGTACAACATCGACCTCATCATCAATTACTTCATACAGTACAAGTTCGTCAAGTTCCAGTCCATCGACCACTAGCACTTCATCGACAAGTTCGCCATCGACGTCATCATCAAGTACAACAATAAGTACAAGTTCAACATCAAGTCCGTCGACTTCAAGCTCTACATATTCAAGTTCGCCATCGACATCAACGTCAAGCAGCACAAGTAGCTCATCATCGTCTCCTTACACTCCAACTACATCATCAAGTCCGTCAACATCCAGTACTTCTTCTTCAAGTACAACATCGACCTCATCATCAACTACTTCATACAGTTCAAGTTCGTCAAGTTCCAGTCCATCGACCACTAGCACTTCATCGACAAGTTCGCCATCGACGTCATCATCAAGTACAACAATAAGTACAAGTTCGTCAACATCAAGTCCGTCGACTTCTAGCTTTACATATTCAAGTTCTCCATCGACATCAACGTCGAGCAGCACAAGTAGCTCATCATCGTCTCCTTACACTCCAACTACATCATCAAGTCCGTCAACATCTAGTACTTCTTCTTCAAGTACAACATCGACCTCATCATCAACTACTTCATACAGTACAAGTTCGTCAAGTTCCAGTCCATCGACCACTAGCACTTCATCGACAAGTTCGCCATCGACGTCATCATCAAGTACAACAATAAGTACAAGTTCGTCAACATCAAGTCCGTCGACTTCAAGCTCTACATATTCAAGTTCGCCATCGACATCAACGTCAAGCAGCACAAGTAGCACATCATCGTCTTCTTACACTCCAACTACATCATCAAGTCCGTCAACATCTAGTACTTCTTCTTCAAGTACAACATCGACCTCATCATCAATAACTTCATACAGCACAAGTTCGTCAAGTTCCAGTCCATCGACCACTAGCACTTCATCGACAAGTTCGCCATCGACGTCATCATCAAGTACAACAATAAGTACAAGTTCGTCAACATCAAGTCCGTCGACTTCAAGCTCTACATATTCAAGTTCGCCATCGACATCAACGTCAAGCAGCACAAGTAGCTCATCATCGTCTCCTTACACTCCAACTACATCATCAAGTCCGTCAACATCCAGTACTTCTTCTTCAAGTACAACATCGACCTCATCATCAACTACTTCATACAGTTCAAGTTCGTCAAGTTCCAGTCCATCGACCACTAGCACTTCATCGACAAGTTCGCCATCGACGTCATCATCAAGTACAACAATAAGTACAAGTTCGTCAACATCAAGTCCGTCGACTTCTAGCTCTACATATTCAAGTTCTCCATCGACATCAACGTCGAGCAGCACAAGTAGCTCATCATCGTCTCCTTACACTCCAACTACATCATCAAGTCCGTCAACATCTAGTACTTCTTCTTCAAGTACAACATCGACCTCATCATCAACTACTTCATACAGTACAAGTTCGTCAAGTTCCAGTCCATCGACCACTAGCACTTCATCGACAAGTTCGCCATCGACGTCATCATCAAGTACAACAATAAGTACAAGTTCGTCAACATCAAGTCCGTCGACTTCAAGCTCTACATATTCAAGTTCGCCATCGACATCAACGTCAAGCAGCACAAGTAGCACATCATCGTCTTCTTACACTCCAACTACATCATCAAGTCCGTCAACATCCAGTACTTCTTCTTCAAGTACAACATCGACCTCATCATCAATAACTTCATACAGTACAAGTTCGTCAAGTTCCAGTCCATCGACCACTAGCACTTCATCGACAAGTTCGCCATCGACGTCATCATCAAGTACAACAATAAGTACAAGTTCGTCAACATCAAGTCCGTCGACTTCTAGCTCTACATATTCAAGTTCGCCATCGACATCAACGTCAAGCAGCACAAGTAGCACATCATCGTCTCCTTACACTCCAACTACATCATCAAGTCCGTCAACATCCAGTACTTCTTCTTCAAGTACAACATCGACCTCATCATCAATACTTCATACAGCACAAGTTCGTCAAGTTCCAGTCCATCGACTACTAGCACTTCATCGACAAGTTCGCCATCGACGTCATCATCAAGTACAACAATAAGTACAAGTTCGTCAACATCAAGTCCGTCGACTTCTAGCTCTACATATTCAAGTTCTCCATCGACATCAACGTCAAGCAGCACAAGTAGCACATCATCGTCTCCTTACACTCCAACTACATCATCAAGTCCGTCAACATCCAGTACTTCTTCTTCAAGTACAACATCGACCTCATCATCAATTACTTCATACAGTACAAGTTCGTCAAGTTCCAGTCCATCGACTACTAGCACTTCATCGACAAGTTCGCCATCGACGTCATCATCAAGTACAACAATAAGTACAAGTTCAACATCAAGTCCGTCGACTTCAAGCTCTACATATTCAAGTTCGCCATCGACATCAACGTCAAGCAGCACAAGTAGCTCATCATCGTCTCCTTACACTCCAACTACATCATCAAGTCCGTCAACATCCAGTACTTCTTCTTCAAGTACAACATCGACCTCATCATCAACTACTTCATACAGTTCAAGTTCGTCAAGTTCCAGTCCATCGACCACTAGCACTTCATCGACAAGTTCGCCATCGACGTCATCATCAAGTACAACAATAAGTACAAGTTCGTCAACATCAAGTCCGTCGACTTCTAGCTCTACATATTCAAGTTCTCCATCGACATCAACGTCGAGCAGCACAAGTAGCTCATCATCGTCTCCTTACACTCCAACTACATCATCAAGTCCGTCAACATCTAGTACTTCTTCTTCAAGTACAACATCGACCTCATCATCAACTACTTCATACAGTACAAGTTCGTCAAGTTCCAGTCCATCGACCACTAGCACTTCATCGACAAGTTCGCCATCGACATCATCATCAAGTACAACAATAAGTACAAGTTCGTCAACATCAAGTCCGTCGACTTCAAGCTCTACATATTCAAGTTCGCCATCGACATCAACGTCAAGCAGCACAAGTAGCACATCATCGTCTCCTTACACTCCAACAACTTCATCAAGTCCGTCAACATCCAGTACTTCTTCTTCAAGTACAACATCGACCTTATCATCAACTACTTCATACAGTTCAAGTTCGTCAAGTTCCAGTCCATCGACCACTAGCACTTCATCGACAAGTTCGCCATCGACGTCATCATCAAGTACATCAATAAGTACAAGTTCGTCAACATCAAGTCCGTCGACTTCTAGCTCTACATATTCAAGTTCTCCATCGACATCAACGTCGAGCAGCACAAGTAGCTCATCATCGTCTCCTTACACTCCAACTACATCATCAAGTCCGTCAACATCTAGTACTTCTTCTTCAAGTACAACATCGACCTCATCATCAACTACTTCATACAGTACAAGTTCGTCAAGTTCCAGTCCATCGACCACTAGCACTTCATCGACAAGTTCGCCATCGACGTCATCATCAAGTACAACAATAAGTACAAGTTCGTCAACATCAAGTCCGTCGACTTCAAGCTCTACATATTCAAGTTCGCCATCGACATCAACGTCAAGCAGCACAAGTAGCACATCATCGTCTTCTTACACTCCAACTACATCATCAAGTCCTTCAACATCCAGTACTTCTTCTTCAAGTACAACATCGACCTCATCATCAATAACTTCATACAGCACAAGTTCGTCAAGTTCCAGTCCATCGACTACTAGCACTTCATCGACAAGTTCGCCATCGACGTCATCATCAAGTACATCAATAAGTACAAGTTCGTCAACATCAAGTCCGTCGACTTCTAGCTCTACATATTCAAGTTCTCCATCGACATCAACGTCAAGCAGCACAAGTATCACATCATCGTCTCCTTACACTCCAACTACATCATCAAGTCCGTCAACATCTAGTACTTCTTCTTCAAGTACAACATCGACCTCATCATCAATTACTTCATACAGTACAAGTTCGTCAAGTTCCAGTCCATCGACCACTAGCACTTCATCGACAAGTTCGCCATCGACGTCATCATCAAGTACAACAATAAGTACAAGTTCAACATCAAGTCCGTCGACTTCTAGCTCTACATATTCAAGTTCGCCATCGACATCAACGTCAAGCAGCACAAGTAGCACATCATCGTCTCCTTACACTCCAACTACATCATCAAGTCCGTCAACATCTAGTACTTCTTCTTCAAGTACAACATCGACCTCATCATCAACTACCTCATACAGTACAAGTTCGTCAAGTTCCAGTCCATCGACCACTAGCACTTCATCGATAAGTTCGCCATCGACGTCATCATCAATTACAACAATAAGTACAAGTTCGTCAACATCAAGTCCGTCGACTTCAAGCTCTACATATTCAAGTTCGCCATCGACATCAACGTCAAGCAGCACAAGTAGCACATCATCGTCTTCTTACACTCCAACTACATCATCAAGTCCGTCAACATCCAGTACTTCTTCTTCAAGTACAACATCGACCTCATCATCAATTACTTCATACAGTACAAGTTCGTCAACATCAAGCCCGTCAACGTCTAGCTCTACATATTCGACTACTAGCACTTCATCAACAAGTTCGCCATCGACGTCATCATCAAGTACAACAATAAGTACAAGTTCGTCAACATCAAGCCCGTCTACGTCTAGCTCTACATATTCCAGTTCGCCATCGACATCAACGTCAAGCAGCACAAGTAGCACATCATCGTCTCCTTACACTCCAACTACATCATCAAGTCCGTCAACATCCAGTACTTCGTCTTCAAGTACAACATCGACCTCATCATCAATAACTTCATACAGTACAAGTTCGTCAAGTTCCAGTCCATCGACTACTAGCACTTCATCGACAAGTTCGCCATCGACGTCATCATCAAGTACAACAATAAGTACAAGTTCGTCAACCTCAAGCCCGTCAACGTCTAGCTCTACATTTTCAAGTTCGCCGTCGACATCAACGTCAAGCAGCACAAGTAGCACATCATCGTCTCCTTCCACTCCAACTACATCATCAAGTCCGTCAACATCCAGTACTTCTTCTTCAAGTACAACATCGACCTCATCATCAATTACCTCATACAGTACAAGTTCGTCAAGTTCCAGTCCATCGACTACTAGCACTTCATCGACAAGTTCGCCATCGACGTCATCATCGAGTTCAACAATAAGTACAAGTTCGTCAACATTAAGTTCATTTATGTCATCGTACACCCCAACAACGTCACTAACACCTTCTGTTTCCTCTTCTGTTATTAGTTTTTGTGATAATGTTACGGAAGGTATGAATGGTGTGTTCATTCCGCTAAAAAATCGGTTGGTCGTTAATTCAAATGACGAGGAAGTGGTGGATACTGTTCGGAAATATAAAAAATTGAGTATATTAGAGAATGATTACTTTGAATTCTCTGAAAGTGGGAATATGACTGTTACCCTTGATGTGGACGCAGATTTGATTAATTTTACCTTGTCCTCAACAGTACCTCTTAACTATGATGTATTCGTTCGTAATGACACTGATGAGACTAAAGTTTCTTCTAATGTAAGTATTTTCAGGACAGATATTCCGATTTTAAGGTCGCCCATAAAATTATGTTATCTTTCATTAGAATGAAACATGTGTTTTGAATACCAAAAATATGAGTAATGACCGACACTTAGACAATGTTATGTTATATTTGTCATTATTAATAACCGTTTATTTCAAGAAACATACGCAACATTATTCGTTCCAAAAATATGTATATCAAAACATAATGTCATAGCTTTACACAGGCATCATGTTATCTAATTAAATGTGTTTACTCATAAAATGACAATTTGAAACAAAAACATATGTAATTATTCATCGGTCATGCTTCTTTGTGGAATTCTAGCTGAGGAAACGCCTGACTTTTGCAATAACTAATGTGACAAACAGTAAAGACTGTAAGGACAAACACCAATATGAATAGCTATATATGACTGTAATGAAATAATACGAATTCCGTCAGCAACACCATAGGTATTGATCAATTTACATAAATACTCTCATTTACACGAAGGTTTAATTTATTTCACAAACTTAATTGCAGGAGCCTGTCAACAGTACCATTGATATATATATGCATGGTGTAAATGGTATAAAGATAAAACTCTATAACGTTCAACTAGGAACTGGAATTCAAATTAGTATTATTGGATGTTTCAATTGTGAGTGTAATATTTCTTTCGAGCTTTCTTCAATTTGTCTTGCACGAATATATCGGCACTTTTTTAAAAAAAATCTAAAGTTTCACATTTGGAAAAAAAGAGACTTCCCTCATATTCTTTTTGGTTTCCTTGTGCTTTTTATCAGTCTGATATTGGTTTTGACTTATTCCAAAGTTTTAAACCGATAACAAATATTTGGGTTTGATTTCAAAGAGGAATGATTTTAAACTACCCTAAAATTGTTATATAACAACAGAACTAACCCAATATTATTAATACATTCTTTTTTCAATAACAGCAACCAAAAGTAATTACAATGAAACTACTACACCATCTTATACAACATCAACAACATCAGGTACCACTTCCAGTACCAGTTCGTCTACTTACAGTCCGTCAACGTCATCGGCAAGTACAACATCGACTTCATCATCAAGCACGACAGTAACGATACCATCAACCTCTAGCCCTACTTCTTCAACTTCGCCAACGTCCAGCTCTATTTCTTCGACCAGTACGTCCTCGACAAGCACTACAAGTATCTCATCATCGTCTCCTTACACTCCAACTACATCATCAAGTCCGTCAACATCTAGTACTTCTTCTTCAAGTACAACATCGACCTCATCATCAATTACTTCATACAGTACAAGTTCGTCTAGTTCCAGTCCATCGACCACTAGCACTTCATCGACAAGTTCGCCATCGACGTCATCATCAAGTACAACAATAAGTACAAGTTCGTCAACATCAAGTCCGTCGACTTCAAGCTCTACATATTCAAGTTCGCCATCGACATCAACGTCAAGCAGCACAAGTAGCACATCATCGTCTCCTTACACTCCAACTACATCATCAAGTCCGTCAACATCCAGTACTTCTTCTTCAAGTACAACATCGACCTCATCATCAATTACTTCATACAGTACAATTTCGTCAAGTTCCAGTCCATCGACTACTAGCACTTCATCGACAAGTTCGCCATCGACATCATCATCAAGTACATCAATAAGTACAAGTTCGTCAACATCAAATCCGTCGACTTCAAGCTCTACATATTCAAGTTCGCCATCGACATCAACGTCAAGCAGCACAAGTAGCACATCATCGTCTCCTTACACTCCAACTACATCATCAAGTCCGTCAACATCCAGTACTTCTTCTTCAAGTACAACATCGACCTCATCATCAATTACTTCATACAGTACAAGTTCGTCAAGTTCCAGTCCATCGACTACTAGCACTTCATCGACAAGTTCGCCATCGACGTCATCATCGAGTTCAACAATAAGTACAAGTTCGTCAACATCAAGTCCTTCGACATCAAGTTCTTCTTCGACAAGTACGCCATCGACATCAACGTCAAGCAGCACAAGTAGCACATCATCGTCTCCTTACACTCCAACTACATCATCAAGTCCGTCAACATCTAGTACTTCTTCTTCAAGTACAACATCGACCTCATCATCAACTACTTCATACAGTACAAGTTCGTCAAGTTCCAGTCCATCGACCACTAGCACTTCATCGACAAGTTCGCCATCGACGTCATCATCAAGTACAACAATAAGTACAAGTTCGTCAACATCAAGTCCGTCGACATCAAGTTCTTCTTCGACAAGTACGCCATCGACATCAACGTCAAGCAGCACAAGTAGCACATCATCGTCTCCTTACACTCCAACTACATCATCAAGTCCGTCAACATCCAGTACTTCTTCTTCAAGTACAACATCGACCTCATCATCAATTACTTCATACAGTACAAGTTCGTCAAGTTCCAGTCCATCGACTACTAGCACTTCATCGACAAGTTCGCCATCGACATCATCATCAAGTACATCAATAAGTACAAGTTCGTCAACATCAAGTCCGTCGACTTCAAGCTCTACATATTCAAGTTCGCCATCGACATCAACGTCAAGCAGCACAAGTAGCACATCATCGTCTCCTTACACTCCAACTACATCATCAAGTCCGTCAACATCCAGTACTTCTTCTTCAAGTACAACATCGACCACATCATCAATTACTTCATACAGTACAAGTTCGTCAAGTTCCAGTCCATCGACTACTAGCACTTCATCGACAAGTTCGCCATCGACGTCATCATCAAGTACAACAATAAGTACAAGTTCGTCAACATCAAGTCCGTCGACTTCTAGCTCTACATATTCAAGTTCTCCATCGACATCAACGTCAAGCAGCACAAGTAGCACATCATCGTCTCCTTACACTCCAACTACATCATCAAGTCCGTCAACATCTAGTACTTCTTCTTCAAGTACAACATCGACCTCATCATCAACTACTTCATACAGTACAAGTTCGTCAAGTTCCAGTCCATCGACCACTAGCACTTCATCGACAAGTTCTCCATCGACGTCATCATCAAGTACAACAATAAGTACAAGTTCGTCAACATCAAGTCCGTCGACTCAAGCTCTACATATTCAAGTTCGCCATCGACATCAACGTCAAGCAGCACAAGTAGCACATCATCGTCTCCTTACACTCCAACTACATCATCAAGTCCGTCAACATCCAGTACTTCTTCTTCAAGTACAACATCGACCTCATCATCAATTACTTCATACAGTACAAGTTCGTCAAGTTCCAGTCCATCGACTACTAGCACTTCATCGACAAGTTCGCCATCGACATCATCATCAAGTACATCAATAAGTACAAGTTCGTCAACATCAAGTCCGTCGACTTCAAGCTCTACATATTCAAGTTCGCCATCGACATCAACGTCAAGCAGCACAAGTAGCTCATCATCGTCTCCTTACACTCCAACTACATCATCAAGTCCGTCAACATCCAGTACTTCTTCTTCAAGTACAACATCGACCTCATCATCAACTACTTCATACAGTACAAGTTCGTCAAGTTCCAGTCCATCGACCACTAGCACTTCATCGACAAGTTCGCCATCGACGTCATCATCAAGTACAACAATAAGTACAAGTTCGTCAACATCAAGTCCGTCGACTTCAAGCTCTACATATTCAAGTTCGCCATCGACATCAACGTCAAGCAGCACAAGTAGCACATCATCGTCTCCTTACACTCCAACTACATCATCAAGTCCGTCAACATCCAGTACTTCGTCTTCAAGTACAACATCGACCTCATCATCAACTACTTCATACAGTACAAGTTCGTCAAGTTCCAGTCCATCGACTACTAGCACTTCATCGACAAGTTCGCCATCGACGTCATCATCAAGTACAACAATAAGTACAAGTTCGTCAACATCAAGTCCGTCGACTTCTAGCTCTACATATTCAAGTTCGCCATCGACATCAACGTCAAGCAGCACAAGTAGCACATCATCGTCTCCTTACACTCCAACTACATCATCAAGTCCGTCAACATCCAGTACTTCTTCTTCAAGTACAACATCGACCTCATCATCAATTACTTCATACAGTACAAGTTCGTCAAGTTCCAGTCCATCGACTACTAGCACTTCATCGACAAGTTCGCCATCGACGTCATCATCAAGTACAACAATAAGTACAAGTTCGTCAACATCAAGCCCGTCGACTTCAAGCTCTACATATTCAAGTTCGCCATCGACATCAACGTCAAGCAGCACAAGTAGCACATCATCGTCTCCTTACACTCCAACTACATCATCAAGTCCGTCAACATCCAGTACTTCTTCTTCAAGTACAACATCGACCTCATCATCAATTACTTCATACAGTACAAGTTCGTCAAGTTCCAGTCCATCGACTACTAGCACTTCATCGACAAGTTCGCCATCGACGTCATCATCAAGTACAACAATAAGTACAAGTTCGTCAACATCAAGTCCGTCGACTTCAAGTTCTTCTTCGACAAGTACGCCATCGACATCAACGTCAAGCAGCACAAGTAGCACATCATCGTCTCCTTACACTCCAACTACATCATCAAGTCCGTCAACATCTAGTACTTCTTCTTCAAGTACAACATCGACCTCATCATCAACTACTTCATACAGTACAAGTTCGTCAAGTTCCAGTCCATCGACCACTAGCACTTCATCGACAAGTTCGCCATCGACGTCATCATCAAGTACAACAATAAGTACAAGTTCGTCAACATCAAGTCCGTCGACATCAAGTTCTTCTTCGACAAGTACGCCATCGACATCAACGTCAAGCAGCACAAGTAGCACATCATCGTCTCCTTACACTCCAACTACATCATCAAGTCCGTCAACATCCAGTACTTCTTCTTCAAGTACAACATCGACCTCATCATCAATTACTTCATACAGTACAAGTTCGTCAAGTTCCAGTCCATCGACTACTAGCACTTCATCGACAAGTTCGCCATCGACATCATCATCAAGTACATCAATAAGTACAAGTTCGTCAACATCAAGTCCGTCGACTTCAAGCTCTACATATTCAAGTTCGCCATCGACATCAACGTCAAGCAGCACAAGTAGCACATCATCGTCTCCTTACACTCCAACTACATCATCAAGTCCGTCAACATCCAGTACTTCTTCTTCAAGTACAACATCGACCACATCATCAATTACTTCATACAGTACAAGTTCGTCAAGTTCCAGTCCATCGACTACTAGCACTTCATCGACAAGTTCGCCATCGACGTCATCATCAAGTACATCAATAAGTACAAGTTCGTCAACATCAAGTCCGTCGACTTCTAGCTCTACATATTCAAGTTCTCCATCGACATCAACGTCAAGCAGCACAAGTAGCACATCATCGTCTCCTTACACTCCAACTACATCATCAAGTCCGTCAACATCTAGTACTTCTTCTTCAAGTACAACATCGACCTCATCATCAACTACTTCATACAGTACAAGTTCGTCAAGTTCCAGTCCATCGACCACTAGCACTTCATCGACAAGTTCTCCATCGACGTCATCATCAAGTACAACAATAAGTACAAGTTCGTCAACATCAAGCCCGTCTACGTCTAGCTCTACATATTCAAGTTCGCCATCGACATCAACGTCAAGCAGCACAAGTAGCACATCATCGTCTCCTTACACTCCAACAACATCATCAAGTCCGTCAACATCCAGTACTTCTTCTTCAAGTACAACATCGACCTCATCATCAATTACTTCATACAGTACAAGTTCGTCAAGTTCCAGTCCATCGACTACTAGCACTTCATCGACAAGTTCGCCATCGACGTCATCATCAAGTACATCAATAAGTACAAGTTCGTCAACATCAAGTCCGTCGACTTCAAGCTCTACATATTCAAGTTCGCCATCGACATCAACGTCAAGCAGCACAAGTAGCTCATCATCGTCTCCTTACACTCCAACTACATCATCAAGTCCGTCAACATCTAGTACTTCTTCTTCAAGTACAACATCGACCTCATCATCAACTACTTCATACAGTACAAGTTCGTCAAGTTCCAGTCCATCGACCACTAGCACTTCATCGACAAGTTCGCCATCGACGTCATCATCAAGTACAACAATAAGTACAAGTTCGTCAACATCAAGTCCGTCGACTTCAAGCTCTACATATTCAAGTTCGCCATCGACATCAACGTCAAGCAGCACAAGTAGCACATCATCGTCTTCTTACACTCCAACTACATCATCAAGTCCGTCAACATCCAGTACTTCGTCTTCAAGTACAACATCGACCTCATCATCAACTACTTCATACAGCACAAGTTCGTCAAGTTCCAGTCCATCGACTACTAGCACTTCATCGACAAGTTCGCCATCGACGTCATCATCAAGTACATCAATAAGTACAAGTTCGTCAACATCAAGTCCGTCGACTTCTAGCTCTACATATTCAAGTTCGCCATCGACATCAACGTCAAGCAGCACAAGTAGCACATCATCGTCTCCTTACACTCCAACTACATCATCAAGTCCGTCAACATCTAGTACTTCTTCTTCAAGTAGAACATCGACCTCATCATCAATTACTTCATACAGTACAAGTTCGTCAAGTTCCAGTCCATCGACCACTAGCACTTCATCGACAAGTTCGCCATCGACGTCATCATCAAGTACAACCATAAGTACAAGTTCGTCAACATCAAGTCCGTCGACTTCAAGCTCTACATATTCAAGTTCGCCATCAACATCAACGTCAAGCAGCACAAGTAGCACATCATCGTCTTCTTACACTCCAACTACATCATCAAGTCCGTCAACATCCAGTACTTCTTCTTCAAGTACAACATCGACCTCATCATCAATAACTTCATACAGCACAAGTTCGTCAAGTTCCAGTCCATCGACCACTAGCACTTCATCGACAAGTTCGCCATCGACGTCATCATCAAGTACATCAATAAGTACAAGTTCGTCAACATCAAGTCCGTCGACTTCTAGCTCTACATATTCAAGTTCTCCATCGACATCAACGTCAAGCAGCACAAGTAGCACATCATCGTCTCCTTACACTCCAACTACATCATCAAGTCCGTCAACATCCAGTACTTCTTCTTCAAGTACAACATCGACCTCATCATCAATTACTTCATACAGTACAAGTTCGTCAAGTTCCAGTCCATCGACTACTAGCACTTCATCGACAAGTTCGCCATCGACGTCATCATCAAGTACATCAATAAGTACAAGTTCGTCAACATCAAGTCCGTCGACTTCTAGCTCTACATATTCAAGTTCTCCATCGACATCAACGTCAAGCAGCACAAGTATCACATCATCGTCTCCTTACACTCCAACTACATCATCAAGTCCGTCAACATCCAGTACTTCTTCTTCAAGTACAACATCGACCTCATCATCAACTACTTCATACAGTACAAGTTCGTCAAGTTCCAGTCCATCGACTACTAGCACTTCATCGACAAGTTCGCCATCGACGTCATCATCAAGTACATCAATAAGTACAAGTTCGTCAACATCAAGTCCGTCGACTTCTAGTTCTTCTTCTACAAGTACGCCATCGACAACAACGTCAAGCAGCACAAGTAGCACACGTAAGTTATATGAATAATGTGCCTTTTGCATAAGTAACCTTATGTTAAACCTTAGTTAACCCTTGCATCATAATACCGAATTTCTCCGCATGTGAAGCAGACGACTTTTAAAAACATTGTGGAAAAAAAGCTATTGCTTGTAATGAGTAATGAGCTTCTTTTGCCACGACGTTTTCCACTCTGTCAGAGAGAAATAACCCAATTTTCCTGAATAAATTGATGTTTTGTATATTCGCTTTGAATTCGGAAGAGTCCAAAATTTGCCTATAAGGCAAAGGGTTTAACCTTGATTCCCGTCGCACGTTCTACGACAAATGACTATGGATTAGTGCTGAACTTTAGTTAGCGCATGGAAATGTTTGAATCGTTATGGACAGATGGGAATTGTTTAAACTCAACCTGACGTTGGATTATCTGTAAACTATGACGGACGTTGGATTATCTATGAACCGTGACGGACGTTGGGTGGTTGGTGATCCTAAAGGGACGTTTGCTAAACACTATATTATTAATTTTATCCAAAAGAAAGGTGGTTGCATAGATACGATGTTGTCTTTGGATGGTGGATAGTTCTTTTCTTATCTCAGTGGTAATGTACAAGGATTAGGATGTTTGAGTTTTTGGCATTATCTTGTTGCTACAACGTATTTATTGTCTACTCTTGGCCGCGGCCGTGGTCCAGTGGTTAGTGCGTGGGACTTGTTACCGGGCGATCCGGGTTTGAATCCGGTCGCGGAAGGTCATACCCTTCTATGAAGGTTTGACAAAAAGTGTCGATTTTCTTCCACATGTGAAGTTGCCGGCTTCTTGTGGAAGGGCAAGTTAGTAAGGGTTATTATACAGTCCATGAAAACTGGTTACGGGAACCGGTCGACGTATATAACTGAAATATTGTTGAAAAAGGGCGTTAAACCCCAGTGACAATGTCACATAAAGACAAACAATCATATCTACTCTTGATACCCTATTAAAATTCGAGGACAACAGTTTTGGATGGCTTCATTTCTACAGGAAAAAATCAAGACTTCAAGTAATTAATTGATCACTTTTTGATGTTCAAGCTAGCATTACTGTAAATGGTACCAAAAGCACGCGTAAAACAGTTGAATGTATGTATGTATGTATGTATGTATGTATGAGAGGGCTGAATACACCTGAAAATCGCTGTTGTCAAAGATATTGTGTACGTTTTCCAACTATATCTGTGATAACTACGATTTCTAGGGGTTTTATTACTGTCGAATTATGTGTGCCGTATTTTGGACAGTTGAAGCTTTGAGGTTCTAAATAATTGGTCAATATTTCGCTGTTATCTCGGATATTGTGTGTATTTGTGCTATATCTGTGGTAACTACGATTTATGGATCTTTAGATCTCACTTGATGATAAAACAAGGATACGACGGAAATATTGTGGATTCACAGGAAGTACTATAGTAGAGACCCTCTAAACCGGTTCATCGATAAACCGGTTTCTTCTCAAAATCGGCCATATGTTCTGGTCCCGACTTCATCATTATAAAATTCAAAAATCTCCTTTAAATTGGCATTCCCTCTAAACCGCCCAAATGACCTGGCCCCGAGCTCGACCGGTTTAGTGGGATTCCTCTGTACTTGTGATACCTTCGACCTTTCCATGCAATGCTCTCCAGAAGAGCAACACTTGTCGGAGTCGCAAAAAACGTTGTTCTTTGGAGGATGTTATTGTTTGACGGGATTAGATACATCCGCGACAGGTGTTTTTTTTTATTTTGCGTAGGTGTGCCTTTTACTGTCGTTTCTTCGAGGGAATCGGTCTTTGGAGGTAACGTTACGGAAAGGAGCACTGTACCAGAGTCTTACTTTTACCAATCATACCATTTTACCAAACTTAGAACAGATGATACAAAACTATTCTGCAATGCCACAGTTATTGATATCATTTCTGTCAGGTGATACAGATTTACAAAGTTTTGGCGCACTTAAAATACTCGTATTTAAAAATGTTGGAATTATTGAACTGTAAAACGATGCGTAAAGGTCGTTTAAATCGAATCGACATGCAGGACTAATAGTGATAGTTGACACGGATAAATATGGTGGATTTTGTTTAATAGTTGATAAATACACACGAGGAATTATAGCTGGCCGAAGGTTATTAAACTTGAGATTGGTCTCTGAGCTCAAATCCATTCAGTAAATGATGATCAGACAATAATGATATTGATACATATTATTCTGACAACATACTTGACCTGGATATATATTTAAACATTAATCATCTCTATCTTTTCAACCATAATACTTTGAGAATGGAATCGCGATTTGAGCTCGGGGACTGTTCTCGCGTTTTATAAGCCTGGTCAATAATTTCATTAATACACTTTGCTTGGCTAAATTGATCGGATTATCTTTGACATGGGTTTAACGCCTATTCTATACAAGAGTATGTACATAACAAGTCAGAACAAACGGCAATTTACATGCTAAAGTGCTGTAAGTAGCTACAGGATGGACATTACGAGTACATATGCACTCATGTGCAAAAAAACCAACGCAAAAATCCCCTCTAATCTGGCATCCCCTCTACACCGGCAAGTGACCTCGTCCCGGGCTTAGTCGGTTTAAAGGGGTCCCTCTATATGTTGTTGAGGGCTGGACATATTATCTATGGATGCCTCCTGGTGTATAAAATAACAAAACACTGAAATGGATATGCGAGGCAATTTGTTTTGAATGCAAACGCTACGACTGAAAATTTTCAGAAATGCATTAAAATGTTTTGTGATGAATGTATGGATTTGATTTTTGTTATAAATTACATGTGCAGAACAGTTTAAAAATAGTTTCTAAAGTTGCGTTCATGTCACCAGTTATTCATATCAAATGTTAGAAACAGTTTCTTTCTTTTTCAGCACCATCATCAAGTTCAACGTCTAAAACACCTTCGTCCTCTCCATCTTCTACTTCATCAAAAAGTAAGTAATACAGTTTTGATGATACAGTACAAAAACTGCATATAGAATTAATATTTATACAAACAAAGAATAAAAAATAATTTCATGAATAAAAACTTATCACATGTGGTACATATATGCATTCATTCGTAAAAGAATATACGACATAATAACGCGTGAGAAATTAACCTTCATTAAAAACTGATCAGCCTTTGTAGGGTTACTTTTCACGCGCTAGCGGTACAAATATGCTGTTTTTCTTCTATACTAGTATTCAATGTAATTTCATACATCATCAAACATGTGTCATGAAAGAATTCGTTTTAAATACAATACGGTGTTACTTTAAAGCTATTTGAGTCCAATTTTAGCGCCTCTCCATTCTTTCTTCACCACAATAATCTACACACTAAAACACTATCAAAATCAGCTACAAATATCATATGGTGCCGAAACCCCCCGTTATCATACTATATCAACATATTTAAGCGGATGGTTGGAACATCCTTAGTTGTGCCAGAAAGTACGCCCCCACGTAAAATTCTGAATCCGTCCTTGCTACTTGCAACGACTGTTATAAATTTTAAAGTTCGTGGATTGTTTATTTATTTTTCTATTATTCATAATAATCGATGGCAACATAGGTATCGTCTACCAGTAAATATCAATCAGAAACAATACAATAATTGCAACATTCATTTCTCATGATGCTTTGACAAACTGCAGTAGAGTTCTGAGTATTGGCATTGAATGCAGTTCGTTGGGATTGACGTCATCATATGCACGCGCTCTCATTTGCATGACGTGTGGAAGTTCTATTTTCAATTTTCTATGTTTACGCTACCAAAAAATAGTATTAATTTAATATCGTATTCTCACTGTTTGAGGCATACATAGATTGATGCACCCCTCCTTCTATGTAGCACTACTGGTGGCAGTATGCAGCAAAGTAATTTGTTGATACTTGTTAAGCACAATTTACGCTTTCGGCACTCTGGTGAGAAAATAACGTACAGTAGTACTCGTAATAACTTGACAAAATCAAGAAATACTTGGGACTGGAATGGATGGGGCGATCCCCCAAGACCTCAATGACAATATAATATATAGACACGAACAAAAGGGCCCTTAAGGCAACGGAAAGTATAAACTGTGTTAAACATGTTTAACGAAAGCCACGCTCCAGCGGTATTAATTCACTTATTCGTACAGTCGATCGCTTATATAGGATTTTAGTTATCGTTAAAAACTGACCCCAAGATCGATAAAAATTAACTCTGGTCAATATTTAATGACTTTATTGATCAAGGTTTAATTTTTGAAAACCTTTCGAGGTCGATTTACAACGTTTAGAAATGACTCTTAACATTCATCTTGGTCAAAATTTTATGTAATGTGGTTTACATGATTTTTTTTCGTCAGCATCAACTCCGTCAACATCATCAGCACCATCTACATCAAGTACTTCATCACCGTCTTACAGCACGTCACTAAGCACACCAACAACCCAATCTACTTCAAGTATCAGTTCATTGTCAAGTACAACATCGAGCATATCAACATCTTCACTAACTTCAAGTTCCACTTCACGGTCCAGCACATCGATAAGTTCAACTACTAGCACATCCTCGACCATTAGTACACCCTCAACATCATCAACTCCGTCAACGTCTAGTACTTCATCCGTGACCCCGTCGACTCCTAGTACATCATCTAGTATATCTACATCTTCATCGACCCCAAGTTCTACTTCATCATCCAGCACAACTACAAGCACATCGTCAACGTCAAGTTCCCCTTCAACATCATCAACTCTGTCAACGTCTAGTACTTCAACTACTAGCACATCTTTGTCTTCAACGTCGTCTTCAAGCGCTACTTCAACTAGCTCAACGCCACAATGCTATGACGATGGAATTCTTTCAAGTAGTATACCACCAAATAATATCAGAGTTTTTGACATTAATGATAATAATTTAATATCGGACAGAGCAAAGGTGCAATATTTGAAAGTTAACAGTTCATATGGTTTTCCGATTTTCGAATTATCCACCGTGATGATACAAATTGAATTGAACTCAGCCAATCTAACAGATACAACTCTATATGCCAATGAAACTGTTACATATGCTGTCCATTATCGTCCTTCCGACTCGGAGGAGTACATATGGCTGGGCGAAGGTGTAAGTTGTGTGTTTAAATCCGATTTGTAGTCTTAGAATCACTAAGTATTCGTGTAACATTACTCATATTCACCGATGTTTGAAGTTTTAATATCTGCGTTTGTCTTTAACGGTGGAGAAAAAAAACCAGGAATATACCTGGATAGAACCACCGACCTTCCGTAAGCTAGCTGGGCAGCTTCCTCACATCTGAAATTCGGTACAAAGTGGGACTCGCGGAGGCCCTTGTTTACGGTTCTGTAATAATCATACAACCGCGCGAATATCAGCTTTTAGTCTTTTAACTTATCATATTACATGGTATACAGCATGTTCGAGTTAAAATGTGTTTATTTCCAACAAACAACATAACAGCTAACATATCTTGTTTAGTTCTTATTTGAACTGTGTGAAATGAGGTTGTTCGGATCTAAATCAATACAATCAAGATTTACAAAAATAACTTGTTTGGGTTTTATCTTTATAACACGAAGTAAAAAAATAACTACAGCTAAATTCGAATAACATTTTGATTCATAGATCTAGATACTTCTAAGTAAGTTTTTTTTCTGCTCATTGGAAATTCCAAACAAGTGTTGTGGGAATAAACACATCATTTACTTCTAAGTAAGTTTTTTCTGCTCATTGGAAATTCCAAACAAGTGTTGTGGGAATAAACACATCATTTAAGCGATTGACGCATTTATATTTATTTTCCCCGTTAAAGCTGTAAATTTCCTTTTTTTTCAATCTAATCACAAATCTGGCATCGAGTCTCTACCAACGAAATTCATAATCAGAGAAATACATTAGAAAACATATGCTTATCCTATCTATAATTGTCAAAGCAATATCTAGATATGTTTGCTTCATAAATGAAGTTTTAAAAAGTGCTTTAAACTGATAAGATATTCTGGTTTGTGAGTGGGGTACACTATTTTAATGCAGTTCTCATTGAAACAATGCGTTAATGTGCACATGCGTATTATTTCCTAAGCAAGGTTATGGTTTGAAAAACTATCGTTGTTTAATTAAAGCTTTCGGAAATATTTAGATTACTTAATGTCTTGGTCGAATTTAACAATGTACTTGCAAAATTTAGCATGGTCGCCTTTGGAGCTTATGCATTCCATGCTGCGTAAGGATAAAGTTTACAGCATGTAAACCAGAAATGCTGTGATTAAGAACATTTGATTCAGCATAGCAATGCATCAGTCACTGATTCCACAATTAATTCGAGACTGGCCTAATTGTTAGATGTATTTGTACTTATTTAACCTATATTTTTTACAGATTCCCGGAAACCAAGCGTTTCAAATTTTGAAAAACTCAGTCAGCGGCCTCAAAATCACTATACCAAGCGTACAAGCTGGCACTGGACTCCAATTGGCCCTGAATGGATGTTACGAAGGTACATACAGTGGAAATCCCCTAGACCGGTTCCTCTATAAACCGGTTTATCCTCTAAATCGGTCAAATGTTCTAGTTCCCATTTCAGCACTGTATAATTTAAAAATCCCCTCTAAACATCCTCTCTAAACCGGCCAAATGACAAGGTCCCGGACTCGGCCGGTTTAGAGGGGTTCTACTGAATAATCTTTGACCCTTTTGTCCATATGCAGTAAAATTTTCATGATGGGCAATTTACATGATTATATTGCCCTTTTTGTACGAGCATTGGAATAATGGCCGATCCCAATGTTTTCTTACATCATATTTTTGATGACTGTATTTTGTACTAGTCTAAATTAACCAAGTCAAGTCTGGTAATATTTTTTTTGTTCTTAGCGACAACAGTCCGACTTGTTCTATATTACATGTTACCTCACCCAACTCTTTTTTAATTACAGAGGAACAGTTTACATCAACAACACCAACTACTTCAAGTAGGTTATCAAAATTATTTCTACTCTACGAGATATGTGTGGTCTCTGACGACCAGCAGAAATCTGACAAAATTTTTATGGACACTTCAAACACTTATTATCAAATTTATTACATTGAAAATTGTGTTTTAAGTTCTGTAAATCATCAGAAAATGTAAAATATTCCGCAATGCTAGTCTCGGGGAGTTGCTATAATTTCCATATTCATAAAATAACAAAAATATTAACACGAATGTTATACTTACTGCATTAAATGACAATAGAAGTTCAAAGTGTCAATTTTAAATTTGCATTATAGTTATTTTCCGATATCAATCTGATCTAGGGTCTCTTGACTAAATTGTATTTGAGCTCAAAACACGTTCGATGCATAAAATTACTGAACACTGATTTTGTATTTTAATTACAATAACAACCTTGTTTCAAAAAAATAGTGCCAGCATACAAATACTAGTAAGCTAAAAAAATCCTGTCAAAATATGCTGAAAATATCAGTTATTTGTTTTTAATCATTGTTTCAGCTCCATCGTCATCGACATCAACTTCGTCAACATCAACAACTTCCGCAACTACGTGTAAGCACTTCAGGTTTTAAACAAGATATTGTGTTTTTTGAAATGATTTATACCGCTATCAACACAATTTCAATCACTGGTATTTACGACATGTAATTAGGATGTGTGTTTACATTTGGCCGATGATGTAATTTTTTGCAACTGTCATTGACAGACGTATGTCCTGCTTTGGTCTCGAACTACCATTTCGCACTACAATACTTGTTATATTGACTGAGCTAACCTTTCGGTCATGGACGAACAGAAAAAAGTATTAACGATGTCGCATAAAAGGTCCCTCCTCTGTTTATTACAGATCTAATCAGAGCCACGTACCGTTTTGTTGTCTAACGTGTAGTTTTAGCTATGCTTGTCAACACATGGTCAGTTTTATTTATAGAAAAGTTTTGTGCTTTTACCATCGCTTTGGTTGAAACTGATGAAGTTTTTTATTTAAAATTTTCTAGACTGCGATAAAGTATCGGACATATTTGATGAGGAGGATATAGTAACCAACTCAGACATCGAAATTCTCAACGAACCACCGCTCAATAATGACATCGGCAAATTAAGAACGAGCGACACAGCTGGAAATTTCACAGTTTTAAGCGAAAGTGTTCAAATAGAAATCGATAATCTCTCTGACCGCGAACTGCTATATTTGGAGCTGTCTTTCCCAAGCGGCGTGGAATCCTTCTCTGTCCGCTACTTGCTTACAAACCCACCAGATGTATGGTACGATGTAAACTATCAAGGCACCCAGGTATAAAATATTTCTATATTTGAAGATGGGGTTTCCATTACAATAATTCAATTTGGTTTTCAGCTATCAAAACTAGAATTCAATGTTCAATTGATTTAATTTGACATTTTAAGCGCAGAACAACGAAACTTAGGTATTATCTGAACTTGAATGAAACACAGTATCCATGGTATCAGTTTTAAGCGGAAAACGATATTTTCTTGAGTGTGATATTTTGTTTCGTTCATTTGTTTGCCTTGTTCAAATCGAAAATTAACTCATTTTAGATAATGATAAGTAATCATACATATGGTGTATATTAACTCGTTTTTAGATGCATGTAATAATAAACACTTATACATGTAGTGAACAATACTAGTATCCTATTTTTGATACAGTCGAACCTGTGTTTGCTATCACCTCCGAATAAAGACCACCCTGTGAATAAAGGTCATTCTTTGAAAAACCATAACTCATTATTTAGAACAAACGGATCTTTAAGGTTTAATTGTAATTTATAATTGACTTGTTCATTCATTTTTGTCTCTATCCTGAGTTGTCATTCATTATCCCTCATATACATCTCTATCAGCGTCTCAGCTGTTTACAAGATTCTTGAAAAACAAGAAATAAAGCTACAAATGGTACAAAATTTACAACTAAAAGAGGCAATTTCTTTCGCATAATACTTTCGAGACAAAAAATGTTATAATTTACCAGAAAATCAGAGAGGTTATTTTATTTATCAAGCGCACTATCTCCCGACGGAGAGTGTGTGATCACAAAGTTAAATCACTTAAATAGAAACGAAACGCGGGAGTCGAAGGTAATCGTGTAAAACTATGACAATAAATGCACATTTAGAAAAAACAAAAGCGTGATTTTGTGCATCTGATAGAAACTAAAGGAGACTCGGACTCATGTTTTTGACTACTTTCCAGACGTTGACAGAGATGTACGTGATGGATAACGAACGACAACTCTGAGTAGAGATTGCATTCACTTGTGTAAACATTTTTGAAACCTAAGCATTAGATTTAATTTCATTTTAAAATTCAACCCAACCACTGATTTAACCCAGCTGTTAAATTTAACTAGTGTATTAACAATTGTGCATGAATTAGTAAAAATCGAACAGACATTGTAAAATAAACCATGAGTTGTTTTCTTTGTTTGTGGTAGCAATGCTGCAGATGGAACAAAATAACTTTTTTTTGCTTTTATGTGACATATTGTCACTGAGGTTTAAAGCATTTTTTCAACATTTTTTCGGTTATACACGGTGACCGGTTCACCTAACCAGTTTTCCTGGACTGTAGTGATGAAACGATGATCGGATACTATCGATTAGCGGCGTGAAAACGTCTGCCGATTCCGATAAGAAGTTTTTCATAATCGATTATCGGCCTATCTCATTTAGGCGCCGTAACTAACTACCGATGCTTCAAACTGAACACTCATTCCAGGGAAATCACTCGCGTTGTTTAAAAAAAGATGGCGGATCGTCGATCGAGACGAAAAACAAATAGTTGACCACCCCAAGTCATTTGATGTTAATAGAGCCTGGTTAATGGTTCATATGGATGACACACTCCATTCACCATGCTTATATGTTACAATGCCAACTAGCATAAAGCAGAGGATGGCCAAGAACCAAAGGGTGCATAAATAGAATCAAACATTAGAGGTCTACTTATGTTACACTACTACACTAGAACCGATTATATAATCGGAAAATCACATCGGATGTTATAACCGATTCCAACCGATAATCGATTATGAATTTGAACCGATGTTGCAACACTACTGGACTGTATACACTAGCCAGTATTTACTTACCCATCAACGAGGAGCCGGCAACTTCTGCATTTTTGTAAAATTTTCATAGAGGGATATGACCAGCCGCGACCGGGATTCAAACCCGGATCTCCGGGTTAAAAGTCCAGCGCACGAACCACTGGACCACGACCGCTGCCTAAATAACTTTTTTTATCAGAGTGTTATTATATTCGTGTTATCGATATTATTATGCAAAAAATATGTAGAATATAGAAATATTTCGCACGTCTCATCCGTAAAATTAGAAACTGCCCAGCAGGATGTAAAAGTCTAACATTAACATCTCTCATTTTCATGCGCATTCATAATTTAAATGAACATGTTTAGCATTCTGCTGATCTTTCTTGCAATTATTTGTATAATTGAACAAACATCAAACATTTCATGTACCAGGAACTATACGAAGGCACGGATAGTCAGCTGAGTATTGGAATGGATTAGCATACAGTTTTCTTTCAGCTAATTTAAGTGCAATTAGGAAGCAGCTAGAATGGTATCTCTCTACGTTAACTGATCCTTTATAATATAAGGCGGCTGACGTGCTGTGTATGACCTGTAAAATTTATATTAACTTGGCCTTTTTTCATGCACTTTTTTTAGAACTTTCTACCAGACGAAGACATACCATTAAGCTCACTGGGCGAAATTATGTCACTAGAAGTTACTGTCAGAAGATTAACGAGCTACGAACAAATGTCTTTCAAGCTTAAATTACAAGCGTGCACACCACTATGTAAGTGAATTTAAAGTTTGTCCTGATGAATATACCAATACCTTATAGCTAAATATGTTGAAATGTTCTTAATGTCAAATAAAATTAGACACAAAAAACCATGTTTGCAAAAATAGTTCGTCTAATGTATTGGTCCAAGTATAAAAACAATGATCAGCATATAGAGAATGTCGTAAACTTAAAAGCATTATTAAGCTTGGTCACAGATTTATGCAGAAACCATTTAAAAATCAAGACATCAATTCCAGCAACAACAACTGAAACAACACCGTCTACGTCTACGTCTAGCTCTTCATCAACAAGTTCATCATCGACAACATCATCAAGTACAACAATAAGTACAAGTTCGTCAACGTCTAGCTCTACATATTCAAGTACGCCATCGACATCAACGTCAAGCAGCACAAGTAGCACATCATCGTCTCCTTACACTCCAACTACATCATCAAGTCCGTCAACATCCAGTACTTCTTCTTCAAGTACAACATCGACCTCATCATCAATTACTTCATACAGTACAAGTTCGTCAACATCAAGCCCGTCAACGTCTAGCTCTACATATTCGACAACTAGCACTTCATCAACAAGTTCGCCATCGACGTCATCATCGAGTTCAACAATAAGTACAAGTTCGTCAACATCAAGTCCGTCGACTTCAAGCTCTACATATTCAAGTTCGCCATCGACATCAACGTCAAGCAGCACAAGTAGCACATCATCGTCTACTTACACTCCAACAACTTCATCAAGTCCGTCAACATCCAGTACTTCTTCTTCAAGTACAACATCGACCTCATCATCAATTACTTCATACAGTACAAGTTCGTCAAGTTCCAGTCCATCGACTACTAGCACTTCATCGACAAGTTCGCCATCGACGTCATCATCGAGTTCAACAATAAGTACAAGTTCGTCAACATCAAGTCCGTCGACTCCTAGCTCTACATATTCAAGTACGCCATCGACATCAACGTCAAGCAGCACAAGTAGCACATCATCGTCTCCTTACACTCCAACTACATCATCAAGTCCGTCAACATCCAGTACTTCTTCTTCAAGTACAACATCGACCTCATCATCAATTACTTCATACAGTACAAGTTCGTCAAGTTCCAGTCCATCGACTACTAGCACTTCATCGACAAGTTCGCCATCGACGTCATCATCGAGTTCAACAATAAGTACAAGTTCGTCAACATCAAGTCCGTCGACTTCTAGCTCTACATATTCAAGTTCGCCATCGACATCAACGTCAAGCAGCACAAGTAGCACATCATCGTCTCCTTACACTCCAACAACTTCATCAAGTCCGTCAACATCCAGTACTTCTTCTTCAAGTACAACATCGACCTCATCATCAATTACTTCATACAGTACAAGTTCGTCAAGTTTCAGTCCATCGACTACTAGCACTTCATCGACAAGTTCGCCATCGACGTCATCATCAAGTACAACAATAAGTACAAGTTCGTCAACATCAAGTCCGTCGACTTCTAGCTCTACATATTCAAGTTCGCCATCGACATCAACGTCAAGCAGCACAAGTAGCACATCATCGTCTCCTTACACTCCAACTACATCATCAAGTCCGTCAACATCCAGTACTTCTTCTTCAAGTACAACATCGACCTCATCATCAATTACCTCATACAGTACAAGTTCGTCAAGTTCCAGTCCATCGACCACTAGCACTTCATCGACAAGTTCGCCATCGACGTCATCATCAAGTACAACAATAAGTACAAGTCCGTCAACATCAAGTCCGTCGACTTCTAGCTCTACATATTCAAGTTCGCCATCGACATCAACGTCTAGCAGCACAAGTAGCACATCATCGTCTCCTTACACTCCAACAACTTCATCAAGTCCGTCAACATCCAGTACTTCTTCTTCAATTACAACATCGACCTCATCATCAATTACTTCATACAGTTCAAGTTCGTCAAGTTCCAGTCCATCGACTACTAGCACTTCATCGACAAGTTCGCCATCGACGTCATCATCGAGTTCAACAATAAGTACAAGTTCGTCAACATCAAGCCCGTCTACGTCTAGCTCTACATATTCAAGTTCGCCATCGACATCAACGTCAAGCAGCACAAGTAGCACATCATCGTCTCCTTACACTCCAACTACATCATCAAGTCCGTCAACATCCAGTACTTCTTCTTCAAGTACAACATCGACCTCATCATCAATAACTTCATACAGTACAAGTTCGTCAAGTTCCAGTCCATCGACTACTAGCACTTCATCGACAAGTTCGCCATCGACGTCATCATCAAGTACAACAATAAGTACAAGTCCGTCAACATCAAGTCCGTCGACTTCTAGCTCTACATATTCAAGTTCGCCATCGACATCAACGTCAAGCAGCACAAGTAGCACATCATCGTCTCCTTACACTCCAACTACATCATCAAGTCCGTCAACATCCAGTACTTCGTCTTCAAGTACAACATCGACCTCATCATCAATTACTTCATACAGTACAAGTTCGTCAACATCAAGCCCGTCAACGTCTAGCTCTACATATTCGACTACTAGCACTTCATCAACAAGTTCGCCATCGACGTCATCATCAAGTACAACAATAAGTACAAGTTCGTCAACATCAAGCCCGTCTACGTCTAGCTCTACATATTCAAGTTCGCCATCGACATCAACGTCAAGCAGCACAAGTAGCACATCATCGTCTCCTTACACTCCAACAACTTCATCAAGTCCGTCAACATCCAGTACTTCTTCATCAAGTACAACATCGACCTCATCATCAATTACTTCATACAGTACAAGTTCGTCAAGTTCCAGTCCATCGACTACTAGCACTTCATCGACAAGTTCGCCATCGACGTCATCATCGAGTACAACAATAAGTACAAGTTCGTCAACATCAAGTCCGTCGACTTCTAGTTCTTCTTCGACAAGTACGCCATCGACATCAACGTCAAGCAGCACAAGTAGCACATCATCGTCTCCTTACACTCCAACTACATCATCAAGTCCTTCAACATCCAGTACTTCTTCTTCAAGTACAACATCGACCTCATCATCAATTACTTCATACAGTACAAGTTCGTCAAGTTCCAGTCCATCGACTACTAGCACTTCATCGACAAGTTCGCCATCGACGTCATCATCGAGTTCAACAATAAGTACAAGTTCGTCAACATCAAGTCCTTCGACATCTAGTACTTCTTCGACAAGTACGCCATCGACATCAACGTCAAGCAGCACAAGTAGAACATCATCGTCTCCTTACACTCCAACTACATCATCAAGTCCGTCAACATCCAGTACTTCTTCTTCAAGTACAACATCGACCTCATCATCAATTACTTCATACAGTTCAAGTTCGTCAAGTTCCAGTCCATCGACTACTAGCACTTCATCGACAAGTTCGCCATCGACGTCATCATCGAGTTCAACAATAAGTACAAGTTCGTCAACATCAAGTCCGTCGACTTCAAGCTCTACATATTCAAGTTCGCCATCGACATCAACGTCAAGCAGCACAAGTAGCACATCATCGTCTCCTTACACTCCAACAACTTCATCAAGTCCGTCAACATCCAGTACGTCTTCTTCAAGTACAACATCGACCTCATCATCAATTACTTCATACAGTACAAGTTCGTCAAGTTCCAGTCCATCGACTACTAGCACTTCATCGACAAGTTCGCCATCGACGTCATCATCGAGTTCAACAATAAGTACAAGTTCGTCAACATCAAGTCCTTCGACATCTAGTTCTTCTTCGACAAGTACGCCATCGACATCAACGTCAAGCAGCACAAGTAGCACATCATCGTCTCCTTACATTCCAACTACATCATCAAGTCCGTCAACATCCAGTACTTCTTCTTCAAGTACAACATCGACCTCATCATCAATTACTTCATACAGTACAAGTTCGTCAACATCAAGCCCGTCAACGTCTAGCTCTACATATTCGACTACTAGCACTTCATCAACAAGTTCGCCATCGACGTCATCATCGAGTTCAACAATAAGTACAAGTTCGTCAACATCAAGTCCGTCTACGTCTAGCTCTACATATTCAAGTTCGCCATCGACATCAACGTCAAGCAGCACAAGTAGCACATCATCGTCTCCTTACACTCCAACAACTTCATCAAGTCCGTCAACATCCAGTACTTCTTCTTCAAGTACAACATCGACCTCATCATCAATTACTTCATACAGTACAAGTTCGTCAAGTTCCAGTCCATCGACTACTAGCACTTCATCGACAAGTTCGCCATCGACGTCATCATCGAGTACAACAATAAGTACAAGTTCGTCAACATCAAGTCCGTCGACTTCTAGTTCTTCTTCGACAAGTACGCCATCGACATCAACGTCAAGCAGCACAAGTAGCACATCATCGTCTCCTTACACTCCAACTACATCATCAAGTCCGTCAACATCCAGTACTTCGTCTTCAAGTACAACATCGACCTCATCATCAATTACTTCATACAGTACAAGTTCGTCAAGTTCCAGTCCATCGACTACTAGCACTTCATCGACAAGTTCGCCATCGACGTCATCATCGAGTTCAACAATAAGTACAAGTTCGTCAACATCAAGTCCTTCGACATCTAGTTCTTCTTCGACAAGTACGCCATCGACATCAACGTCAAGCAGCACAAGTAGAACATCATCGTCTCCTTACACTCCAACTACATCATCAAGTCCGTCAACATCCAGTACTTCTTCTTCAAGTACAACATCGACCTCATCATCAATTACTTCATACAGTTCAAGTTCGTCAAGTTCCAGTCCATCGACTACTAGCACTTCATCGACAAGTTCACCATCGACGTCATCATCGAGTTCAACAATAAGTACAAGTTCGTCAACATCAAGTCCGTCGACTTCAAGTTCTACATATTCAAGTTCGCCATCAACATCAACGTCAAGCAGCACAAGTAGCACATCATCGTCTCCTTACACTCCAACTACATCATCAAGTCCGTCAACATCCAGTACTTCTTCTTCAAGTACAACATCGACCTCATCATCAATTACTTCATACAGTACAAGTTCGTCAACATCAAGCCCGTCAACGTCTAGCTCTATATATTCGACTACTAGCACTTCATCAAAAAGTTCGCCATCGACGTCATCATCAAGTACAACAATAAGTACAAGTTCGTCAACATCAAGCCCGTCTACGTCTAGCTCTACATATTCAAGTTCGCCATCGACATCAACGTCAAGCAGCACAAGTAGCACATCATCGTCTCCTTACACTCCAACAACTTCATCAAGTCCGTCAACATCCAGTACTTCTTCTTCAAGTACAACATCGACCTCATCATCAATTTCTTCATACAGTACAAGTTCGTCAAGTTCCAGTCCATCGACTACTAGCACTTCATCGACAAGTTCGCCATCGACGTCATCATCAAGTACAACAATAAGTACAAGTCCGTCAACATCAAGTCCGTCGACTTCTAGCTCTACATATTCAAGTTCGCCATCGACATCAACGTCAAGCAGCACAAGTAGCACATCATCGTCTCCTTACACTCCAACTACATCATCAAGTCCTTCAACATCCAGTACTTCTTCTTCAAGTACAACATCGACCTCATCATCAATTACTTCATACAGTTCAAGTTCGTCAAGTTCCAGTCCATCGACTACTAGCACTTCATCGACAAGTTCGCCATCGACGTCATCATCGAGTTCAACAATAAGTACAAGTTCGTCAACATCAAGTCCGTCGACTTCAAGCTCTACATATTCAAGTTCGCCATCGACATCAACGTCAAGCAGCACAAGTAGCACATCATCGTCTCCTTACACTCCAACAACTTCATCAAGTCCGTCAACATCCAGTACTTCTTCTTCAAGTACAACATCGACCTCATCATCAATTACTTCATACAGTACAAGTTCGTCAAGTTCCAGTCCATCGACTACTAGCACTTCATCGACAAGTTCGCCATCGACGTCATCATCGAGTTCAACAATAAGTACAAGTTCGTCAACATCAAGTTCATTTATGTCATCGTACACCCCAACAACGTCACTAACACCCTCCGTTTCCTCTTCTGTTATTAGTTTTTGTGATAATGTTACGGAAGGTATGAATGGTGTGTTCATTCCGCTAAAAAATCGGTTGGTCGTTAATTCAAATGACGAGGAAGTGGTGGATACTGTTCGGAAATATAAAAAATTGAGTATATTAGAGAATGATTACTTTGAATTCTCTGAAAGTGGGAATATGACTGTTACCCTTGATGTGGACGCAGATTTGATTAATTTTACCTTGTCCTCAACAGTACCTCTTAACTATGATGTATTCGTTCGTAATGACACTGATGAGACTAAAGTTTCTTCTAATGTAAGTATTTTCAGGACAGATATTCCGATTTTAAGGTCGCCCATAAAATTATGTTATCTTTCATTAGAATGAAACATGTGTTTTGAATACCAAAAATATGAGTAATGACCGACACTTAGACAATGTTATATTATATTTGTCATTATTAATAACCGTTTATTTCAAGAAACATACGCAACATTATTCGTTCCAAAAATATGTATATCAAAACATAATGTCATAGCTTTACACAGGCATCATGTTATCTAATTAAATGTGTTTACTCGTAAAATGGCAATTTGAAACAAAAACATATGTAATTATTCATCGGTCATGCTTCTTCGTGGAATTCTAGCTGATTACTAGATTACAAGATCGTTTTTAGGGAACGCCTGACTTTTGCAATAACTAATGTGACAAACAGTAAAGACTGTAAGGACAAACACGCATATGAATAGCTATATATGACTGTAATGAAATAATACGAATTCCGTCAGCAACACCATAGGTATTGATCAATTTACATAAATACTCTCATTTACAAGAAGGTTTAATTTATTTCACAAACTTAATTGCAGGAGCCTGTCAACAGTACCATTGATATATATATGCATGGTGTAAATGGTATAAAGATAAAACTCTATAACGTTCAACTAGGAACTGGAATTCAAATTAGCATTATTGGATGTTTCAATTGTGAGTGTAATATTTCTTTCGAGTTTTCTTCAATTTGTCTTGCACGAATATATCGGCACTTTTTTAAAAAAAATCTAAAGTTTCACATTTGGAAAAAAAAGAGACTTCCCTCATATTCTTTTTGGTTTCCATGTGCTTTTTATCAGTCTGATATTGGTTTTGACTTATTCCAAAGTTTTAAACCGATAACAAATATTTGGGTTTGATTTCAAAGAGGAATGATTTTAAACTAACCTAAAATTGTTATATAACAACAGAACTAACCCAATATTATTAATACATTCTTTTATCAATAACAGCAACCAAAAGTAATTACAATGAAACTACCACACCATCTTATACAACATCAACAACATCAGGTACCACTTCCAGTACCAGTTCGTCTACTTACAGTCCGTCAACGTCATCGGCAAGTACAACATCGACTTCATCATCAAGCACGACAGTAACGATACCATCAACCTCTAGCCCTACTTCTTCAACTTCGCCAACGTCTAGCTCTATTTCTTCGACCAGTACGTCCTCGACAAGCACTACAAGTACCTCATCATCGTCTCCTTACACTCCAACTACATCATCAAGTCCGTCAACATCCAGTACTTCATCTTCAAGTACAACATCGACCTCATCATCAATTACTTCATACAGTACAAGTTCGTCAAGTGCCAGTCCATCGACTACTAGCACTTCATCGACAAGTTCGCCATCGACGTCATCATCAAGTACAACAATAAGTACAAGTTCGTCAACATCAAGTCCGTCGACTTCTAGCTCTACATATTCAAGTTCTCCATCGACATCAACGTCAAGCAGCACAAGTAGCACATCATCGTCTCCTTACACTCCAACAACTTCATCAAGTCCGTCAACATCCAGTACTTCTTCTTCAAGTACAACATCGACCTCATCATCAATTACTTCATACAGTACAAGTTCGTCAAGTTCCAGTCCATCGACTACTAGCACTTCATCGACAAGTTCGCCATCGACGTCATCATCAAGTACAACAATAAGTACAAGTTCGTCAACATCAAGTCCGTCGACTTCTAGTTCTTCTTCGACAAGTACGCCATCGACATCAACGTCAAGCAGCACGAGTAGCACATCATCGTCTCCTTACACTCCAACTACATCATCAAGTCCGTCAACATCCAGTACTTCTTCTTCAAGTACAACATCGACTTCATCATCAATTACTTCATACAGTACAAGTTCGTCAAGTTCCAGTCCATCGACTACTAGCACTTCATCGACAAGTTCGCCATCGACGTCATCATCAAGTACAACCATAAGTACAAGTTCGTCAACATCAAGTCCTTCGACATCTAGTTCTTCTTCGACAAGTACGCCATCGACATCAACGTCAAGCAGCACGAGTAGCACATCATCGTCTCCTTACACTCCAACTACATCATCAAGTCCGTCAACATCCAGTACTTCTTCTTCAAGTACAACATCGACCTCATCATCAATTACTTCATACAGTACAAGTTCGTCAAGTTCCAGTCCATCAACTACTAGCACTTCATCGATAAGTTCGCCATCGACGTCATCATCAAGTACAACAATAAGTACAAGTTCGTCAACATCAAGTCCGTCGACATCTAGTTCTTCTTCGACAAGTACGCCATCGACATCAACGTCAAGCAGCACAAGTAGCACATCATCGTCTCCTTACACTCCAACTACATCATCAAGTCCTTCAACATCCAGTACTTCTTCTTCAAGTACAACATCGACCTCATCATCAATTACTTCATACAGTACAAGTTTGTCAAGTTCCAGTCCATCGACTACTAGCACTTCATCTACAAGTTCGCCATCGACGTCATCATCAAGTACAACAATAAGTACAAGTTCGTCAACATCAAGTCCGTCGACTTCTAGTTCTTCTTCGACAAGTACGCCATCGACATCAACGTCAAGCAGCACAAGTAGCACATCGTCGTCTCCTTACACTCCAACTACATCATCAAGTCCGTCAACATCCAGTACTTCTTCTTCAAGTACAACATCGACCTCATCATCAATTACTTCATACAGTACAAGTTCGTCAAGTTCCAGTCCATCGACTACTAGCACTTCATCGACAAGTTCGTCATCGACGTCATCAAGTCCATCAACTTCTACGTCGTCAAGTATGTCATCATCCCCTTCAAGTCTGTCATCGTCCATTTCCTCATCGTTGTCTTCATCGTCTAGTTCAACGTCAACAACAACGTTTTATTCGAGTTCATCTATCAAATACTGTATAATTGATAATAGTTTTGGTACCTATGCAAACACGAGCATTGTAGGATATTTCGAAATTGATGGAAAACCTGGCTTGACTATTGAAGAGGAAGAAGTAAACATTGGTGATGGAATTGATCCTGGTGATACCTTTTATACCATCAAAGATTGTAGTGATTGGTAATTATTTAACTTGTCTTCCTTAAACAAAATACATTATCTTTCAAACATTTAGCGTACTATGGTCATGAGCACTATTGTATATATAATGTAAGAGTATTAATCCATCTATTTAGGGATCAATGGCTTGCAAGAAATCATAACCTTTGAATTTCTAACAAATGCTCCTCTGTTTCCAGTCACTTGTTGCATGTAAATTAAAATAGTTCGTACAGACCCTAGTGAGGTTTTAAATTTTTGAACAGTCTTCAAGTTCCCTTTTTCCTTTAAAAAATATAACTGAAATAATTTCATCATTTAATGTTTAAATACTAATTCCTTTCAGACAGAAAAATGCATGATAAGCATTATCAGTCTTTTTTATGAAAATAAACTTCGAAACATCAAACGACAAAATGTTAGATTTGATGTGGTTGGTGACCGATCACAAATCCTTCAACCTTGCACCCAGGTTATTCAGAGTATTGGGAATGGAAATTAGTGACTGTGTCATATGAAAAACATTTAGTCAATATTTTTTACCTATCCCCTACCCAGAGTTTTATACGGGCCGTCAAAGAATGTACCCAGTAAGTAATGTTGGTATAAAAAATATTTAAAAAAAAATCATTCTTAAAAAGAGCAATTTTGCATGTGCGCCACGACTAAGCCAACCAGCCATTACAACCTCCATGTGTAACCATATTGTTATCCGTTATTGACCATAAAGTTGTTGTTTACCATTAAAATTTCAAGGTCCGTATATTAGGCGAGATCGCGTTCGACTAAACGAAATTGACGATTTTTCGAAGGAAAAGGATGAAATACCTGCTTCATTGTTTTGAATTGGACCAAATGTTTATTGGTTATATGTAGTATAATGTATTAGCTATCTTTAGACACTAGTATTAGAAATTGGAGCGATTTCTTGAAAAGTGATGTAGTGTTAAACAAACTTGGTACAGAAGCTGTCATTTCGGTAGTTGTAACCCTTGTATATGTATATATATATGTAATATAGGTGTTTTTGGTCCGTGTGGACATTTTAAGCCTAATACACCATTATACACCATCCCTTCAACGTGCTAGCCCCCTGTGATGAAAACCAAACATGATAACCAAATGCTTAAACATTCAAACATCGTAACTACCTCGTTTTCCAGAAAATATATGCAGCTATATTATATAAATCTTGATTTATCATAGAATAAAGCCTTTGCACAGACTTAATCATTGAGCTATTCACATATTACAGGGCTATGTTGCGTTTAAAATCACATGTTATTGGGATTTATCAAAATGTGATCTCTTTGTGTTAAAGTGCATTATCTTTTTTCAGCAAATGTTTATCGAATGGGTCGTTTTCGTGTAACGCTACAGAATGCGGTAAGTCCTTACAATATACTCTCTCATGTTCGAAACCTCTCTTATTCAACTACCTCTTTGTTCAAAACAACATGTCATAGAATACACTCTGATAAAAAATGAGTAATTTGAAATCATAAAAAATACGCTTATAATTGTAGCGGAAATTTGTTGAATTTATTTAATGTAGTTTTTTGCTGACGTAATAATTTGTCAACAGATAAAAATTCATCTTTAATTCCTTATTTCGAATCATATAAACATTTTATTGATAGTAATAGTGTTGGAGGCTTTTTTGTGAATTTTCTTTTAACTTAACAAACTAAAGAATCTTTGAATTTTTCAGCCTGCGCTTACACGTTGTGGAGTGAATGGTCGGATTGTTCTGCCATCAGTTGTAACCAGGCAGGGTTCAGGAACCGCACACGTCAGATGATGTCCGGGAACACTTTCAGTTGTACCAATGTTACGGATGTACAACCGTGTGAAATAATATGCTGTGAGTTTAAATACCGCATAGTTTCTTAGGGCCATAAAGCATTTTTACAGTCAAAATGCATTCTTTTTTAAAAGAATCTTTTAGCGTACAAGGTATTATTTCCACGCTTACATTTCAACCTATATTGGTTGAAACTATTTCTTGCGCCTTTTTTGTTGTTGTTGTTTTATGTGACTAATTGTCACTGGAGTTTAACGTCGTTTTCCAACAATTTTTCACTAATATACAGCGACCGGTTCACCTAACCAGTTTACCTGGACTGTATACTATCCAGTACTAACTTACCCTTCCACAAGGAGCCGATAACTTCTCCACATATGGAGGAAAATTGACATTTTTCTCTACATACGAAGGAATATCGACATTAATATCAAATTGCCATGACCGTTCCTGTGCCTATTAATTCTGCGTTTTAATTATAGAATCTTTTTTCATGGCATCACAATTTGTCCATTTGTCCACGATTCTTTTCTATTTATGAATGGTTTTAACTGTTGTTTCATAATTGCTTTTATACCTAGTTAATAACGGTAAAAACTATTTAACATTTTTTTAATTAATTTGTTTACGTTTTTCCCCAGAACCTTGGAAAACAGTAGATAACACATAATGACTTATACTTTCTTTTCTAAATAATGTATGGTTGCTAAAATTATTATAGTTTTGAAACAGTATAAATAATATACAAAGTACTGTAAAACCTTACAGTGCACCCACGTCAATATTTCGACCATCTTGTTATAACGACTACTTACCTCGGAACCAGCTTTCAATAACTCCCATGTAGTTCACCTTGATGAGACCACCTCATTGTTACGACCAATTTTTCGTGTCCCGAAAGAGGTCTCAATATCATGGTTTTACTGTATTTATTTCAGAATAAGGTCGAAAACCTTGGTAGTAGTAACCTTGGTCCTAACCATTTATATACTGATACT
This sequence comes from Lutraria rhynchaena, assembly GCA_008271625.1. NCBI lineage: Eukaryota > Metazoa > Mollusca > Bivalvia > Venerida > Mactridae > Lutraria > Lutraria rhynchaena. The sequence continues at coordinate 731,907 of VIBL01000164.1, forward strand.
TGTATATTGTGTTATAAATCAGGACCACGTGGCTAGATGAATTAATTTGAATACATTACGTAACAACCGTGTTGTATGCAGTTTCCAAATAATTTGTATGCAGTATCCAAACAATTTGTATGCAGTATCCAAACAATTTGTATGCAGTATCTAAATAATTTGTATGCAGTATCCAAACAATATGTATGCAGTATCAGTATCCAAACAATTTGTATGCAGTATCCAAACAATTTGTATGCAGGTTGTAGTAGTGATCAGTATATTATTTATATAAAAAAAACAACAAATTTTAAGTGCATTAATGCATATCATAAGTATAATGACGGCGCTTAAAGTGATTCGAACGATTCAAGGAGAGATGTTTGCTGTTATTTGCGATGAACAAGGTTGTAGCTGGTACGGAATCCAGAAATAAAGTTCACTGCCCACTGTGTATAAGGCGTAAAAAGTTTGTTTTTGGTTACATGCGCATTAAGAATAGGATAGGTAGGTAGGGAATTTTTCTTTTGGATTTTTTTTAATCTTGAAGTCCGCCGGAAAGGTAAAGTTGTGTCGAACCTCCGGCAATATAAAAAGTCTAGGGTCGCTGGGAAAATTTAGGATTGGTCGGATAACCAGAAACAAACAATTCTTTACGCCTAAATGATATGAGCATTGTTTTAAAGAGGCATAATGTCTTCAAAGCAATAAAGAATAACAATTTATTTTCAGCTACTACGACGCCTTGTGGTGTATGGAGTTCTTGGTCAGACTGTAACTGTGGAACTGACTACACGAGGATGAGAACGAGAGAGGGATGTGATGACCCTATTGAAGTGGATAACTGTGCAACATCTTGCAGCACGACTCCAGGTATGTTGAAACGCAGCGACTTGTCCGAGCACGTCATGCAATTTATGCCCCACTGATTAGTCTTATCAGAATTTTCAGGGGAAATGATTGAGCTAGATATTATGAGATACTCATGCACTTTTCTGCGATCATCTATTGGAACGTCTACGGCATGGTGTCCATAATAATTGTCTGCACCCTAAATTTAACAGTTTCAATTCAATCTTCACCCAACTAGGTCAGCATGTTTTATGGGCGTATCTCGACCAAATTCGTTAACCAACAAAAATACGACCGGTACTCTATAATTAGAGCTTCTAATTCAGAAAATAAGAATGACTTAAGTTGTTTTATTAAATACTTCGAAAGTGAACAACAATTGGGATTTTTTGTCAAACCTTTGAACAAATGCCACACTTTGGAAAGACAAAATGTGACTTTTATTGATAGGTGGCCTTTATTCGGAATTCAGTTTGTTCTGAACAATTAATGATTGTTTTTTCAAAGAATGACATATATTCACAGGGTGGCCTTTATTCGCAGTCACTTTTGACTGTAGTTAAGATCATCAATTCTAAACTCGGAACATATTTTCTAATGTATACTTTCAGTATGTACGGATAACAAAACATTGGAATGTTCGTATCCATGCAAGGAAACGTGTTTTGGATACCGAATGAATGGAGCATGCAATGAAGATGAAGAATGTCAGACAATGTGCAAATGTCCGGAGGGCATGGTTGATCTTCACGGAGTATGTGTCAATGAAACAGATTGTCCTTGCTACGATGACTTTGGCAACGAATACCAACCCGGCGATCCTATAAACTCAACAACATTATGTCAAACATGGTAACCATTATCTTTCTAAATGTTGTTCGTGTTTTGAAAGTGCAGTAAAACCGTAAAAATGAGACAAACTTCTGGATACGAAAATAATTGGTCGTAATAATGAAGTTGTCTCATTATCAAGCTGAATTATATCAGAGTTATTGAAAGCCGGTCCGAAAATAACTGTTTGTTATAGCAAGGTGGTCGTAATTGAGGTTGTCGCATTGTAAGGTTTTACTGTAACCAAATAAATTTGATCTCGAGTTTCACTGATCCTTTGATTAGAACAGTCATATATCTACAGATGTAAATGAACTGTTACTTTGTACAAAAGAATGGTAGGAGAATTTAAGAAAATGTCTTTTTCAAACAGCCACCTAGCTAGACTGGACAAATTTTTTCCTCCATATGTGGAGAAGTTGCCGGCAACTTATGGAAGAGTAAGACAGTACTGGTTATAATACAGTCCAGGAAAACTGGTAAGGTGAACCGGTCGCCGTATATTATTGAAAAAAGCGGCGTTAAACCCAGCGAAAAAAAACAAGTAGCTTACCATGAAAATTATATTCTTTCCAGCACTTGCAACTCGAATCATCAAATTGCTTGCACGGCTATACCAAACTGTGAGTATTGTATAGAACTGATGATTAAAACGCTAATATATCACCCCCCCCCATTCTATAACGTAGCATTGAATAATAAGACAATGAGTATACTTTGCGGCACCTCTGATTTTAAATCTTAATACAGTTTAGTTTTAGCGACGTTCTAGTGGAAACCTCGGGTAACCATTTCTTTATAACTGTAAAGCATTAATAAGATAACGAATGGTGAAGCGAGGAAGCTTTATGTAAGCATTACAATTTCGTTTTCCATGATGCTTATTCAGTACGGCAGATCCTATCAACAATGGCACCAACTGGAGAAATAAGGTATTATTGAATGCCATGGAAGAGAAATAACCCTGTTATTAATACATAGGTTATCTTTATTCAAAAGTATTTTGGGGTTAATTAAAATTAGATACCTGTAATACTGGTGTATGGTGTTGGTCATTGTAAATAGTATTGGCCCCGAGGTTATAAACTTGAGAACAGTCTTCAAGCTGAAATCTCTATTCCATTCTCAAAGTATTATGGTTGAAAACATAGAGATCATTAATGTTGAATACATATTCAGATTAATTATACTGTCAGAATAATGTATCTATAATATCATTATTGTCTGATCATAATTAACTGTGAACATAAAAAGACAAGTTGTGAGATTTGAGCTCGGAGGCCAATCTCTATTTCAATACCTCGGGCCCAGGCATTTGTTTATATTAGTAGAGATGTCGTTGTTAATAAATACGGACCAATATGAAGACGTGGTAGTTAACTCAATGTGACTTTATCTTTCGTTTCTCTCTCGCATCTCCGGTAATCAGCTTGTATGCTGATGGTAAACAAATATCGATGATATGCTTGTTTGGAATTTTATCAGGTTGTGAGTGGAACGAATGGATATCTTGGTCTCCTTGTAATGAAACATGCGGAGAGGGTTTCCGATATAGATCCAGGTAAGATGTCCAATGTGTGTCCAGGATAAAAAAATATTAAGTTACAGATAATCATACTTCGATTACATTAAAATATTAAGAACCTTTTTCCAATTTATTTCTCCACAATACGTTGATAGACTGCACATGAAACGAGACACGTTTTCAAGTCTTTAAAAATCAACATTTGTCATTCGCCCAACCCATCTTTTACATATATTGCATGTATATAGAGATGAGAAAAAAGTAAGGCTATATTTTTTGCACATTAAGTAGTTTAATTGCAACTTTCTCAGACAACATTTTGAAGATAAGATATTAAGTTACAGATTTTAAAGTAATTTACTTATAACCAAAGTCAAGGCTTAATGCTAAGCTCATTTGGTCTGGGGTAATATTGTTAAAAGAAGAATCATGGGTTTGTAATTTGGAATTGTGCATACTTACGCTGATAATTCTAGCATCAAAATTTTAAAATGTGACGTAAAATTAAGTATCTAAGGAAACTATCAGAGAGATAAAGACAATAAGGCAATACATGTACTATTTTTATGATGTTAACAATTTTTTTATATCATTAAACAGATATGCCAAATGACCTCAACAGTACATAATATAAAGTACATATGAGTTATAAATAAAATTACAGAATCCTGTTTCGTCCACATAAAAGTTCGCTGGTTCCACGCAATAATTATCGTTTAAAGGCGATAATTATCGCCTGATGGACGAAATCAGAGACACTTATACCTGTCCTAACCCATCAACACACATTATACAAATAATATGACTGACAGAGTTGGCATATATAAATTACATAGCTCTTGAAAAAGAATTATTTTGTTCTGACTTCAGATGCTTGATAGAGACACATTGATAATCTACTAATCATTTTGCAATTAGACATAAAATTATAAATATTTTACTTACTTTGGATTGATAATACTTGTTTTGGTAAAAATGAAGCACGTTGGTCTTAATAATTAGGTCAAATCAAAACAAAATGATATTCATCGTCATATTATCTTTCGTCCCTTGGTATACCGAGTTTTCTCCCTTTCTTCAATAAAAAGATTAAAGTTCTAAATGTTATTGAGCATTTTCTGAATTTAGTAAATATCAATAGAATCAGTATAATGATCTAGCTCAAAGGATGATTTAAAAATATCATAGAATTCCAATTTCTTATTATTTAAACAATCGCTTGATGCGATCTCCAGTTAGAAGTTGGTGTGTGCACGATTCCTAGCATGTAGGTTTGTTAAATGGGCTAGTTTTTACTTACAATGCACACCTATTAACGAATAGCAACTTATATTATGGTCTTGCTATGCAGGACTGGAATGGGTACTGCCTGTGACCAAGATAACATAGAAAGAGAATCGTGTAATGATGGACCATGTAATTGTATAATTAATGGCACAGAATACGCAGAAGGTGAAGTTATCAGAGAATGTATATGTGAACAATGGTAAGTCGGACATATTTTCCGCCATTTTGCTTATTGTACACGAACATGGAAAGGATATAAATAATATACAGATATCTTAGCTAAAATAGCATACTGTAGAATTTCTTTACTTTTATCAGCTTACAACGATGCTTAAATCAAGGCACAATTTCCTTAATGATTTTTTAATTAAAATGTACATAATAGTTAAGATGTGATTATAAACGACACTATGGTCTCATTTATTAACAACTTGTTCCAAGTACACGTATTACCGTAAATTTGTGGTTTTCAATCAAATAAGCCGCAACCGTGGTTCGGTGGTTAGTGCGCTGGACTTGTAACCCGGTTGCGGCAGGTCATACCCTTCAACGAAGATTTCCTCCATATGTGGAAGAGTAAGTTAATATTGGTTAGTATACAGTCCAGGAAAACTGGTTAGGTGAACCGGTTGCGTATATAAGTGAAAAATTGTTGAAAAACGGCGTTAAACCCAATGAAATGAATTCATTCAAATGCAAACACTTGACATCAACTCGGGTGAAGCTACTCGAGAGAAGGCTCAAGCAATCAAACACGAGGATGTGTTTTGCGGGAAGTTAATTACGTGATATTTTTGTTTTCACGTGACTTCCTCGATTAGATCAATGTGTACGCATCAACTATTACCATAAAATACTTATATGTCTACAATTACTTCTTTATCATTTATCAAATCATTAAAACAACATCTATTTCCATATGATTCTTATGATCTGTTTTTCAATTGCAAACATTGTGATATTTTAGCGTATGTGGAGAAAATCAACAAGAGGTATGCTTGACTAAGTCGAATGCGACAGGTAAGCGTTGCTATGGAAACGTAGTAAAAATGATTAGAAGAAGTAATTTCTGAAACAAATTCGGTTCATTTCCATCTTTTAAACTTGATATTGATTTTTTAAAGACAAAAACGGAATAATGATAAACATAAATAATAGTAAGGTATCAATAATGATTTTGACTATAAGAGTTGTTATTGTGTCCTTGTCATTAAGTTGTTTAAGAACAATGGCGTTTAAATTTCAATTGTTGTTTTTCTATCTATGAACCAAGCGTTTATTTCAGTTCCTATCTTTTTTAGTATTTGTTGCTACAGCAACCATAGATACAAAATTATATCATATTTTTATTTCTTCCAGTTTCCGGAGGTTTCTCTGACTGGGGCCCATGGACACAGTGCACTAAAAACTGTCAAGGTGGAAAAAGGTCAAGGTCACGAAAATGTGATAATCCGACTCCCCAATGTGAAGGTCAAACGTGCGATGGTGACTTTTATGAAGTTGAAGATTGCAAAACTGATGTTTTATGTGAGTGCATAGATTTTTTTAAAGAACTTAGTTTGTCTTTATGTACATATCATCATATTGACCTTTATATCACTCTGACCGAGCGGGTACTTCAAAGAAACCTACTTTTGGTGTAATATTTGTAGAATGAGTATCAAGAGGGCTATCGACTTAAACGAAAGGTTTTCAGTGGTTTGGAGGAATTCAATTTATCAGCGTCCTTCTCAGAAAATCGGACGATTTTTCAAGCCCTATTTTTCTCTCTCCTATCCTTGTTAAACATATACCTTATCATGTATGTGCCAGGTTGTGATACTTATGAATGGAGCCAGTGGAGTCCATGTGATGCAACTTGCGGAAACCAAACTAAATCGAGAACGCGAGATCTCTTACCCGGCTTGGATAATGCTGTTTGTGGAAAATCGTTGACAGAAACTATAGATTGTCCTGAGAACATACCCTGTACATCAGGTATGTTATTGTATATATTATAAATTAACAATATCGGACGTCGCAGAACATTTACAGAAAGACACACAGTTAAACATGTGAACAAAGGCCTACCTTGGGAAAGACAAAATGTGACCTATGTTGATAGATAGCCTTTATTCGGAGGTCAGTTTGTTCTAAATACTGTGGTTTCACTAATTTTCGTTGGGGGTTAAATTTCGTGGATTTCGAGGGTCGAATGATTCACGAAATCAAATCCCCATGAATATAAATGTCGAAATTTCCGTCAACCAACCGAAATTTGGAAATTTTATAAAAAAACACGAAAATTGAGCCCAACAAAAGTAAATGATATCACAGTTATCAGTGATGGTTTTATCAAAGGATGGCGTTTATTCAGAGGGTGGTCTTTATTTGGAGGTGGTCGCAGACACAGGTTTAACTGTAATGAAAGTCTGGACTTGAATCACACAAGAACAGTCACGATTTCACGTGAATCATATTGAATTTTATCGGGAAGCGGATTAATTATGATACAAATCAGTTGCTGTTTTCTTCTAAATGCATTTTCTAAACAAATTCAAGATAGTTTTACGATTGCTCAAATTTTCAAATCGAAAATATTTTTCATCATTATTAATTCTATTGGATTTCATTCGATATATATATATTTCATTCTTACATGTTATTTCTAAATACAACATGAGTAGGAGTATTTCAGCACAAAAAATGTTTTTGTAAGTTTCATTAACATAAACTTATAATCTGTAAACTGTCCGCGGTCATTGTCCAGTGGTTATTGCGCTGGACTTGTAACCCGGGAATCCGGGTTCGAATCCCAGTCACAGTAGATCATACCCCTTAATGAAAATTTGACAACAATATCGATTTTCCTCCATATATGGAGAAGTTGCCGGCTTCTTGTGGAAGGGTAAATTAGTACTGTTCAGTATACAGTCCAGGAAACATGTTAAATGAACTGGTCACCGTATATAACTGAAAAAAAAATGTTGAAAAACGGCGTTAAACCCAAGTGACAATAAATCATATAAAACAAAACAAAACTGTAATGTGTAAACTAGTGAATTTATCCATGTACAGATTGTCAAGTTTCTGATTGGTCTGAATGGTCACCATGTGACGTAGGGTGTGGTGTTGGTTTGGAAACACGTGAGAGGACACTGGACATCGGAGGTGAACAATGTGAGAGCGCAGATCTCGTAGATAGGCGACCGTGTATGCAACCAGACTGCCGTAAGTAATACATTTGTAATAAGATATTTTCCAGTGGAGGCGTTAACCGACAGTCATGATTATTTGGCAACTTTCCCAGTCTTAACAATGGAGGTAGTCCTAAGGCGTAGACCTGGGCAAAACCACTTCCGCAAACTAGCTGGCCAGCTTCCTTACATGTGAAATTTGGCCCCGGATGGGATAAGAACTCACGGCGATAAGACCTATAGATCACTGGTCAGAGACCATTACCACTCGGCCAAGGAGGCTCCAATAATCATATACAATGATAATTCTATAACATTAATAATATTTATGATAATGAAATTATGATAATGATTTATGTTAATAATAATGATAATAATCATACATTGGTATAAATTGGTTATATCTCTTATTATTTCATTTATTTATCATTATTTGTTGACTACATGTATTGATACTATCATAGCAAGTCAACGAGAACTTTAGAACCAATAGTATATTTGATTCTAATGACATAATTATTCAGGTATTCATTACATGTTATTAGGTAATACGCCTTACACCGCGTACAACAGTAGCTTGTTTAAGTATTGTTATAAATTTTGCGGGCATCGTTTAAATTTGAGCATGCATTTGTTTGAATGCTTTCGTTTTATGCGCACCTCTGTACACAGTTTATTGAGTATTTGGATGCGGTAAGGCAGACGTTAATTATGCAATGTGACGTACCATCACTGGAAAGTGTTCAGTCTTAAAAAACTTACATAATACAACAATATATGTATTTAATTAGTATACCAATTTCTCTTCAGCATGTCCTCCTCCATTTGTTTGGAGCAATTACAGTTCGTGTAATTCACAGTCATGTGATAACCTCCTAATTCCTGATGATTGTGCCGACAGTCTGAAACCGGCTTGTGTGTGTCCTGAAGGCTATTTCTTGGAAGGAACGAAATGTGTAGATATAGACGAGTGTTACCAATGTGTTGTAGATGGGGAGGTGAAGAAGGTGGGTACTTGAGTTAGTAAACGAAGAGATGGGTTTCAAATAATTATCATGAAATGTATTGTCTATCTCCATAGTTTTTATAACGTTGTCAGATATTTCATCAAAAGCCATTCTTGGGAAAGACAAAATGTGGCCTTTATTGGCAGGTGGCCTTTATTCGGAGCTAAATTTGTTTCTAAATAATCAGTGACTATTATTAAAAGAATGGCCTTTCTCCACAGGGTGGTATTTATTTGGAGGAGGTCGCAAACACAGGTTTGACTGCACATACAAGTATAAATACATATGTATTGAACAGATTCATATACTTAATTTATATATCTGTGATGAATTAATGAATAGCAATTCACTAAATATACCCTGGAGAAATAATTAAGGCAAAATACAGTGGAATCCTCTAAACCGGTGCCTCTATAAATCGGTTTCCCCTCCAGATTGGCCACATGTCGTCTCGACAATTTAAATAAATTTGCATCCCCTCTTAACCGGCTAAATGACCTGGTCCCGGGTCCTACCGGTTAAGAGGAGTTCTACTGTAATACGGATTACATAATATGACAAAATCGATAAATTGGTAATCATCCGTATTCGGTTATCGAATCATACTTAAATTGTTTATGTCACAAAACAGGCCAAGTTGTAATATGGTGCCCCTTAAAATACTTAAAATAGGTTCACATTCTAAAGGATCCGACTTTTCCGTTGATGATTGTAAATTTTATGTAAAAAATAATTGATTCCGCTAATATAAAATTATGCCATGCTGTTTTCTATGCTGTATCATCAACAGTATTCTGACCATTTACATATTTTTTGTATTTCATTGAGAAATTGCCACTAATACAACTATGACATAATACTATGATATTTATGTAACTTTTACCTATATTGTTATGTAACGTAATTATTTAATGCCATACTTGAACTGTTCTGTGTACATGTGTACATAAATATACGATTGTCAATTTCACCTTATGCATGTACTTGCCGATTTGTGAATAAACTGGACTAAATTGTTTTCTAACAGACTGGTGAATTATGGTACCCGGCAGATTCCTGTGACGTGTGTCAGTGTGATATGGGTGTGGTTACGTGCAAACCAATTATGGAAGAACCAGAATGCGAGGTAACTACTGTAAATTGATAAGCTGAATGGCTTGTTGGAATCTTCATTTTGCATGACGACCGCATGCTCGTGTCTGTAATGCGTGCGCTTGTATTACACGGCGACCGGTTGACTTAACCAGTGTTCCAGAACTGTATACTAACCGGTACTAACTTACACTTCCACAAGGAGCCGGCAACTTCTCCACATATGGTGGAAAATCGACATTTTTGTCAAAATTTCATAGAAAGGTATGACCTGCTGCGACCGGAATTTGAACCCGGATATCCGGGGTTATAAGTCTAGCGCACTAACCTGTGAACCACAGTCGCGGCTTCTATCCGGAAATGAACCCACAAAGCATCGTATACTGCGATGTATCTGATGTATCTGAGACTGCTATAATAAGGATCGTCCTAATAAGTATCATCTGATCACACAACACAAAGTGTTTCACTCCCGCCGTTGATGAATAAAAGGGATTCAGCATTTGTGGTAATAAGAACAATGAAAAGTCTTAACATTACACAGTGGGTTTTCAAAGCTGGAAAACTCGTCAAATGACCATGGCTTTTGGTGAGACGTTAAACCCTCGAGAAAAAAGTGGAATCCGTAGTATTTGATGTATATTATCAATTCTATGTTTGCATGTATGTGTGTATGTATATATGAGGTCACGTGGTATTTCAGGAAGGCGAGGAGATCACATACGAAGATGGACTTTGCTGCGCGAAATGTAAAAAAATTGAACCAACTTGTTCGCACAAAACTGTGACAAGGAACATTACGGTTAATGATTGTTGGGCAGAGGAAGTAAGTGTTGATGTTTGTTCCGGTACGTGTGGGGTCAGCATAGAAGAACCGGTTATTTCAGTCGACCAGAACTCAATGTTAACGGTAAGTTATCAAAGAACCGATCAAATGTATGTACAAATTAATACTCGTTTTTTTTGCATTCTCATTTCGATTTGTCCAACAGGTACATACAGAATCGCTTTAGGAACAAACTTTTATTTTCTTGGGCGTTTGTTTACGTTTGGGACTTTAGTGCACATGTCAAAGCTGTTTAGTTCGAGTTCCAGTTTATAATGACCACCTTCAACGTGTTAAGGATTCTGTCATAGAGAGAAAGTATTATTACAACGGTCAATAAATCTAAAAGTGCTTACAAGGATTTTTGTTAAGTGTATATTTCTGGAGGGATCCTTTGAACTTTGATACACATGGTGAGTTTGCAATGTCTGGAGGCAGGTTATTCTAGTCCACTATAGTTCTTGGAAAAAGAATGTTTATATATTTCAGTTGAACAGGATAGGTTTTTTGGAAGGAATGTTGTTTCTAGAGTCTTTGTGGTTTTGTTAGTGATTCTTTGTTTATACATATTTTTTGAGTAATTTGATAAAGAGAGGTGACTTGTTTTGATTTTGGCGAGCTTATTTTAAGATTTCTCCTTCGGAAACCTAGGGTTGAATTTATTTTTTTTGTTATATTATTCATATGATTGTACCAATATATTTGGCCTTGTTTACATGTTCAAGTTTGTTTCCCATGAAGGGTGTATGTGTAATTTATTGTGTTACAGTTGTTTGTAATAGATAAAAGATATATTTTTCTGGATGAAAGGCCATATTCCATCTGTCTTCCTAAAGGTCAAGCTTATTTAGGTCATTTCTGAATTGGTGTGGATCAGACATTGATGTTAAGGTCATATATATGATTGTGTCGTACGTAAAGAGTCTAACTGTGGCATCAATACCCACCAGAATGTTATTGATGTAGAAGAAAATGAAAAGGCAGGGGCCAATGACAGTACCCTTGGAGACCCCAGACATAACATCCAGTGACTCCGACCTCTCCTCCTTCACAACAACAGGCTTTTTCTACTCTCAAGCAGATGACGCAACCATGATATGACCTGTTCACTTGTGCCTTAGTATCTTAGTATATGTGGAAATAAAAAGTCATTTACTTTGTCATATGCCTTGCTAAAATCCATGATGAGCACATCTATTTGCTTACCATTGTCAATATTAAGGGCCACATCATTAATGAATTCAATAAGTTTGCTGGCACAGGATTTTGTTTTTTGAAAACCATGTTGTAATGGATAAAGAATGTTCAGAATGCTTCATAATACTACAAATGTACCACAAACAATATGTTCCAGAAGTTTACAAGAGATGCCTGTTAAATATATTGGCCGGTAATTTTCTGGATTTTATCTCCTATTTATACATTGGGGAAACGACAGCATTTTTCTAGTCAAGGGGGGGGGGCTTTGCCTGAAGAGATGGATTTTTGATATAATGGTAAGAATAGGGACTATCTTACTTTTTTGTACCTCAGTGTATAGCTGGACATATACCAAACAGTATTTCAGAAATAAGCATTTATTCTTACATATACTCGTGCATTCAAGTTTACCAACCACGCAAAAGGGGGATCGGAAATCCGTGAGTCACGCTGGTAAGCAAACATTTATCTCACACAACCAATCAAGTTATTTCAGCGTAGAAAACACTGCATTGTTTGTTGTCCTTTCCAGACCAGCGATTGTAAGTGTTGCACCGGAAAAGTTGTTGATCACAAGGAAGTTATTATGACCTGTAAGAGTCCAAATGGTAATGAGGGACAACGCTTGTTTTATTTACCAGTATTAGCTGAATGCAAATGTGACACATGCATCCCTTAAATAACAAGTAAGTTCATTATTTGTGCCTCGTTCAAATAATAGACAATTGTCCAGCACTATGCTTAGCTATATATGACATATCCGCAAATAATATCCGACAGAACCAGATTTTTATTGTGTTCTGTTGTAGGCTGATATTTCTAACATACCAGATTCATCTTTCAAAGAACTAGCCTGTATATAAATATACAGTGATTTTCCCACTGTAAGATTCAACTATTAATTTAACCTCTCTAGAGCAACAACCTCTCATCAGCTGCACAATTGTCCTTCTCTTAAAGCCTGTTGCTTTTGGAGAGGTTGCACTGTAAAATTTATTTCTCAACTGGTCAGTTTCAAAGTGGGTGATATTTTGAGATTTAAATTATAATAAAGTGTTTGATCTTATTTTTCACATTTGAAGCCAGCTGAATGTATATTCTACCATATGAAAGAATGAAATACGTTTGGAATATTAAACCCATAAAATAGTTTGGTGATGTTTGGTCGCTTGTAAGTCTGTTAGAGGCCTCCGTGTTCGGGTAGTTATGGTCTCTGACTGGTAATCACTAGTCGCTCGCTTCTGCGTGTTCGAATCCCCTATAGGATCAAATTTCACACGTGGGGAAGCTGTCCAGCTAGCTTACAGAAGGTCGGTGGTTCTACCCAGGTGTACCCCGGGAATTTTCTACCATAAAAAATGGAAACGTCACCAAATAAGCCTCATTGAAAAGATAGTTATTGTTAATCTGTATAAATTAATTTCTCAATTTGTTTCAGAAAAATGACCAAGTTTGTGTGATTTTTAAGATATTGTGACAATATTGCCGACTTACCGCCATAATGGACTTGATTTTTGTGATTTTTTTTCTTTGTAGTTTAGATTCAAAGCTAACAATTGAAACTTTGTTATTGAACATGGACAAAAATGTATCTGTGAAATATGCATATAAAATTCTTGTTTGAGATATTATTAAAACTATTTTAAATTTATTCTTTGCTGTATAAATTGTTTAATTTAATGCTAAGTTTTTGTTCTTCCAGCTGTGAAATTGATCTTATTCATCATTACTAGATTTTTATTGTTTAAGAAGTATGTTTAAATATCAGTTAAATATGTTTGGAAACAATGTTGCTGTGCATTTATCTGTTGTGAGAAATTTACTTACTGCCAAGTTTAAACATGGTGTAAGAAAGATTTAAATTAATGACAATATTATTGGATATCTAAAAATTGCGGTTAAATATTTTGTTAATAATTTCCTTTGTCTAAGTAAAATGTTAAATGTTTTTAAAATGTTTTTTTTTACTTTTGTTTCCTTCTATGTAGATTTTTTAGTGTGAATATACGGTTAAAAGAAATTATAAATCATAGTTAAAAGTAACAAATAGTCAGATCGGAACAGAACAGAACAGAACCAAGCATATAAACTTTCAAGATATGTTGCATTCATATAACATGGAAAATTGAGGGATTCTGGTTTAAACTACTTTAAAATTTATCGACTATTTGAAATAATTTGTTAATTCGTTGTTGTTAAGTTTTTCTAAAATCTTTGTTAAAACTTGTTTGAATTGAAGTTAAGTTTATACAATTTTAGTGTTAAATTTTAAACAACTCTCTTCCTGTTAATTGTTAATTTGGCTATAATTTTATTTTGTTGAAATAAACATATAATCTAATAAAAGCATAAGAATTATCTTAAGCGTTCATTTTCTTTTTTTCAATTAAAATGTCTTAGACACTGATGAATGGAATGTCTTCCTTTTGAGTCAGTGACCTCGGATCAGATTTATGACGTCATAATTATTTTATGACGTCATAATTATTTAAAGACGTCATAATTATTTTATGACATCGTAATTCTGATCTGAGGTCACTGACACATGACGTAATATATGTAATATAAATGGATTATTTCTATATCGTTACTGATTGCACGAAAAAGAAGCGCGAATCTCATTATTGAACAATTACTGCATACTCCGCGGCACTCTAAATATCACACTTCGATCTTTGAAGTCGAGTAGTTATAATATCTGTCTAGAAATCACTAACCCTTCAGCGCTGTGAGTTTCTAGTATGTGAAAGCTGTCTATGTAGCTTATGGAAAGACGGTGGTTCTACCCAGGTGTACGCCTGTACTCTTCTTCCACCGTTGGATCTTAAAAAGTTACCAAAATGACAAATATCATGATAAAGGGAGTACTATATACTCTATGAGTACTTGAAAACTACTTACGTGATGATACGTTAAATCAACGAAATACACATACACAAACTTCCGAGCACCGAACGCCTTGAAAAGTGCATAAGCACTCGATTTCCGTGATTTATATACACAAACAGACCAAATGTTTTAATCTAAACTCATCAAACAAATGCGTCTATTCGGTAACTTCGCTCTAGCTGTAGCGCGCAAAGTTTAACAGCGAGGTTCCCGAAAAGCGCGCGCATTTCAGAAGAAGGAATACCGGGACCCAGGCTGGATACCGTCACTTCCGTCAATCGCAAAAATGGCGAGTGACTTACCTTTTAGTTTTTATGATACGCAGAGTAGCGAAATGACGTTGTCTTTTCTTGGCTGATTTGCGTTGTTTGATGAGTTTAGATTAAAAAATTAGGTCTGTTTGGGTACATAGATCACGGAAATCGAGTGCCTATGGAAAAGGGGAGTAACGTGTCTTTTTACACTCAGTTTGCCTTTATTCAGATTATTGTCCTGTTTTTTATATCAGTCGTTACGTGCCGAAGAGTAGCCCTTGTTCCGGAGGTAACCTTTATTGTAATGTTGATAAAACATTAATAATAATATAAGTTACAGGCTAATAGGAAAGTCTTCAGCCAAAGTTGCCGGCTCCTTGCGGAAGTGTAAGTTAGTACTGATTAGTATACAGTCCAGGAAAACTGGTTAGGTGAACCGGTCGCCGTATATAACCGAAAAATTGTTGAAAAACGGCGTTAAACTCCACTGACAATATGTCAAATAAAAAAAATACGAGACCAGCATAACACTCCGTGACCGATGAAATCTATTTGTCAGTTTATTTTTCCTTCTTCTATACGACTGATGCAAAATATGTGTAGACTTAAGACATGCGTATATTTCAACATGTTAAAAAATGTATCTTTAACCCATTCTTGTAACAATCAGTGGCTGAAAAAAATGTCGTACACATAAAAGGTTGTAACTAAAGTTGGAATTACTATCCGTTTAAACGTTTTGTAATAGCCTGGACTGACAACTATATGAACGTAAGTGTAATGTAATACTTGCTTACAATCATCGCGCTACTATAAATAGATTAATTCATGTAAACAAATCACGAACTACACATTCACATGAAACAATGCTAAACTATCATTTTTCACTCAACGACCCTTGACTACTTTTCTAAATTTGGATCAAGATTTAACCATCTACTATTACAGTCTAACCCCTGTGTTTGCGCCCACCTACGAATAAAGGCCACACCCTGTGAATAAAGGCCATTCTTTGAAAAAACACCATTGATTATTTAGAACAAACTGACCTTCAATTAAAGGTCACCTGTCAATAAATGCCACATTATGTCTTTCCCAAGGGTGGCCTTTATTCAAAAGTTTTTATCGCCTACACGAAAAGAAGTCTATTGAAGCGCAAGGTCGCTATCTGTACAACTTCAACCGCGACTCTGGTCCAGTGGTTAGTGCTGGACTTGTAGCCCGGAGATCCGGTTCACAGAAATTGTTGAAAAACGGCGTTAAATCCTTAGTGAAAATGTCGCATAAAAACATACAAAATCTGTACAAAGTTATATGATTCTTTCTTTATACAATAAGTAATAAACCATCAACAGGATGTTGTCTTGTAAATTCTGATAATGTACATATTCATATAGTCAAGTTTGAGACCTATGTACAATCTACCAAGGTGTATATGTCGTCAACTCATACCTTATAAAAGCTTACATTCTTTTATAAATTAATACTGAAGCCCATCGTTGTCCAAATACAGCTGATTATTAGCATAACAGGAAATCTATAATTTGCAGATGTTTGTGAGAATTTTAATAAAGAAGGAAATTATTATTATATATGTGTTTCTTAAATTAATTAAATCACACATTTTGAAACACCATTGCAATTAGGCGAAAAAAAGTTCCTGGTTTCCGCTAACCCGACCGGCTATTGGCTCTTTCTTGCTAATATTGTCCTTTTCATCTCCTGAGCAATATATTGGAACTAAAAAATACGTACAGTGTAACCCCTAAAAACGGATTACCTGAAAACCGGATGATTTTTTCAAGTCAACTTTTTTCTCTTCAATAATCAGTAGTTCTCTGAAAACCGGAATTCTCAGAAAACCGGACTTTTGACGAAGTCCGACAGGGGTCCAGTTTTCAGAAGTTATACTGTGTTTAAAAAAAATTTTTGAATGTGTTAGCGGAAAATAGAGTTATTTTTCTTATGGCCTAAACATATAGATATGTCTATTACGTGCACTTGTCGAAACTTCAGCGCGTAATAATAATTTTTTAGCTATTTTAGCATTTTAACTATGATTTAGGGGACACGATGTTCGGATGGTTATGGTATGATTGGTAACCACCAGTCCCTCGCAGCCGTGAGTTCGAATCCCACCTTGGATTTAACTTCACATGCGAGGAACCATCCAGCTAAGTTACGGAAGACCGGAGGTACCACCCAGCTCTTCCTGTGGTCTTGCTCCAATATTAAAGCAGACCTTGGCTGTTGATGCGACATTAAACCCCCAAAACACTCACTCAAAACTGTTCCTTTTAATGCATACATCCAATTATTACAGAGATATGACTCACCAGTACGTGTTTCGCTGTCCAGTTTCCAAAACTAATAGTTAATCTACTAACAAAAATTGTAAAATGTATGCCAAATGATATTGCAGTCAAACCTGTGTTTGCGGCCACCTTTGAATAAAGATCACCCTGTGACTAAAGGTCATTCTTCGAAAACCATCACTTAATATTTAAAACAAATTGGCCTCTGAATAAAGGTTACCTGTTAATAAAAGCCACATTTTGCCTTTCCCAAGGGTGGCCTTTGTTTACAGGTTTGATTGTATTTGCAATAAAATGTTATTCGGACGTATGTAATTACAAAGTGTTAAATCTTTATCGAGCCAGTCACGATTTGTTATTCATTAATCATACTACAGTCAGTATCCAGGCCCTCTCTACCATGAAACAATTCTATTTTTAAACTGAGCGAGTCACGAACTGTTCATTCAGGGTGGTTAAAAAGTATTTAACTGAACCAGTATTGAATATGGATTCACAACCCTGGTTTCTTTTCGTTGGTTAGGTTCATATCTGAGGATTTGACAAACGAAATATAATTCAGGTATGTGTACAAATATTGTTGTAATGCATCATGTATTGTTTTTTAAAAAATTCGGTTTAATATTACGTGATAGCTAAATATTGGAAATATGAAAGGATGAAGTTGACATACTCGTATCCTACAGTAAAAGCAACCGGTACATTGTATACAAAGTATATAAATTTCTGATGTTGATTTATATCACGAACAGGTACGGAACTGGTCACTGTCAATGATTGATTTCCTGGTGGTCTATCAATGATCACGCCACATTTAAGCAACCAGTCTCAAGTTTTATTGTTTATCTTGTTTATTTTCAATGGAATAAAAGTGATAGAAAACAGAAAAAAAGAACATGAATAGTGTATATATACATTGCTACGATGTTTATTTAATAGAGACATTTAACCGAATTGTATACGCTGAATCCCCGGTATTAAACAGTAAAAATACGTGTACACGCTGAACTTGGTCCAGCTGGGACATCAAGTTTGGTCCATTGCTACCCAATGTGCGCAAGCGGTAGATAGGATAATTATGTGTTTGCATTAGTGTCTGTTGTATTCATTTCGTAACAGTTTGAAAACTGACCATGTCAGTGTCCTAGAAGGTATTTGTATTTTTTAGGACAGGGAGGTTTTATATCACGCTTCTTTGACTATGGCAGTAACTGTTGCTATTTATCTAGATTATATGTCTTATCATTGATCGATATCGATCAGAAATTTATATTGTAAATAAGTCCTTTACGCCATTTGATACGAAATCTACCCAGTTCACGCGCCGACTTCCGGTTCAAGGACTCAGCCGCTTATGCCAATTTACTACAATATTGTCACTTGTTTATATAATATTAACACAATTATAAATACTAGTAACTCCTGGTAAAAAAAAATAAAGAAAAAACATACAACGATTTGATACGTGAACAATTTACGTGAAACAATGTCGTTTTTCATCTTTTTTCGATGACAGATCTACATTTTAAAATCTAAGTCTAGCTATACTAGTATAATCAATCTATGTTTAATTTGATCGACATTGTAGATTAACAAAACTCTGAACGCTTTTTCTAGAATTATCTATATTCCCATCTCGCTACATAAGTCGTCTAACTGAAGGAGATTCTGTTTAATCAATCAACGGGTGTATTCGTCTTAGGCTTTCAAATAGACACAATGAATGCAGGTCTATAAATGAGAACGAAAGAATGAGATCAATAAGGCATGACCTGGCCGTTATCTTCTCCCGAAGTCAACGAGGTCTATGAGAACAGGGTCCGAGGTTATAAAACTTGAGATTGGTCTCCGAGCTCAAATATCATATCTTGTCTTTCAATGTTTCGAAGTTAATTACAATCAGATAATTGTGATATTATTGATGAATGATTCCATCGGCATAATTGACCTGAATATGTATTTAAACATTAATGATCTCCATCTTTTCAACCATAATACTTTGAGAATAGAATTGAGATTTGAGTTTGGAGACTGTTCTCAACTTTTATAACCTCGGGGCCAGTACTTTGCATAGATCTCAAGGAAAAACATAATCGTTTATGGAACACGTGACTATGTCAAAACAATCATATAATGTAATAAAGTAAATGTGGTCTATGTAACTATTAAACATCACGTGATGTGTTAAATCTTATGCCCTCACTGTGACGAAACGGGGTTTACTAAGTAAGAAAAGTCATCATATTTTTTATATAAGTTTTAATAAAACAACCCAAAGTTCTTTGTACGACTACATGTTAACAGTTCAGAATCTAAGCTCAGAATCAATATCCTAGCAAGAAAAATTACATCTATCAAAATCTCATCACGTGGCATGTACAATATGCATTCTACATATTTGGTTATCTGATCAAGACTAGTACCCATCTATCTCATTAGTATTAATAATGGAAAATTCTGCTGACCACAGAGTCCAGGAGATAGTGTCTCCAAGTAAACATGCATGATAAATTAAGAGGCAGAAGTAACCCTCTGCTGACCACAGAGTCCTTTACATATATAAAATATCTTCATTTATATATCTGTAAAATTCATATAATTTTGTTACATCACCATACTCAGTCAAACACCTTGAAGACCGCTGTGCATCCTTCAAAACTTCGATGAATGCAGTCGGGTCGGGATCCAACTAGAAATTGCGCAATTCTGAAATTCATACTACGCCCTTACAACATCCCTGCCATGTCCTCACGTTTACGTTTTAAAACTGACACAAAACGTGCACAAATATGATATGAAAAGTAAGGTGGTAAAAATCATATTATACACGAATACGAGTTGATAACTTAAACAATTTAATTATCGGTCGTTTGAAGTACCAATAGACATATATATTTCACCAATTTATTTTTATCTTTCAGAAATGCCTGTCTGTGTTCGTCCACTGGTGTCGCTTGCTGTCGTCATCGGATTTCTTGAGTTCAATGCCGAGTGTACCCTTATCGAAAGCGAAATTAACATTCTTATTGCCAACAATTTCACTGTTACCAAGAATGTTTCCACTGGCACATTAACCGTTGCACATCATGGTTTACCAGACCATGACTTTGAAGGTGGGTGGGGAAATAATCCAAACGAAGCGCAAAAAGTTTATCATTCATATGACCTACCAATGGAGGCAACCATAGCAACCCCAAAAGGTTGTGCGTCAAGACTCGGTCCAATTGGTCTAGCAATCAGTGGTGGAGCTTTTTATAATCCGTACACAGGATTTGGATATAATGCTGTTGAGGGTATATGTAATGAGACCTTGGATTCATGCGCGGGTCATCCTTCCCCTGACGGTACCTACCATTATCATCAGTTACCCCACTGTTTATACACTGGTGACCTACGCGACAAATTTCTGGGCGTGGCTTTGGATGGTTATCCAATATACGGACCGATGGACAAAACCGGAAAGAATTGGACGACAGCAGAACTTGATATTTGTCATGGACACTATTATGAGGATCGGTATATGTACAGAGCTACTTATGAATTTCCGTACATTCTCAGTTGTTTCCATGGTAACAGGACACAAGACTCGCGACCAAACCAAGAACGACCTGGGGGCAGACCACCACCGCCTCGCAGACAGCGTCGTCATGCAACTGGCGAGCATGCAATACAGAGACGACAAATGCCGAATCGAGACAGTGTTGATTCTTGTATGCAAGTGGTTAACAATAATTGGCAAGAGGTGTGTTATGTCCAATGTCAAAATCCTGGATTAGATACAACAGGTTGTACAGTATCATCAGGAGTAATGTCCACGTTAAAAGTGACAATCACATCATCAAGTATTGTCATCGCAATAACGTGTTTGCTTTTCATCTGTTTGTCGATGCAACTCAATGAATTCATTTATTGAGATTGTTTCGATGTGTGTTCAATAGTTTTTTTATTTGGTGTGTTTCATCCGTGAAAATATAACAAACATAAAAATGTAAAATAAAAAGTGGACAATACGATTTGTTAAATTACAAAGTAGCAAGAGCGAAACTTAAGCCAGGACTAAGAATATAGAGATAGTTAGCGATTTTCGAACACTTTTTTAATCATTCTGTTTGGATATTTTATAGTTAATTTGGAGTTTGACATTATGCCCTTGTATTTTACATAAAGCAAATTACTCATAAAACAAAGTTTGTTGTTGCTACAGAGAACGTTTTATTTCAGCTAGTATTTTATGTTATTATACATTTAACTAGAGTATTCATGCGCCGTTGTAATGAGTGAGTGAATTTTGTTTTTGCTTTTTTATTTTAATGGTGTTATATTGTTGCCCTGATTCAAACTGCGAATTTCATGTGAAACTTGCAATATGATTGTATCGCTTTAAACGTCATATTAGACTAGTATTGGCTAATTATGAATCAATGGAGTTACCTTAGCATGTATTTCTAATTTCATAATACCTACTAGCTAATACATGATCGGGGGTTACTACCAAGATAAACGCTGATGGTTTGACTGAGGAGGTGGTAACAACGCCTGATGGTGGAAGTATATCCAATACTTTTAAGTTTGCTCTGACTGAGGATGAAATACGAGAACTTGAACATCACGGTATTTATGTGATAAGAAATGATGGAAACCAAACCCTTACTCTTCGCCATGTCGGCATTCCCAGTCATAATTATACACACGTGTTAAGCGCCCAAAATTATTCTTTTAATATTCCAAGATTAGCGACCATGGCCGAAGACAAAGGGTGTGTCCGTCTGGGTCCAATTGGATTGTCTATAAGCGGGGCTGCGTTTTTTAACCTGTACACGAAATTCGGATATAATGATGTTGAAGGTGACTGCAAAGAGTCGTTCGACAAATGATCCGGGCACCCTACCAGAACTAGACTTTATCACTGTCATAAACTCCCAGTATGCCTTTATACCGGACCTGACCTCTGCGACAAGTTACTTGGTGTTGCGCTAGATGGGTATCCAATTTATGGACCCATGGATTCTAACGGGAGGAACTGGACTTCAAAAACATTAGATAAATGTCATGGACATACTGATGCTACAGATGGAAGATATAAATATCGAATATCTACGGACTATCGCTTCACCAAGACGTATGCGCAGGGATACCAGATTCACAAGTAAACTCCTGCGCTATCGGCGACAGATAACTGCAGGATGCGAAGAAAATGAAGACGACTGGATTCGTGAAACGTGTCACGCTTTTTGCCCGACACCAGCTTTCGAATATGATTCATGTCCGCCTGCCTCTGACGTTATTTTCGAAGATGAAGACGACAGAGAAGATCATGATCACGTACACCTTACAACACCTATGAATATTAGCAATGCACCGCCTTCAACCAGCCAGTTATTTGTGTTGCTAAACGCTTTAACATTGCTTCTAATTCATATAATTCATTTTGTTATAAAGTCATTTCGTTAAAAATATTTTGACCGGATACGCACGAACTATCGGACGGGTTGATATACGCGAAACGCGTGTATCTGGATGAAATTTTCATTGTAATAATAAAGGGATTAATGGAAAACAAGTTTAACCAATGATATCACGTGTTAGTTATTGTGTTGAGATATTCAAGGCTGTGATTATGTTGTAGGCTCAGTTTACCACCGTAGTTATCAGTAGTTGTAAAAGTAACCAGTAGTATTTAGTAGTCTATACCTATATACATTTAGTTCCATTTAACCCAACATTAACGCGTGACTAACTTCTAACATCACGTGACTTAATCTGCGCACGAGTTTTTTTTTACCGCCGTTTACATCAGTCTTCAGTGCAACATTTTTCGGAAAACATCATACCAATGATATTGTTGAATTTTATTTTAAACTTCAACGGGTAAAATTACTGTACTGGTAACATTTTGTTATGTATTATTCATTGCTTGTTTTTGTCAGAATCGAAGGTTTAATTTATCTAGTTCTTAATATGTGATTCGTCTTTGTCCGTTATTTTGTTGTCCGTGTACATTTTCATTATTGCTCATTCCTTTGCTTATTGTATGACAAATGATTTATGTCCGTCATTTTTGTTGTCCGTGACCGTTTTTATTATGTTCATTCATTATTGTATCGATAAAATGTTAACATTATACATGTGTTTCAGAATTATAATTGATGTAGAATCGTTCATTTGTTCGTACATAAACACATTAACACTGAAGACTCATAATTGTTTTTTACCACGACGACCGCAAAATAAATGTGGCCAGCGACACGTACAAGGAAAGTAATCTCTCCATTCATTCATTTTAAGTATGGCTAGGTTAACATAAACTTATCCTCCCGATCTCGACACCGTCTAAGAGTCAACATTTGGCTAAAGTATTTGTCTGAACACTCGTGCAAGTGGGATGATTGTGTTATGTCCAGTGAAAACAATAAGAATGGCTTAAGGGCTGCACCATGTTGAATGCCTTCCGGGCGACGGTAGGTTTTCTTACTGGGGAGGTGATTAAGCATCAGGCCTGCAAAGTTTTCAGTTGGTTTTTATTTAACTCTGGCTGGCATTTCAGCTTCTTCCTGCACAAAAAGAATCAATGAATGAGTCCGATTATGCAGACAAAATGTGGAATGAAATTGGCGTTGTCTGCATAATAATTTGTTGGGTGAAAGTGGTGTAGAATATGTGAAGTGATGCCACTTCGAATCGAATAGGAGAGTAGGAAAAGGCTGGTGCCGTTACTTTTTATCCTTCGTTCGTGAAATAAGTATTTTCTGGTCCATAGATTCATGTGAATGCAACTCTCTTCCAAATTAATGAAAATGTTTATCCTTTTACAAGTACATTCTAATTGTTTTTCTTTTTTCTATTTGCGAGGTCAACCAGACCAGGGACTCTCTCTACATTTTAATGAAGATGATGGCACAATGAGGATACTACGGGAAGATGGCGCAATGTTGATAATATGAGAAGGTTTATAATACTCGGTAA
This sequence comes from Lutraria rhynchaena, assembly GCA_008271625.1. Lineage (NCBI taxonomy): Eukaryota > Metazoa > Mollusca > Bivalvia > Venerida > Mactridae > Lutraria > Lutraria rhynchaena. The sequence continues at coordinate 756,103 of VIBL01000164.1, forward strand.
TCCGCGGATATTATTTGAAGATGGTAATATGTGAATATTACGGAAAGATGGTAATGCAATCGGAACTCTTTGTATTAAAGTTCAAGGGATTTCTATAAATTGGTTGACATACACGAACTTCGATTTATATATTAGTGGAGAAATACGATGACTTTTTTACATTTAAGAACGATCGTCGATGTGTTGTATTATTTGTGTACGGGATAGGAACGGAACATTTCTATTTTCGGTGTATTTATTTCTGCAAAACACGCAACATTTACGTGAAAACACAAATAAACAAAAAATATAAACATATTCATACAAATTGATATTACAATCATTCTTCAAGTGTTAATGGTTAACTCTGTCCTACATGTTACGTGTATTCATAAAAACAAAACAATGACAATTTAAGTACAGAATAAAATTTTATTAGCATTCTTAATGAATTTCTGAAATTAAGAAGTGATACTGAAGCTCAGAAAATTTCCTATGGTTAAGTAAATGTCATAAAGCAAGATTGTAAACGAAATACATTCACATTGTGAATAAGATATCTTGATGACTTTTAACATCAAGCCACGTGGTGGTGAAACCCTTTTCGCTGGTCTGAGCTTTGGATTCTCCCTACCTCCCCCTTCAATCCAAATAAAAAAAATAAAAAAAGAGTTAATGTAGGGGTAGCCGGCTCGCAGCATATTTGATTAACCAGTCATTACAAGAAGTATTTAACAATAAAATGTCCAGCTAGGCAAATTCTACTACAAGCATTCTATTTTACTTCATTTATATGGATTAATGTTTTTTACTGTTTTAATATGATAATTTGATCTGTATTTTTGTTTATAAGAAGATGTGAAGGTCAGTCCTAGTATATCATTTATTGGTAAGATTTTAGTCAAAGTGTATTTTTTCAAGTTTAACAGATTGTCTCAATGAATAACTCTATTGAACAAAATGGGATATGGAGATTTCGTTTACCTAAATTTGAACAACTCATATCCTTTTTATTTGCTCTATTCAATATGGTATCAATGTAATATCTTATCATTTGTTTCAATAACACATTTTTTCTATGTAATATGGTATCAGTGTAAAATGTTTATTTTATTAAATTTCTTTTTCTACATGGTTTCAGTTTAAAATCTTATTTGTTTTATTTTTTACTATTTAATATGGTATCAACGTAAAACGTTTTTTTGTTGTTGTTGTTTTATTGACATTTTTCTATTTAATATATGGTATCAACATAAATAAAAATTTTATTAAATTAACAAGCATTTGTCCAACATATATTTTTGTCACTGGCAGTAGCAACGACCCTTTAATGGAAAAATTGTAATAATTTTAATTCAGAAAAAAATAACCCAAAATTACCTTGAATGAGGTCACATTCCGTGACAATTTTTATTTCAGGTCCAGATATGGGCAGGTGCTGACATTCATAGGTGACACAAACTTTGTCATCATTATCCTCATAATAAATTAAGTAATCATTTGAACTTAATGTAATCACGATAAAGCAACACGAGGGCTGACGCAATTTGTTTAACAATGATGAACTTGAAGAAATGATTTGTTGGTACCATCACTCAAACTTTGTCCTGTTTCAAAAGTTAACCATGAATGTTATTGAATTGAATAAGGATAAAAACTTCCAATAAAGCTAACCTATCTGGAAGTTTTTTTGTGAAAATTTCTGGTTATTAAGAATAACAGAGTATTTACATTTACATGATATGTCCCTAGTCACCTTTTCTAGCTCATCAACTTGTTATCCCAAATTAACAGAAAATAACAGAGTAGACATATTTTTTTCTTCGATTAAACCAGTCACTACTACTCAAATTGCAATTGTACAAAAATGTTCTTATAATGATACTGATAAGATTGTTTGAACAACAATAGGAAATAATTCTACGTCTAATATCACATGTTACTGTATAATTATGTACTCACACTCACTTGTCTTGTGCAGATTGTGCTAAAATGTATGCGGTAAATGTTGGACATTTGAATGTTTGCAGTATATTTGTACGGTTTATTTGAAAACACGAACATTTCATTTTAACTTAAGGCAAAATTCCCCCGCCCGACTGACCGCTAATTTATATATATGCTGATATATTTTTTTTTGCTGCAAAGAAGGCCGGGGATTTTATCATTCAAAGAGCTAAAAATCAAATGACCATAAAATTATATTATTAAATTGAAAAAAAGGAAAAAAAGAGTAACTTGATTGCGTCAGTGGTTCCAGTGTGGTTCGAACTCATTGTCCGCCCACTCTGATGTTAAGTCTTATCCAAAAGGTCGAGATTAAACGAAGTAACCACTTGACTGAGCAAGTCGATATATCTCGCTTCCTATCGATTATAATCGTACGCTGTGGGATTGTGCAATACTTTACAAAGGGAGGTAACTAAGTTTCATTCTTTTGACAGACACGCAATGATAACTCCCCCTGCACAGAATTGCCGGAATGATAAAACTGTATGGTCTGTTTTACTTCGGATCCTGACATTATCCACATATTGCGTGTATGTTATGAAATTAAATTATCAGTAACAATCTTTTAGTTAACAGAAACTTTGGGAACTCTCCTGATATAAATAATGACTGTAAACACGACCGTATACTGTCTGATATACGCTACCGAAGTTTGTTAACTCCCTTTTCAGCCATAGTGATATGACGTCATATCGTAAATAAAGGATACGGATAACCTTTCGCATTATCGCAAATACTTATACTGACAGTACTTGCTGTTGTTAATTGTCAATGTTAATTAGTTTATAAACATAATAAGAACAATGTCTTGGAATTTTACGTTGGCTCCGCAAAATATCCAACAGCAACAAATGCACTATCAACAAAATCATCCTCAGTATGGGGGTGCCGCTTGTGCTAACAGCCAACATTACGGAAATTATGGCAATTATTATCAACAAAATGTTTTTCAGATGAATGCCTGGCAGGTATGTTTGTATTCGCTTGACGTTATAACACTAGTCATTAGGGGTGTTTATTGCAATACATATTGTTTTTCGCGCAGAAAACAACGCAGGAATTGATGCACATGCATCGTCTTAAAAGAATCAATATTATATATTTATATATAAAATGAATACGTAGATTCAAATGATCTTTTATACAACTGTTTGGATGATTGTGTCAGTTTGACTATCTGCCATAAAAATGTATATTTTGAACCAGAATTCAGAAGAGTTTCACCCTGTGTTTAAACTCATTAAAGCATTAAAGCACAAGTTCATAACTGGTGTCATCTGCCATTATTCGTCAACAACATAAAGTCTGACTGACTCGGACACTTTCAAATTGACATAGATAAACTCCATATTTACCCATTCATATTGTGCCTCAACCAAATAAGAAACAAAGTGCTAGAATGAAGTCAGTGATCCTATCATATGTAAAAATGAAATAGCGTTTAATTGATGAGCAAGTCAAATGCACTAGTTCATGCTTAAAAGTTAATGATGGAGGCATACGTATATACGTATGCCTGCTGATATACATGTCAACTAGTGTCCAGATCAAACATGGAAAGGTATAACGGTCACATCTTATGGCATTCATGAATATGTAGCGATCAATTTGTTTGTAAATTTGTCTTATTTCTGAGACCTTTTCATCGGTGGCTTCGCCATGACTACAAAAACCGGTTCAGAGAAAAACAAACCGGTAAAAAAACGTCGGAATTCATATTGCAATATTAACCGGTATATTGGTTAATCATTATCCCCTATTAGTAATCATATTGGTTTAGTTTTGACCTAGTCAGGGTTACAGGTTACCAAAATGTAAAAATAGTAGCATGTATACTTTCTCCCCTCTTAACCATACTTATTTGGCTTTTAAGTTGGCCGATTTCATTAATGAATTTAGAAGGCCGGGACCGGGCCAAATCAAATAATTCATCATTCTTTTGGTGATTATTCACCGTATGATATCATTGAATCTTCTGCTTAATGTATATTTTCAAAAAGGTCTATGACCAATTTTTCCATATTTTACATATATTCATTTGCAGTTGTGATTTTTCAAGTACAACTTTCACATTTGTATCAATATGGATAATTGGTCATATAATTGTAGTATCTTTTATCTACAGGCATACCAAATGAGTGCTGAAGAAGAACTGGCTAATCTTTTTATGCATCATGTCAACAAAAGTGAGGCTAACTTGGTAAGGCAATGGTTTTATTGTTATATAGTGCTCCCTCCGAAGAGCAGTTCACTTGTGGGAGTCACAAAAAAGTGTTGCCCTTTGGAGGTAGTGGTTGTTTGGAAGGAATTGATACATTCACAACAGGTGTTTTTTATTATGTGTATGTGTGCCTTTTACTGTCGTTTCTTGGAGGGAATTGGTCTTTGGAGGTGATGTTACAGGAGGGAGCACTGTATTAGACAAAAAAATCTGACGAGTTTTGGGTAATGGTCTGAAAGCAACTAGGTAGGGTAGACATTCAATTTTTTTTTTGTGATGTCATTTTGCAGGCTTCAATCAATTTATAAGTTAACAATGATCAAACATATGAGATAATTTAATTTTCTAGTTTTAACTGGTATTGTCATATTGTCTGTACTTGAACATTGTGATACTGCCCAATCACCAACTGGAATATTGTCTCAGATTTAAGCTTATTACAACTAGTGTTGCTGAAATGAAAATACCGTATATTCCCTAATATTCCTTATATTCCCAAGGGGCATTACATTTTTGAAAGAGGGGACTTTTAATTGCGAACAAAAAAATAAAATTTGAAACAAGTTGTCAAATATGTATTAATGAATTTAAACCACAGACTAACCTTTGAAAATTGTCCAAAGGACAGATTCTTTAAGCTTTTTTAAGCAACAATTACACTCCTTACTCTGGTATTATAAGTGGAGTATACAAGGCAATGACTGCCGACTCTCATATCTTTGAAGTCGGCCCTACGAACTAGGTTGAAGTGACGTCACGTCTAGCGGCGAAATTGTTACACTATTTTGAATCTCCCAGTTGACAGAACCCATGAAAGCTAGTATGCAGGATGGGATTTGAACTCACATCATTGAGGAGCTAGTGATTATGAGTCAGTGACTATAACCACCAGGCTTCTCGAAACTGCTGGAATACTTGCCTGACATTTGACAAAATTAAGTTACAAATAAGTGATAAATACTGTAAATCATGATCGACAGACTGCTGGACATCTGGTCTGATCTGGTACTTGCCGAAAAGTTAATGGACCTGCTCAAAATTTGCCTGACATGTCTGACAGTCTGGCTACTTTCAGGAAATCTGAACCACTTGACCACAGAAGCCCCTGAGGGAATATTAGCTAATTGATCCATTGTGGACTGAGTTGTTTGTGAGTTATTGAATAAATACAATCATGTACAATGGAACCCCTCTAATCTTGCCAAGCCTGGGACTAGGTCATTTGGCTGGTTTGGAGGGGATTTTTAAATCATAAAGTAATGAAGTCAGGACAAGAACATTTGGCTGATTTAGAGGGGAAACTGGTTTATAGAGGAACCGGTTTAGAGGGCTTCTGCTGTAGAAGTTTTTGATATTTTTTTCAGAGGTCACAAGGCATACAGTCTGAAGATTTGTGTTACATTCTGAATAATACCAAATCTATACATGATTACTACGGAAGTAAGTAATATTTCCATTCATTGATTGATTCTCTTTGTATGAAATTTATTGCCTTAAATGTGGCTTCTTTATCCTAGAATTATTATACTGTCTGCTTCTTAGTAGCACTGCATGAGGATAGTTGCATTTTTCAAATCATGTAAATATCTTTTATACATGTATGTATAATTGATGTATAATAATTACATGCATATTTTTTTGAATTTTTACTGATCAAGAAAAACACTTCATAAATTGTGGAGAATCTGCTCATGGAAATTTTCTATTTTAGGATTAGAGAGGTCATAGAACTTAAAACTTACTTGAATTTTTACAAATTATTTGAAAATATTACAGTTAATTTTGGACTCTTCCAAATTACAAGCAAATATTCAAAACATCAATTTATCTAAGAAAATTTGGTAATTTCTCTCTTACAGAGTGGAAAAGACTGTGACAAAAAACATTAATCTTTACAAGCAATGGCTTCTTTTGCCACTATGTTTTCAAAAGTTGCCTGCTTCAGATCTGGAGAAATGCAGTATTTTAGGCAAAGGGTTAAAATTATCATTTCTGACCAAATTTATATGGTGTTAAGATATGATTATATTTTTTGTTATTTTCAGTTACATGGAGTAGAGAATTATGCAGGTATTTTATGTATTAATTTCTATAACACATTTATATCCATTGTTCAGGGTTCATAGTGTATTCTAAGCTTACTGTAGAATGCCAACATATATTCATTAAGCAAAATAAAAAAAAAACTTTTCTATTCAGCAGTACCTTATATATCTAATAAATGCCCCTCTCTTAATTAATCAAGTGAAATATAATGCTTCTAGGGAATTTTATTATGGTATTATCAACATTTATAATAGAAGGACTTGTTGAATTACAGATGTAATATCGTTCATTTGTCTGGGATTTTGTGGAATCTTTTTATTTGTAATCCTTTTCAAAATATTCAAATCTGAATTATGAAGATTTTGCACTTTGACCATTTTTTAAATCTACTTCCTGTTTCAATTTTTGCCTCACAAGCATATTTGGACCCTTCAAAACTAAAAGCTGATATACATCAATTTATTTATTAAGAAAATTAGGTTATTTCTCTGACAGAGTGGAAAACATTGTGGCAAAGAAGCCGTTACTCATCACTCTTGCCACAACGTTTTCAAAAGCGTCTGCTTCACATGCTGGGAAATGTGGTATTATGAGGCAAAGGGTTAAAAGAAATTAGAAATATTCCATAAACTTGTTTGTGTATACCTTTAGTAATGCAATAGATAATGCTCGTTGTTTCTTTATGTATGATCTGTCAAATATTCAATTCAAAGGATGACTGATTATTTGAATATCAAAATTGGTATTCATTGCCATCTCTGCATAAAATTGATTGAAATTACTTTGTTGATATGTAAATTTATTCACTATTAATTGTTTTGTATGTAAGTGGTGTTGACCACTATTGCTTTATTGTTTCAGCATACTGATGGCTATGTTGGATGTATCCTTTTATTTTCTCATTCCAGCAAACTTTAAGCACTTTACAAACAAGGTCAGGACAAACAAAAATAGTTCCCTTTCCAGTTACCTGACAAAATACTATTTTTTGCACAATTACGACAATATGTGGTACTACAAAACTATTTGGGACAAATGCTGCCTGAAAAGTATGAAAGATGTGCTTAGAAAAAAAGATAGGATAAAAAAGTTCTGTTATGAACAGTCTGGACTGTCTATGGTGATCTTCTTTGGGAGAATTAAAATAAGTCTCGGTAGACAGGGGGTCATTTTTCACAGTCAAGCCATTCCGCATGATTCTTCCCGCAATTATTTAAATAAAGTTTGTCTGTTCATTTACATTTGTATATTATTTACACAAGATTATACGTTTACATAAAATACAAAATTTTTATTACATGTATATCAAGATTCATATGGTAAAATCTATAAGTTTCTAAAATGTGAAAAGGTTAAGAATATTAATATTCTCCCTTGGAAAGAGTTGTTGTTCACAATCTGATTCATGTGTTCGGAAGACGAAATCATAGTCTTTGGTCTGATCTGACAGACAATACAGACCGTTTTCATAGCTAAACAGTTGGGAGAGATGAAAAAGGGGCACTATGGACAGAACGTTGTTGTATACAATGGGTCACTATAACAGTCTAGACTGTACCTAGCCTTTTTTTAATCAAATAACCTGAAATTGATGTGGATTTGCTGGCATACTTGCATACCTGCTCACAAACAACAGATTTCACAAATAAAAAAGCCCACAAACAGCTGAGTCCATAAATCACATAGTCCACAAACAATACAATCCACAAACAACAAAGTCCACAAACAGAACAGTCCTTAAAAAGCAGTCTGCAAACAATTCAGTCCACAAACTACACAGTCCACATACAATACTGTCCTCTAACAATACAGTACATAAATAACACAAATCACAAGTGTTTACAAGGTTTTTGTCTGGTATATAAATGATGCTAAATAAAACATATAAAATTTGTAAATCTCTCTGAATTGTCGTCTAGTTTGCTGTGCCTATTGAAACTTAACAGGTAACTTAGAGAAATCCAGATGGTTTTATGCAGTGGGCCGAATTCATGGAACTTCAGAGGTGCCTGTTGGCTTGGCATCGTATGTTTCGTCAGCATGACACTGACCAATCTAACTATATTGAAGCAAATGAACTTAATCAAGTGATTGCTAAATTTGGTGAGTTCTCTTTTTTTTTTTATAATAAGTCACACTTGATTTTGGAAATTAACCCTTTGCCTCGTAAGCATGTTTTGGACCCTTTCAAATTCAAAGCTAATGTACAAAACATAAATTTATTTAAGAAAATTGGGTTATTTCTTTCCATAAAAAATAGTGGAAAACATTGTGCCAAAAGTGGTCATTACTCATTACAAGCAATTGTCGTCGGGTGCAACTCTGCATATATGGGTGTGGATACCACGTGTTGGCAGAGGTGGGGTCAACAATTATAAAACCGTGAAGGTTTAACTGGTTTAATACGTAATATGATCTCCCACTAGTTCTACAAGATATAATTACATAGTATTAACAATTGCAATTTAACATACTGAGCAATAATATATGAAAAAGATAATAAATAACATTATGGTCAATATGATACAATATTTTACATTAGCATTAAATAACATTCTTATAACTTATTATTATAAAACAACATTCTACAATATCATAATTAAGCAAAACCATTGAATAGGTATTTTAAACAGTTACCTGCCGGCTGATAGAGTATCACACGACAATAGGAAAAAAATAATTTACGAATGCATCGTATGATGGTCTGACTGAAAGTGAAGTGTGGGGGAAATCATGCGCGTTAGTCATGTGATAAAATTTAAGCAAGTCTCGTGAAAATCACGGATAGGTTAGATGGTATAAATTTATAGATGTTAGTTACCGTTCTTTGTGGACTATAAATTATTACTAAAGAAGACTACCACTACAATAAAAATCTAAACTATGACACAATGGCTTCTTTTGTCACAATGTTTTCAAAAGTCATCTGCTTCAGATGCGGGGAAATGCGGTATTATGAGACAAAGGGTTTAAAAAGCAACATAACTGCGGGTGTAAACATCATTCTTCGCAGTTAGAACTGTATATGTCTGTTATATTGTTGTTAACAATACCCATGTTCAGGTCAACATTTGTCAATAACGAAATGCTCCAATCTAATCGTTAAATGCCACGAAAAAGTGAAATCTAAAATGATCTGAAACGGATGTAAACACAAAGGATTAAGGACCATGCCTTTGTAATGTTGTTCATTGTACTTATTGTGGTTCCTACAACCAGGGTCATGTGGTGACTTCTGCAGCTTTAACGCTAGAGAATCACGCAGGCATACGCTTTAGTAGAACCACTAACCTTTCATTACTTAGCTGGACAGCTTCCTGAAATGTGAATTTTCTTCTGGTTATAGCTGAGATATGTTATTACAGTGGTGAGGGGCTAGTGAATTCTAGTCAAAGACCATTACCACTCCACATTAACTCGTGAAAACTGTTCAGTAAATAATGCGGTGATTGAAAATCAAAGCTATTACAGGATTAAGGGATTATTTAATGTGTTTAATTGTCATTGATACCAACAGTAGACCAAACAAAGTACAAACTATGTCCTGCTTCACTCATATTTTTACTTTCGTTTGGAAAAAAAGTGAAAGAAAAATAATAAAAATCAATATTAAACTACAAAACTGGTCTGTTCGATGTATTTGTATAAAAGTTATGACAGTTTATGAATCATAGAAAGGAACAGATTACGAATAAAATTTATAACTGTAAGGTTATTCAGCCTAAGTTGTTGTAATATGTTGGGTCTCAAGATTAAGACTGACTCTATAATATGACCACTCTGCATCAGTATGCTTTGTAGTCTTATTGGTTGAACTTTACAGTACATCTGAATAACATTTTTTGATAAAAATTGATTTTTGAAAACAATTGATGAGGAACTCTCCAGGGATGTTAATTAGGGAAATTGTTAGGGAAGTTAAGAATTCATATGTGCAAATGACACATATTAGGGTGATAGAAAGGTGGTGCATCAGGTAAATTTGGGTGTTCACCTAAAACTTTTACACCATTAATAGGCAATTACACCATCAATAGGCAATTACACCATCAATAGGCAATTACACCATCAACAGGCAGGAAAAAAATTCAGGTAAAAATAATTGACATAGGTATCTATGTATCTTTGGAATAAATGCATGTAATGTTGATTGTGCAACGTTATTTTTGTACGTAAGACTCAGTGATGCAATAAAAATTGTTTTCTGTAGGTTTTAATCTGCAAGATGGCCTTCGTTTCTCTTGACTGGTTAATTGCTGTATATTTCATTCGCTGTAAAATTACTTGTTACCTTGTTGCTGTCTTTCAGGGTATAGAATAAGCAGAGATGTCATGGAGACGCTGTTAAAACGTTACTCTCGGGCACACACTGTGAATGGTCAGATTCAATGTCTAATAGCCTTTGATGATTTTGTATCTTTGTGCGTCAGGCTGCGTGCTTACACAGGTGATTATGTTTATTAAAACTTTTAACCCTTTGCCTCATAAGCATATTTTGGACTCTTCCAAATTCAAAGATAATGTGCAAAATGTCAAATTATTTAAGAAAATTTGGTTTATATCTCTCTGACAAAAGAAGCCATTACACATTAGTGAGAGTATTTGTCCCCTTTTACAGATGCATTCCGCAAGCGAGACAGACTTACTCATGGAGGTCAGGAAACAGGAGAAACAATGTATGGATACGACGATGTAAGTACAATTCATGGAATTTCAATTCTTGCATAGTCGGCTGATGTATTAAGGGGCAAGTCATAATAATGAATGTATTGAATATCTTCATTAATTTTACATTAATTGCAAGTATGATTTTTTTAAGAGCTTGAGTCAATATGCTTAAAATGATTTTGATACTTTAACATATTCAGGAATAACTCTTGAATTATTCAAGTTCAGGTAGAGTTTTTGATCTCACAATCTATGAGTTTATAAATGTGTTTTGTAACAAATTTGTCCATAAAATATGTACCATTATGCATTAACTGAGGTCTTTAATTTCTGTTACCTGATGAGAATTTTGTAGGTATGAAGCAATTTGTGAAAAGTTTATGAACACTGCATAAAAGCATATATGGTTGAAAAGTTTTCATGAACTCTAATTATGAATAGGTGGAAACTGGGTCATATTAAAGTTTATCAAATTTGAGAGCAGTCTCTGAGTTCAAATCTCATTTTTGTTCTCAAATCATTTCATACCATTGCCCTTATTGCGTAATCGTAACAAGATATTTGACATAATTGACTTTCATTCATTTTGATTTTGTTGTAGTTTCTACGATGTGTGATGTGCCTGTAAGAAAATCATGTGATGGATGTCTAGAATAATAGTATGACTTAATGGTGGAAAATCATTTAGTGGTGTTTTTTGAGAATAAAGAAAAAAATGAATAAAGAAATGATAACCCTGTGTCAAATTTTCAAATGTCCATCTTATAAAACTTGATTCTTGGAAGAGCCCAAATAAGTGAACTAATTCTATTACAATTTTTTAAGTTTTACAATACAGTACATTACATGCAATTGACCTACACCAAGAAATTGAGTTATTCAAAGTAACTGTTAAATTGAATATATTAAAAGCCTGTAATAATCTACCAAGTATTCAATGACTTTCATTTAGTGCTACAAAATACAAGTTATACTTTAAGAACAAGAGATTATAATCTTTCTCATTTGTGGTTCATCATTATCACCGTGTGTCTCACTGCTTCTTTTGTGTTTGCTTTCATTTTTTTTCTTCAATAAACATCTTATGTGTATGAATCTGTACCTTTCTGAGGTATGAAAAAATTTCCTGGTGAATATTTTTTCTGTCTGATATAAGTTTGGTGAGTGAATCTCATGAAGTAGTCTTTATTATTAGCACCTGCTGTTTCAGCATCATTTGTGGTTATATTTTGTAAAACAAAACTTGAAAGAAACCTTTTGTCTGAATGTGAGTGTTCAGGTGTCACTCATTTCATTCTTATTGAAGTTATTGAACAATGTGAGGACTCATTGTTTAGAAGCTCTCATCTTGCCAAGTGTCTCAGTTGCAAAGTGTTTCTGCAAGGTTTCAACAAAAAAAAATATTGACCCCACCCCCCTACTGTGGGTGTTTAGTGTCTGTGATTTTGGTTTGTAACTTTTTTATTGTTGTAAAAATGATAATCACCCTTGTATGAACCATAAGCTTTAACCCTTTTGGAAATGTAATACTGCATTTCCCTGCATCTGAAGCAGACGACTTTTGAAAACAATTTGAAGCCATTACTTGCAACAAGCAATTGCTTCTTTTGCCTCAAGGATGGCCTTGATGACAAACTTTAGTACAATATTTTTGTACAAAAAAATGTGTTATCTCATTATATCTTGTTTAGCTTAGGATGAAAAAGTTAAGACTACTGTACCAGTTAGTTTTTTAGTGATGATATTTTTTCATGGTTAAAAGTTTTCCGGAATTTTCCAGAACCTCCGTTTTTTCCCAGGTGCGGACCCTACTGGTTTTATTGCTCCTGCTGCACCAAATTTAGGATTTCCGTTCTAATGAAAATTTTCAATTTTCACCCATGTTTTTTTGTACATATTTAGCTTATTTAGTGCCTTAGCTAAATTTTGATATGAATTGCTTAGGATTGAGATAAACAGTATTTAAAAGAGCTCTTTATCAGCATTTTTATAACCTGCATGCATTGAAATATGGATCAAATTCCTGTGTGTTTATTATGTGTAATTTGAAGTATGAAAGTTTTCATTTTAGAATATTTCTGGTAGAGAATAATTTATTATAGAATATTATATGAGTCTCTTATTACTGTGCAAAATAATTGTTAACATGATAATACATGTAATACAAGATGTATGTCTTTATCATGAAATCCTTAACTCATTGTTTTTAAAGTGTTATATTTGAAGAAAAATAAACATTTAAGTTGTACGGACATTTTTGTTTTATTGGATAATTCATGCTATTTATAAATTTCCATATTTATTTTTTCACTTGGGTTTAAACAACAGCCAGGGTCATTTTGGCAACTTTTACAGCTTTAACGATGAAGGAAGACCCCTGGTATACACTTTGGCAGAACCACCGACCTTCTCCAACCATCACAACAGCCCTTTTTTACGTGTGTTCAGGGGATATACTGTATTTTGTCCATCATTGATTTCCAACCAGTTGTTCAATCATACTATAGTGAAGTGTCTGTAGTTTTAATTGCAAGTTTGAAGAGAAGTTTGAAAACTCTACCTTTTGATTGGTCATTCCTGGGTTCCTCATTATAATTAACCAATAGGAAGACTCGGTTCATTTTACGATCATATGACTAAGGTGGAATTTTACGATCAATATACAAGATAAATTGAGAAGGTATTTTTATTTTGTTCATCAAGATGTGCAAGCAATAATTTGTTCATAATGCTATTAAATCTTAACAACATCAAACGTACTAGATGTAAAATATTTCAAGAATTGGTACTGAAAAAATATCGCCTACAGGCTATTACAACTTAAATTGGCATTTTGTTGAGCACTATACAACATCCATTAAAAAGGGGAACTAACTCTTACATTCAATTTTAAATCTTTAACATCTCTAAAAATTGATGATGATGAATTATTCAACGACAAAGTTGCTGTTACCAACATTTAAAACAGATGAACAGAACAGAACATATATTTTCACCCAGGCATTTTACAATACAACATAAGGAATAGTGTCCTGTATACTTGAACCATTCCGGTGTCACTGTGTCCAATATTCTTAGATTGATCCAAGTAACTTAATGTCCTAGGTACTGAAGTGGTGTTTCTAAATTACCAAACTCTACATTACAGCTTTCATTATTTTTTTCGCAATATTCCATATAGTTTAAGCTAGCACTAAATTGTATAACTTCGACTACTACAGTCTTGATTTTATTAAAATCACATTAATATTACCCGGGACCAATATACATAATATTGTTCCAAGTTATGACACACACGAAAAAAACGAGCACATATATAAGAATAAATATTAATCATACTAGAAGTGTATCTACACACACCTCTCTATAAACACGTTCACGTAACACACCAACTACGCGTCAATAAAAGTAAATTCATAATACACGTAAAAACCATTGGTCACATGATATAACCACGTGACTAACTATATCACAGACATTTTTTCCAAGAATGAAATAACGATACTTATGTGTGTCTTCGTAATGTTGAATAAGTTGTTACACTATCACTCACTATCCCACGTCAACGTTTACATTTTGCACTGAATGAACATTATTGTTGAGAATCGGTTCGGATAGTTCCTCATATTTCTGTGAGTGTGAAGGTAGACACACCATCGGGTGATATTCTGCATCAGTATTCTCCAGTTTATTCCTTCCTTTTTTATCTGTAATATTCAGATTATCTGTCGATAAACTCACTGTTCGGTCTTTGTTGAACCCACATCTCCCATTTGGTGTGTCCCTTTCATTGGACGACCCTACTGATCCACGGGGCCGGGACACGAATGTGGTCATAGTGTCCCGATTGGGTCTTCTATTGAATACACTTCCTCCCCTTTTTAAGATATAACGATTCCATTTCTTCTTTATCTCTGCTTGAACCTGTGATAAAAAATGAAATATTCAGTAAACAGACATTGAATTACCGCGCAACCTCTATAGAGCACCCCTCTCTTGAGCAACAACCTCTCTTCAACAACATCATGATTCTTTCCCACTGTACGATTTAACAATTAATTTAACATCTCTAGAGCAACAACCTTTCCACAACAACATAATTTCGCTTCTACCAAAGGGTGTTGCTTTGGAAAGGCTGCACTTAACAGGGTGTTGCTTTGGAAAGGCTGCACTTAACAGGGTGATGCTTTGGAGAGGTTGCACTGTATGTATGTAAAATGTAGTCACTGACTGATCGGTTGCTAAATTTGTGTTGTAGTTTTTTTAACAAACAAACGCCGTTTTTTAGGAATATGCATTTAGTCATTCAGCAAAATTTAATAGAAGATGCTTAGATTTTTCGTTAAGATTGACGCAAAAAACATGTAAGGATGTGGTACAGAGAATTATGACTTGAAGGTTGATTTGATTAATATAAAAAGTAACTTGAGAAGCTTGTCGTGGACACAAAACAAGTTAAATAACAAAACAGGATCAGATTTTCAACCAGGACTCGCTAATGGAGTTTATCTATTTATCGGTAAATCTAATGATATAAACATTCACATGAAACACTGTGTGACAATAGGAATGTTGTAATTGACGTCAATTTTGTCTTAGAACAGAACAAAAAGCAACAAATTGATTACAAAATGTCTCAGAATCTCTTGAGACAGCGAAACCTAATACTGCATTATAAGACTCTATATAAAAGTAAATAATGGACTAAGTTTATGCAGCACTTAATACTAAGACAAACGATATTTCAGTTATAAGTAGAAAGCTACGTGACTTACCTCTCCGTTCATTAAACAAAACAACAGGCTAACAAGAAACCCCTGAAAATAGACATGGGCATTATAAAATGTATCGTACATCATATTTTCCTTGAAACTAATACTGAAAAAACCGGATTCCCTGAAAACCAGAATTCTCAGATAATTTGACGGTTTGTAAGTTCTTTTCTTCTTTATATTCAATAGTTCTATGGATTCCGGAATTCTTAGACTTTTGGATCAGTCCGGAAGGTGTCTGGTTTTCTGGGGATATATAAATGCCTCTTTCAAACTGACCCGAGAATCACTATCAGCCTTTAATATTTTTTCAATGTCGCACCAAGAGTCAATGCCATTTGACAAAATACAGCGTTGACAATGAAGGAAGACCCAAGGCACACACCTGGGTAGAACCATCGACCTTGCGTTACCTATCTGGACAACTTTTTCAAATGTAAAATTTGATTCCTGATGGGATTCGAACTCACAGCGGTGAGGGGCGAGTGATTACTAGTCAGACCATAACCACTAGGCCATGGAGCTCCTAGCCTTCATTATCTTCTTTTCAGCAGTTATTTCTTCATGGCCTTTGCTTTTTATTTACCCTTCCGCTTTTTTAACACATTTGATTAATTAAAATATGAAACATTACCTTACTAACTATATCAAGTTCAATGTACAGCAGATATTGGCTATCTAGAATCACGTTTCTTTGCGATGGCTTCTTTTTAAAACAACGTTTGCTTGACACAGAGTTATAGGTTACATTCAGCGTGTCTTACGATTAATTCTCAATTGGATCTCGAAGAAATAAGCAACAAATAATATTATATTGTACGTGTTATTTCATGAAAATTCATGTGTGGATTCGGATTATCTAAAGCACTTACTTGAAATGAATTGAAGAACATTTCATAATAAAGTTTAACAAGTTCCGTAGTTTCATCCACTTCATTTGGTAATCCGATAAAGACAATATAGTGGACTCCAAACAATGGAATAAGAACTAGAGTTGACTTCGCTAGTTTCCTGAATATAAGAGAAGAATTCTCTGAACATTAGATAGAGCGCTTGATTGAGCACTTGGATGAAATGGTGAATAGAGAGTTACATCATTACATATCATGTAAACATTGGTAAAGCATAGTTACGAAATAATATTGTCTTTGTCTAATGGAATATCTAGAAAGATAGCAAGGCCATCGAACTAGATAATAATTTTAATTTGGTCAATTTAACTTCGCATTTAATTGATAACTGATCTGATATTACAATTAGCAATTCTTAGAAGCGATTTTGGCATTTATTTGAGATAAGACATTATATGTTATATATTTATGTGTTATTAAACGAAACATTGGATGAAGTCATAAACTGATAACAATCCACAAAACAACTCATAGCAAAATTTTACACATTAAGTAAAACTGTTCTGAATAATATTATAATCACAATTTGATTGTAACTAGATAAAATAATATATTTGCCAGTATTTTGGAAAACATTTCTAAAACAATTGTATTAAACTGATCCCCTGTTGAATTTATCGGGAAAGACAAACAGAAAATGAGACGAGAACCAGTCCAGCATTTTGGTGACAATGCTAGACGACCCGTATATCAGATTGAAACAGTTCATAACACTAGCTGGAATAGATATAATGTCCCAGGTTCTTCTTGTAAGGAATATATTGGTATAAAGGAATTGGGAATTGGGGCTTGGTAAAAAAGTAAGTAGTTTATATATGGGAATAATTGTATACTAGTACACATATGTATATGTTCAATTATCCATTACACATCATGCATGTAATATAAGCTAAGTAGACATGCTTCAAAATATCAGCATAATGGTCTTTCTAAGTAAATATAACCACAAGCCAAACTATTTTTGGTTAGTATTTATACCAGGCATTGTTCAACACTCGATTACGTTTTGTACCAAACACACTGATCTCACTGCGTGTATCACTTTGAAGGGGTGACTTGTTGTGCCACGCGTGCCTCGTGTTAAAACCTTTCGCAATACCTAATTATCTCCCTTTGACGCAAGCATCCACAGCGATCTTGATTGGAGATCATTGCCGGCTAACAAATGTCTACTTGAGGCAAATCTTTTAAATAACTTTAATCTAAGATTGGTAGCGAATAAATCAACAACTATTTATTTCAAATAATGATCTTTATCACAAATAAATCGTGAGCATTTAATGCTTAGTTCAAACAAAGTCCTATACGTTGTATAGATATTTGGCTTAGTGACCAATTCATAAGTATCGAATTCTAATACTGAGCAAAACAGACGGAGCAAGAGGTCCTGAAACACTTGACGGGGGATTATTTACAGATAGATGTTGAAAAGCCAATCATGCCACAATTTCGTTATTTAATAGTGTTGAGATGCGAGGATGTTGAGCTGCAAACGTTTACATCCGTTTCAGATCATTTCAGATTTCACTTTTTCGTGGCATTTAACAATTAGATTGGAGCATTTCGTTATTGACAAATGTTGACCTGAACGTGGGTGTTGTTAACAACAATATAACGGACATATAGAGTTCTAACTGTGAAGAATGATTGTTACACCCGCAGTTATGTTGCTTTTTAACCCTTTGCCTCATAATACCGCATTTCCCCGCATCTGAAGTTGATGACTTTTGAAAACACCGTGGCGAAAGAAGTCATTGCTAGTAATTAGTCATGGTTTCTTTTATCACGATGCTTTCCACCCTGTCAGTGAAAAATAATCCAATTTTCTGAAATAAAATGATGTTTAGTATATTTGCTTTGAAGTTGGAAGAGTCCAAAACATGCTTATGAGGCAAAGGGTTAAATTAGTATTGTTAGTGGCTAAAGTATGTGTTTATGTTTGCTCATTGACCGTTTATTTTGCCTGCATTTTACATCTTTAATAGTTTAAGAACTAGATTTCGCCGAAAGTGTAAGCGAGTAATGGATATCTACGAAATAATTGTAATTATATTTTGTGGTTGTTTTTAGTTAGTCGATACTTTATCTTTTGATACACATCAAATAGAAAGGTCTGCATGGCCCCACACATATACCTCGGGTTCTGAATTATAGGGATATTCAAATATTATACTGAGTTATCGCCACTTGATTTCTCATGGTTCGATTTAACAGTCAATTTGCATACACAATCACATACTGGTACTGTCTTCGAGCCGATAAATCTTACAAAGCAAAAATATATCAGTATTTTGTGCTAAAACTAAAAAAAAACTATGAGATAATGGTTAATCCTGAACTGCATCAATTTTGTTCTTTTCACTTTCGTAGAATTAATTTGGCTTCAATTTTGGTAAAAAAATTTCCAAAACTCGTGATGAAATTGCTTTTATATATTAACTATGTTAAATATATCATCTGTTGTAGAAAGGTCAAATACCGCGATAAAATCACCTTCGAAGACAGCTCCACCTAGCGGTGAGATTAATGAACAAGCACCTACCTATACCTATACCTGTTAACATCCCGGGTGTTGAAAGCATTCAGCTTGGTGAACAGTACCCGGATGATATTTAGAAAAATGAAAAAGTTGATCTGAAATAAACAAATACATGAGACAGACATGTGCTGATAGTACAACCCTATAGGCACCAAGTAACTTGTCGACATATACGTATACAGCCCATTGCACACACCTTATTAGAAAATGGAATACATGTACATGTATATCCAAATTGTACACATTTTTAGCAATGTGATTTTCGGACACTGTAGTTATGTTCATGTCCAGTTAATGGCTGGGTATTTTTGGTTTGGTTTGGTAGTTAGTAAATGTAACATAGGCCTACATTTTTCGCTAGAATTGATCTTTTTATAAAAAAAGTCGAAATCGTCTAATGTTGAGTAACAGAAAGTTGACATTTTAGCACAAGATTTCATGTTACATTATAAGTAATTTCTTCATTATTGTTTGTAATAATTTGCTGGTAGCTTCATATGCCCGCTACAATACTCTATTAATTTACAGTTGACAATAATCTATGTAAAATGAACCCAGTCAAGGTCCCAATCAGGGATAATCTGGGATAGGTATACACACCACCATAGCTGCTACAATTGGGGCTCTAATCATCCACAAGTAGCCATGTGTGGGATGGGTGTTCCAACATCTGTGAACAAAGAATACATAGATCTACAATTAACATTTTACATTCAAACGTTATGGAATTATTGTCATATTGAACTGTAAATGAATGCAAATTTATTTTAAAAAATACACTTATATCACTAATAATAGTACAGTCTAACCAGTGTTTGCAGCCACCTCCTAATAAAGGCCACCCTATGAATAAAAGCCATTCTTTAAAAAAAAACATCATAGATTAGTTAGAACGACTGACCTCCGAATAAAGGCCACCTGTCATGCATCAGGTCTGTTTTGTTGATGCATTGACAAGGGAGATAATCGCTGTCATAATATGGCGACCGTGTCGTCTGCTCATGTATATAATGCGCTTTCCAGACATCAACGTAAACTTGTGAAGTTAAAAATATTTATTAGAAAACAGTTTTAAGCATTGAAAACCAACGCCTGATATACTGATATTGATCTAATTATTAAATATTTATGATAAACTCACAGTACGTCTTCTTGTGTCGCTCGTACTATGACCCAGGGAACAACAAACAATACTGGGGCGCCTGTAAATGGAATAAAAATAGCACTTATGTGGTTAGATACATGGGCGAACTGTGGGTTTGGAGGCGGGGAACGTAAATGGCATCTGTGAAATTGTCAGAGGGAAACTGGGTTGTCCTGAGACTCGAAATCTGTGACCGGAAGATGAACAAGCATGCATTTAATCATTTGCGCCAACCGGGAGGACTCAGATTACAAATAAGGTCAATACAACAACAAACACATAATTAGAATAATAACCAAGACGTAATATGTCTCTATGTCATGTTTTAAAAATTGATCAACATATTTAAAGCGCAGACAATCTTTTTATCCACTTGCGATATGTTTCATCTGCATGACTTGATATAACGAAACAGACTAATAAACTTCAGCACTGAAAGTTGATTTACTAAACCGTTTTGTATAATACCCAATTACACAGAAACATTTTAAAAAGAATTAAATGAAAGAATCACATAAATTAATGAGTTTGTTAATCACAGGAGCAAGCTATTGTAAAACCCTGATACTAAGCCCAGCTTTGGGACCAAAAATAAACGATATTCTGCAGGATTGGTCATCAAGTTATAATGCAGAAATTTAAAACATCGGGCCGAACACTTTGCTTTATAATGAGATTGTCTCAACAAGCGAAGTGAGAGGCATTTTGGTCTAGAGGGAGAGCGTCCGACTTATGATCCGAAGGTCCTGAGTTCGAATCCCAGCTTCGACGGATTTCGTTCATGAACTTCATAATCCAATTTTCGGACACCATACTAGTGTAGTGTCCAGGATGAGGATTTAAGCGGGATTGTTATAAGCAAAAATTTATTATTTCACAATCGAGCTAAATAGATTAGCATTAACTGATAAGCGAGGTGGACGTTCAGTGACGATTTACCGTACATTGTGTTGGAACAAAACTCAAATTGTGAATTCTTTTCTTAGAATTAATCGATACCTGACACATTTAGAATCAATTTACGGATTTGAGACTTTGAAAGTGGATACCAAGAAAATAGCTAAAACCCGGAGGTAGAAATTTGCATTTTTGAAACATAACTTGACCTCTCTTTCTAATTTAGAGATACAATCGAAGCCAACTGACAATATTGTACTTTAAATGTGACTGAATATAGCACTTTTATTGTTTATTGGTCCTGTTTTATTTTAAAGAGTGACAATGCAAATACTCCATAAAACGAACGGGTCAAGTGCTCGTAGAAAATAAACCACTCAATGTCGAGTTATTTCAGCGTTTGAAATTCCGAAGCTTTTGTTGGAAATATTCAAACATAATTCTGTCAAAAATTCGTTTATATCTAAATCTGGACTTTTATATTGAATTGCAATATGAAACTTGATTTCATGAAACCATATTTAGGACCAACAGCACTTATCATCATACTGTATTATTCTCGATAACGGTTCACAAACTTTCGCTCTACCGTCTGAACTTCAGTAAAAGAAACTCTTAATACTTACCCCACCCAAAAGCAATGAATTTCTTCACTCCTGACCCTTCGGAAAACATCGGGGCTGTTATTAACATATGAAGATAGATTCCCTCAGTAAAAATCCACATGTAACTTGCGCCAATTATGTAGTTAAATAATGAGAAAAATGTCTTGCATTGCCAATGCTAAAATGAAATAATATAAAGATGACATTACGTACGAGTATGCATGACTGACATTGTACACTTTTTGAATTTGAGAGATTTCTACATCTCTGCTCATAGTTCTACCAGAGCTATTGTATTAAAACACATGTTCAAATCTTATTTTCATTAGTCAGAGTCACGCACTATGTCGATTGTGACAGAGCACTATCGGGGCTTCCATTTGATCCTTAAAACAGTACTTTGACTCTTAAAATCAGCAAAATAAAGCTTTTGACTCTTGAGAATTAGTACCAAAGGGTCAAATTTACAATAAAATAGGAAATTTTGTTGACTCTTAAAATTATCATCAGCTAAAGGTTATTTTTGACCCTCAACTTTTCATGACTAGCGCAAACGTTAACTATAATTCAAGTTCGCCACCCGATAACTGTTGTATTCAACTTGAAATTTATTTAAATTGAAAAACACATGGACTTTTCTTGTGTATTTAACAATAAAATCATTAAACTGTTTATACGTTAACAAAGGAGAATCGTTTCACATTGTGGTATTTTTAGCTGTTTATTCGTGTAAATGAATTAGAAATACAAGAAAACATTACCTTATTGACAGAATGGAAGACAATTTTACCGTACATTTATCAAGCGTTATACTTGGAGGAGGGTCATTCAATAATTAACGTGTATTGTACAGTCTAATATACTACCGTTTCGATTTGGACAGAAAGCAGTTTTACTCGCAGTATTGTTTGTGTGAACTGCTTTCCTCAAGCACAAAATAAGTATGTTAAAGAGAAACAAATATGATATCAGCTGGAAACCCAAATATGTGTATTATTGTATATTTAGATTTTAGGAGGGGAATATCTTGTGCGATATTCATCGGTGAAAAAACAGGTAATTATCGGCGAAAATTATATTTATTTAAAAAATCCGGTAATTATCGGTGAAACATGAAAATTATCGGTTAAATACGAGGAAAATATTGAACACGCTTAAGGAGATAATCGGTAAAATATGAAATATTTAATATTAATTAAGCTATATCATGCATCAGGGACTTGATATATAATGTAGAGTTCCTGCAAGCATCGACTTCCTTTCAAACTAGGTAGATCCACAGCCATAGGTTTACAGTAGAATGTTAACAACGATGATTATAATTCGATCAATCGACCTATAAGACAACACATTATTAAATTACACGACTGTGCGGGTCTTGTGATGAAACCATTGTGCACTGTTGGGTAATTCTCCGGATCATGACATAACAAATTGTTCCGACGAAAAATAACTTTCAAATCCATGTTACCCTGACAGATATAAGACTGTTGGCAGACAGTGGGCGCTACAAAATATCAGTTCCGCAGAAAATATATCTATCTCCGCGTAATGAACACCTTTTTTCTGCGCATAATTCAATTTACTGTTGATCCGTGGTATGAATTATGTCAGCATCCTGGCATGAACGTAATTGATATTTATTTTTGCAGTTAGTTTGTCTAGAAACATTTGGGAATGAAGAAAGATGGGTATTCGTGGTATGTCACGCTTTTAAGACAGTCGCACGATAATACTGACAGAATTTTAATTGACTTTTATAATGGCAGAATGCTTATTCGGTGGATAAGAAAACTGGCAAAAAGTAGAAAACATGCTTGGAACTGGATTAGAAACTGTTCGCATTTTTATGCTCAGAAACATCTGTAGATATGTTATGTAGCTGTGTGTAATTTTAACAAAACTTTCGACTATTGTATATTATTATTAATTACGCCTCGATAAAAATGCGTGTGATTTACAAATCCCCAATTGAATCCTCAAAATTTTGAAACACATTACCCAGGCCGCGACTAATGTATGTTAATTTCTACAAACAAAAGTCATACAACAATCAATGTCACAGAGTAATATTGTGCAATCATTTGAAGGCAGATCACGAATTCGGATAAGCGTACCTATCGAGCTTCAATTGTTTCATCGCCGAACCCTTTCGAATCGCTTTTGTTTCATCGCCGAATCCTTTCGAATCACTTTGAATTATTATTGATTTTTTTAGATAAAATTATCTATGGGATTATATCAATGAACAATGGCATGTATTTATATAAGCCAATTGAAAGAATTCATTTCGAATGAAAATAACATAAATTATTAAGCTAAAATCTTTATGTACAAAACATTTGAAAAATAACATTTTTTAAATTGAGCTTTAAGTCATTTGCGGTACAGGTTTTCATTGACTCTTTTTGTTTAGCATTGATGGAATGGAATTTACCGAACTGTCTGTGTAAAAGTGGACCACTCCATCGTCGTTAACTTCGAGATCAAAGCTAAAGCCCACATTTTTTACCAGTGCATTTTCTTTCACGAAGGAAATGGTGGCTCGAAATATGAAGGAGATAAATAAGTTGATATGAATCGTGTTTCTTGGACAATGTAAACGTCTGAAAATGAATAAAATATAAACAAATACAGTTCAACAACGCTCTTCTGTTCTCGGTCACCTATACATGTACTCTCCGTTCCTACATTCACGGAAAGTTCCGAGTTCGGTCGATCTTTTCTGAATATTCCGGGTAGGTTTATAATGAAAAGACATACATTGTGATAAAATATTAATAGATCTATAATGTTCATGAAAATATGCTAAATAGGAGCTGATAAAGTTTGTCAAAGATTTTGTTTTCATTAATATGTAATTTGTTTGACTATGAATTATGTATTAAAATACAGTAAAAGACGGTTATGGTGAACGTAATGTAATGAAGAATAGGATACAGAGAAGTATCTATTTCCCCCAACGTTCTTCTTTATAGTAGAATATGGACAAATGAAATGATTATCCGTGTCCCCAGGATTTCACTGTAACCGTGTTCTACTGTACTGTTTTGAAAGGTGTGTATTTTAAGATTCACTTCCGGCAAAATTGAAGAGTCCATAAAGAAATATTATGATGATATATATCTAGACAGCTTCAGTGAAATTGCTAAATTAGTTCGCCTTTTTGCATTTCTAAAGGATTGCCAGCAAAATAAGATGGTTAACTTACTTGAAATATATCATAATGGTGACAGCAAGAAGTAGAGATGCTAGTGAGATTCCATAGCCAATGTTGTACATCAGTCTTAAACGTGGCATATGTGCCTGAAAGTATATATACAGTAGAACCTCAATTAGCGATGTACCTCAATAATATGTACGCCTTCTTTACTGGCACAGACTTTCCATTATGTTTTAAGTCGGAAATAAGACCGCTTTGAAATTAAGACTCTTTATAGTTTCTTGGTCCTGAAAACATGGTCTCATTTGTTTAAACCCGTTAAATTATGACATAAAATTACCCCCTTCATAAAAAAATGAGATGCCATCACACTATACTCGTCTACGTATGTAATCATGGCCTTGACATGCATTTTGATGCATATACGTACAGTGGAACCCCTCTAAACCGGCCGAGCCCGGGACCAGATCATTTGGTCGGTTTAGATGGAATGCCAGTTTAGAGGGGATTTTTTAATTATATAGTAATGAATTCAGGTCCAGAAAATTGAGTCGATTTATCGGGGAAACCGGTTTATAAAGGAACCGATTTAGAAAGTTTCCACTGTATAACCAAGTTCACTTTTAAAAGCAAATTATATGTATCATCATGCTCAAGCCATACAACGGGTGAGAAAAAAATTGTTTCTCATTTCACAGTTGTTTAAATATTATATTAATAAACGCGTGCTATAAAGCGACAGTTGACAAATGAGGGGCATGCGCAGATGGTCGTTTGCTGGTGTCCTGAAGGTACTAAAAGGAATGACTAAGATTGACATGAATGAAAATATTTTTTGGGTCGAAATTATGCTACACTTGCGTGTTTGCCATTAAAAAAACAATAATGTGCTGGAAATTGACACCGAAATGAAGTGTTTTGTCAGTAAATTGAGACTCATAAAACAGTCTGATTCTGAGGCGTTTCATTGTGGCACAAATTACTTTGTTAAGTTTACATTCATTTAATATATACGTTTCTTAATGGTGTCTAAAGTTGTTATTTGATAACACATATAAACTAACCTCCCTGGATACAGCACTGGGGAAATATTACTGGCATTGACATATTTTGGTATTAGCCCTACAATTCAAGCCAAGTAGATGGCTACAATTTTCAAATTTTCTCGTCTCTTCTTTATGCCTAAGCTAATTATGCAAGACGAATTTTCGAAATACGCAACTTTTGCGCATGCGCGGTTAGCCAAATTAAATAGCAGTGGGCGGACCTTTAAATCCGAAGAATTTTATTTATAAACTCTGGCCTTTACGAATAATTCTTTCGATCAATTTATCTATCAAACTGGGACAATTGCTTGTAAACAATTGAACACAACGGAAACCTAGTTTCCACATTTTCTTTGTTACATTAAGACTAAACTCCTCATCAGCCTATGATATAGACCTTGTTTCGGAAATTAACTTGTGCGATGTGAGTATTACTTTTAACCGGATATATTTTTAACCATATGGTTTATTTCTCAATGTAATGGAGTTCGATATTTTTTTAGGGAGGGGAGAATGATACAAGGCCGAATGACTCATAAACATCGATACATCTAGTGCCGTATTACAAACCAAAGGGGTGTGAGACGATGTGGTACAGATCTATGTGACTTGGTGTTGAAATGAAGCATAATTGTAGGCACAGATTTCTTATTTCAATGATTTATTTCTTGTAATTACAACCGAATCTGTCATTATAAATAACAATCTAGCGTGTATTTTTAGAAAATACGTATATATCACCCAAACGCACGTAGGTTCATTATATTTTTACCTCGTAGTTTTTACTTGACTTTTGACCTGAGGTCAATCTGTCTGTTTCCTATATTGATTTAAATGATTTTATTTATTTATGAGTCGCAAGATTTTTTCCCATTACTTACTGCTATGATTTTTGAGTATTCGTATGGATTGCTGCTTGCATTGATATCCGAGCACTGTGTGAGATTTGTCCACGTGCGGTTGTGCTCCGGGTTTATCCACCAATCACCCGTGCTGTCACACTTCCGTGTAGCCATCTCTACAAGATGAAACAATCACGTGACATATTTATACGGATTATTTTTCTTGCTACTTATCACATCTTCGAAGGACGAGACTACGTTGAATATCGCAGTATCGTAAATTTGGAAAGGTGTTGTTGCGATCGAATGAAACGAGATTTGGAGTAGCTCTTGAAGGGTTCCGTGCCACAGTCAAGGTTGATGTATAACACGACGTACCAGGTTCGTCTGAATATCGTAAAACCGTGCTATATAAACATGTTTAGGGAGCTTTCTACATTCTAGTCGAAGTAGTCCTTATTTAAAGGCTCAAATAAATATCTAATGCCTTGAGTTGGAGCCATAAGAAGAAAGCCAATTGCTAACTGCACTTTTTTGTTCGTCTGATATCTATTGGATTCTATTCCACTATTTAAACCGTGAATTTAACATAAGTATATATATATATGATTTGTATATATAATACAATACAATATAGTGTAATATGCCATACTACCTCCATTGGAATATATATATATATATACATTTCATGGGTGTAGTATGACATATTGTATTGTATTGTATTGTATTGTATTGTATTGTTTTGTTTTGTTTTGTTTTGTAATGCCTATGTGATTTGTATATATTTTACCGTCAGTTTTGAAACCGTCAATATAGTCAGGGCATGGCAAAGAAGCTAATGTCCCGTTTGCAGTTGGTGGCCAACACATAATGGTGTCCCACGTCCGAGAACAGCCATAATCTGTGAATATTAAAAAAATATTATGCATGTAAATTAAATCTTACAAAACAAAAATACAGCAAAACACGTTTGTTGTGAATTCAAATATAGTGAACACCCAGATACAGTGGAGTATTTACGGTGGACTCTCATTGGCTTGATATCGCCGCGATTGACGAAATCAATTCTAGTTTTCCGAAATTTAAGCCATCTGAAATTGAAGATATTACTCCATAAGATAGAGTTGTTTCCCGTTAATACTTTGTATTATGTAATTTATTCATGTGTCCTTATTTGTAGTGGTATATCGTGATCATGTACCGCACGTACATAACAGTAGCATGTTTTTAATAATTCTGATTATGAATGTCAAACATTTAAAATTTATCCCCTCCTGGAAATGCCCTTTTTTACTTTCATTGTAACGGATGCAGTGAATAAAGGATATTATGCAATAAATAAACGGGTACCCAGAAAGTCACTATAACCGTGGTATAGTGTAAAGCATTTTATGAAGGGCATACAAGGACAGGAATGGTAATGTGCATGTATGCCACCTTTCCTGTTCTTGAGGTGTAAAATTATCTTCTCCAACCAATTTATCGTTGACAGAGCATGAAGATGAAATGATATTAACAATAACTATTTCTTGTATAAAAAATACATTTAGTAATGTGCTTATAGACAAATCGATAGACAAGCGCTGCATTACTCTCTCCAAACCTCAAATGTGTATAGTTTCGATGAGACCCGACATAAAGGTTTTTTAGTTGTTTCAATATATAGTGCAACCTCTCCAGAGCGGCCTTCTCTTGAGCAACAACCTCCCTTCAACAACAACATGATTTTCCCAATGTACGATTAAACCGTTAATTTAACGTGTCTTGAGCAACACCCTCTCAACAACAACATAACTTTGCTTCTCTCACAAAGGCTGTTGCTTCGGAGAGGTTGCACTGTGTATATCTCACAATCAAAACAACCAATCAGAATGTACGTCTGTTTGGGTTATTAAAAATATAATGATACAGTGCAACCTCACTTTGTGAGTACTTCAATAATACGACCACCTCAACATAACAACCACTTATTTTCGATCCAGTTTTCCGCAAGTATTCCTAAAGAATTCAACTTTAAAATCTCTTGTATCCCAAAGTTGGTCTTAATATCTAGGTTTTTCTACAAATTCAAATTTTGTTTCAAGTTTTGTTTTCCTAATTCGCGATGACGTCATTTCTGCAAAGGAGCCACATAATATCACATTCTAATCGAAAACATTCTTTCAAGGCTATGAACAGCCAAGTTTTTGTTCATAAAATAACATGGTCGTATTTACGTTAACTGCGCATGCGCAATAGCTACCGACAACGTAAACAATGACTGGATACAAGAGTACCATTAACCAGCATCAAAGAGGTATAAAGACAATTGATAACTTTGCTGTTTGTGTTGGTTCGGTTTTCCAGCAACGATTGAATTGTGCATTCTTTGTTCTGATATGAAAACGCTTTTGTTCTCGAGTGCGCATGACTTAAAGATAAATAAAGGAAAATAGATACCACACATGCTGTAAGAAAAAACGAAGTTATTGATAGACATAAGCTGGTTATTTACAAATTTAGGATTACATTCAAAAGAAGGCTATCTGGTTCTTTGTTTCGTATGTTGAAAAGTGTCTTTCGATGTCACTTCATGTAACTGGTCTAAATTTTCCTTCAATTTGTTTCATGAGCACACATCTTTTTTGTAATTTTGTTTTGTAAGTGCTTTCATGCACGTAGATGTTTAGCACGATTTACAACTTAAATCAACGTTGTCTGCTCGTCTAAAGCAAATATGACACGTTAGGCATCCAACTAGAACTGGGGTCACTCAACTCTCTGATATGTGCCGCCTGTACAATTCTCGTGTAGATAGTAATCGGGCAGTGAGGCGTGATGAAAGGTGGAGAATTGTTCCACTCGTCTTTAAAATAGGGGTAAGTAATACAATGACCAAGTACTTTTCTAAACATAACTTTAATCTCAATAAAAACGGACAAATAACTGTTATTCATAAATCGCGGAAACCACCGAAACGTTCCGAAATGCCACTAACCCTACAGAATTATCTTTGACCGTCCTAAGTCGTGACCGGACTACACAACGCATATTTGGAGCAGTTGAGACACACAGACCTATTACAATGTATTATTATACAAAAATTGAACACTAATTTCCGTTAACTTCGCTAAGCTATAGTTACACATGACTAAACAAAACACAGACGTTTCTATACACCATTTTAGGCCACTGTATTCTTAAAAAAATCATTTTTTCAGGGTTACAAAAAAGAAAAGAAAACCAAAATTATCACATGAAATTTAATAAAAACTTTAAATTATTTTTTGTCTAAAATTCTTGTGACGACTTGACCTGATATAAATTTCCAGCAATATTTTTTAGGGTGGGGGTAATTCGCTGTCGTTAAATCTTTGCATAACATATTGCTGAACCAATGTATATTCGCCAAAGCAATGGATTATATGCAGTCAAATATACATCTGTAGTTAAAGATTTTGTCACCTTTTATGGGTGTAAGTCCCGACAATGAAGCGACAAAAGTACTCGCAATATGGAGCCATTTATCTAATGGAACTCTTCTAAAATGTTTCTACACTGAGACAAAAATAACTTATAATAAAAGATCTGTTAAAATGATAGATTTACCTAAAAACGTCATTCTAGGTACTTAAAAGTACGCAATAAATCTTGTGAAGATTTTATTCGTTCATGTCGGTATTAAAGTGTTTCAATATATAATAAAAACGCTACATAATTTGCCAGTGGAAAGTATACGAGTGTCATTGAACAACTGACATTTCCACACATTCAATGCGGTAAAATCTCGATGTTCTGACCAACTTTGTATAAAAAACCTGCGTAAAAATCTTATTATTTAGATTGTGTCATTAACTAATAGAAATGGAATAGTGAACGGCAGTCAGAGAATGAGAGGTTGGTGAATGACGTTGTCTTAATATTGGTCGCTAAGTGACGAATTAGACATACTTCCAATTACAACTTCGATTCTAATGTTATTACTTGCCTCTATTCCTTAAGTTAGGGTGCAACTAATCCAATGAATGCATATTAAATTAATTTATTAACATGCCTGTACGGTATATAATTATTCACGTGCAATGAAGAATTGTTTAATCTGACATTCCAGGCGGAAAAACCAAGGCTAGATTTTTATACGGTTGAGCTTGGTAAACGATTTTGGTCTGCGTAAACATATGAATGATTTATAAACAGTAATGGAAACAACAACATCATTTATTGCACAAAAACAACATAACACCCCTATAAATAGTGTTGCATCGTCGTACAAGGGTAATAAAAACACGTAATTCTGTCAAAATGAAACGTAGATGGCGCCACGGCACTATTATGGAAGAGCGAACATTGGAATGCATTAATCTTATGAATACGTCCGATTAATCCGTAAAACATTGTGACATAACTCATCAGACTAGTCTATAGACTTCCTGAGGGTACTAAGATGTGAATAAATGTGAATGTGTGCAAAGTGCATATTACAACCATTAAATGATCTGCCGTTTAAAACATTAAATTCAAGACTTATCATGTGATAAATTACGAAGAATGATCGCCAGTATAGAATTAAGAGAAAGAAAGGAGATATTTTAGCATTTTCCCTGACGTTTAAAATAGTGTTTGGAGCAGATAAGTCCACAATCATTTCTCTTTATTCAACAGAATGCAAATATCTTTAACAAATGCATGTTGGATACCGATGGCTATGCACGTCCCGTATTAAGTCGTTTTATAATTTGAATTGTCTTAACCAATCAAATTCAACAATACAACTACAGCTAACTTTTTAAATATATAAACAGTTATATAATCTGGATTCTGATTGATTAGTTTTTAGTCACTCACTTGTGTCGTTGAGTTCTTGGTGCATCAAAGTGTAACATTGTACAGCTTTCTCAGTACGTATATGTTCTTGCTGTTCTAAAGTTATAGATACCACAGTCTGAAATATTTAAATAAAAAATCATTTTTTCTGAATGTCAATAAATATTTTTAAATTATTCTTAGCTGCACAAATGGCACATTAAAATTGTTAACAAAATTTGCTGTATTCTTGAAAATGGTTCCCGTTTCATCCTTAATAATGGTGAATAAAATTGAACAAAGTGTTTAATCACATTTTAGAAGGCTTGGTTACGAACGAATATTATGTTTGTTGTTGAATGTGTCAAGTTATCGCGCGAAACTTAAAAAAAGGATGAACAATTACTTCGGTTGCAGACAAATATACAGTCGTTTATTGTGTTCCGTGATGTGGATTCATTCTGTTTCAAATTGCTTACATTTATTTCATGAATGTTATTTCCTAGAATGATTAAGTATCGGCTTACAGTTCGCATCTTGTAACAGTAAAACGCTCCTAACAATTTTCTTACAGAACAAGCATTAGTTCAGTTTTAATGAATGTAAAATGATTCAATAAAAGCCGACGTCATAGATGACAGCAATAAAATATAACCTATCATAAGACGAAGATATACAAATGCTTATTTTAATGTGAAGATCAAACAATTCAGGCCTATGACATATTTATAAATAGCCGCATACAAAATTACTAAAAATGGCCGTGCTACATACAGACTTAACCGTTATCATAGTTATAAAAGTTTAATTCATTAGAGCAGTGACCGTGATTCAGTGGTTAGTGCGCTGGACTTGTAACCCGGCGATCCGGGTTCAAATACCAGGCTCGGCTGGTCATACTTTCTATGAAAATTTGACAAAAATGTCGATTTTCTTCATATGTGGAGAAGTTGCTGGCACTGCGTAGGTGGGTAGGTCAGTACTTGTTAGAATACAGTCCAATAAAGCTGGTTAGGTTAACGGACCGTCGAGTATAACTGAAAAAGTGTTGAACCAAATGAAAAAATATTTATTGCTGTATGCAAGTTTTTATTGATTTAAATATAACGTTTCAGACCTAGATTATTTAAAGGGCCCCTATGGTCGGTTGATTTTGGTCTCATGCATTAGTTCCTCACCGCTGGGAGTTTGAATCCCACCGGAACCAAATTTTACATGCGAGGAAGCTGTCCAGCTAGCTTACAGAAGGTCGGTGGCTCTACCAAGGTGTAAGCCTGGGGTCTTCATCCTCTTTTAAAGCTGTGAATATCGCCAAAATGACGCTTGCTGTTTGCGTGAAGTTGAAACACCGTAAAAAGGTCGGTTTAATCATAATGATTGTATACGTTACTCACCATGATTCTGGTTTTGTTGAGTCACTTTACCATGTTGGTGCGGAATAGATGGATTGAATGGTTGTTGCTTATCAGCTCTGGAGAGACCAAACAACAAAATCTACATCTTCTGAAATACACATCAGTTTTATGTTCTTATATTACTTAAACTACATACATGTACAATTTTAATCTGAGTCACCATCGTTAGTCATATTTTCCCAAGACAAATATTACAATCGAATACTGAATCCCAGGAGTCGCGCCAGTGGTCCAGTGGTAAGTGCGCTGGACCTGTAACCCGGAGATCCGGGTTCGAATCCCAGTCGCGGCAGGTCATACCCTTCTATGAAAATTTGAAAAAAATGTCGATATTCCTCCATATGTGGAGAAGTTGTCGGCTCCTTGTGAAAGGGTAAATTAGTACTGGTTAGTATACAGTCCAGGAAAACTGGTTAGGTGAACCGGTCGCCGTATATAACTGAAATATTGGTGAAAAACGGCGCTGACAATAAGTCACTTAAAAACAAAACAATAAATTGAATCCCAAGAATAAAACAACAAATAATAATTGAGTGCCAGGTTATCAGTATTTGAGGACTAACTAAGTTTATACGCTGGAAACAATCATAATCCCGTTTTAATTCATTTTTCAATTTCTCGCATCATCGGACATCCGCGGTCGATTCAGTCTGTAAAATCCAATTTAAAGGAAATTCTCCAAGCAGTGGCTTATGAGCAAAATCCAATCACTTTCAAGGAAAAGCAGTTAAACTTGAACGTTTTTGAATTGTTTTCGTCGCAAATATTTCCCGTTTATGTTGGACATTACTAAAATTGAAAATTGTCACCTTGAACGGATTTGATGTAATCACATGTTCATGTGCTGGTTTTCTAAAACGTGATCAAGTACAGTAAAACCTCACATTGTGACCACCTCAATATTACGGCAACCTTGTTATAACGACTACTTTTTTCGGACTGGCTTTTAATTACTCCCCTATAATTGAACTTTATAATGAGACCACCTCATTAGTACGATCAATTTTCTCAATCGAGGTTTTACAGTAAAACTCCATGTTTGGAGAATACTGTAAATGGTCTGGGATTTTTTGACCGCATATTACAAGAAAGGAGGGAGTTATATACATCACATTATTATATTTCTTTGAAGTTTGATTATGCCTAATATATTCTATCCACATTACGGTTCTTCATTGACACGTCTAAGCCACGACCGTGGTCCAGTGGTTAGAAATTTCCGGCTCCTTGTGGAAGGGTAAGTTAGTACTGTTTAGTATACAGTCCAGGAAAACTGGTTAGGTGAATCGGTCGTCGTATATAACTGAAAAAATGTTGAAAAACGACACTAAACCCAGTGAAAAAATATTGACGTGTCAATGATACCCAAAACCGATACAATAAAAGTAGTATTGTACAATTATTGTTATTTCTATGGTTACGCTAGCATACTTTACCCTGCATACTTTACTTTATTTTAATTCGTTTTAAAAATTTAAGAGTTGCCCTTTTGAAAATTATAAATTTCTGCAGATACTAGCATTGCATGGTGACTTTTATTTTTCTTCATTAAATTATATTTATATTGTGTTATTGCATCTTTTAATCGTGAACTTTAAATTGTTAAAAAGTCAGTACTGCATAATCTGAGAGATCATTTGGCGATAAGAAATACGATGTGATTGTTATCATAAATCAATAAAATTGTTGTACCGTTGAATCGCAATACGATTAACAACACTGTCACAGATTTGAAAAACTGAATGCTGATTGCTTACTTCCTCATTTAATGTGTCTACGATGATCATTCGTTAGAAAACCGGGTCTCATTAACTCTTTGTTACTCTTTCTTTAATTTCAAAGCTGAATACAAAGCACATAGTAACAAAATGAAGTTTCAAGCTAAATTGACACACGATGCAAACTATATAGTTATCTTACATCATTCATTCACTCATACAAATTACAAGTACAGTGCAACCTCTCCAAAGCAACACCCTGTAGGAAAAGCAAAATTATGTTGTTGTTGTTGTTGTTGTTGTTGTTGTTGTTGTTGTTGTTGTTGTTGTTGTTGTTGTTGTTGTTGTTGTTGTTGTTGTTGTTGTTGTTGTTGTTGTTGTTGTTGTTGTTGTTGTTGTTGTTGTTGTTGTTGTTGTTGTTGTTGTTGTTGTTGTTGTTGTTGTTGTTGTTGTTGTTGTTGTTGTTGTTGTTGTTGTTGTTGTTGTTGTTGAAATAATAGTAAATCGTGCAGTGGGAAAAATCATGCTGTTTGTTGAAGGGAGATCTTTGCTCAAGAGAGGGCCGCTCTGGAGAAGTTGCACCGTACACATACACTTCGCTCACATTCACATACACAAACGCACATTTATATATGTCCGACCGATGACTAATATAAGACTTGACAGTTACAAGATTAGATATAAAACTGTATGTTACAATCAGAAAAAATGATTAAAAAGCAATCTAAACCTAGTATTCAACATGATATGAATTCAGTATATAGTCTTGTCTGCGTACGGATATACAGTTTTATGATATACTATGAGAACAGATACACATTAATACATCATTGTCTGATGTTCTCCCAAATAATATTCCAATTATAGCATCTGCAAGACAAAAAGGCAATATTTTGTGTAAATAATGTTGCAAAATTAAAAAAGAAACATTCGTTTTTTTCTCTCTTTGTGGTTTAACATCGCATCGACATACGGAGTCATATGTAGATTTTTCAAGCTTTAGCGATGGATGAAGACCACAGGCGTGCACCTGTGTGTAACAAACACCTCGATTCGAACTCACATCTCATATTAAATCATGATTTTTATGAACTACGTGCGCGTAAATGTGTGGTACAAATATGCAGGCTTCTTTTTGAGGCTCAATCAAAACAGCATACATGCATTTGTGTACAGGTTAATAACTACATAGTGTCAGAAACACTTTATGTAACGTTGTACTGGAGTTAAAACATAAAAATATCCTGATTGTCACTAATCAGATCGACCAAGTTTTTTTTCTGCGGACCCTAGACTTTTGCTGGGCCTCGGCTAATTTTTTCTTGCCTAAATTTTCATTTTGATAACTGCTTAATCTCCGAATTTAAAAAAAATATTTAAAAAATGCATGTATTTAAAAAAAGATAAAAAAAACTTAGCCGATCTTCTATGTTATATTTGTGTGGATGTTAGTGGAAACACTGTACATGTATTTATACTAGCCGTCTTAAGAAAGTAACCATCATAAAAATTCTTCTATTTTGGCCTAATATACGGACCTTGAAATTTTAATAGTATACAGCAACTTTATGGTCAATGATGAATAACAATTAACAAAATCATGAAATGTTTCAGCCATTTCTTGAATTAAATTGATCTCGGTTACTTGCGGTTTGTATATTTGATACCAACATCACTTACTGGTGACGGCCAGTATATTTATGGCCTTATGAAAACTCAAACATTTTATTGGAATATTTATCAATAACACTGCGACATTTTTACTCGGAATGTTAGAGATATCTACCATTTAAATCGCTCGAGAAATCGTGGAATTGTGCAATTTCTAGCACACGTAAAAGCACTACACTAAAATAAAAACACGACAGAAAAAAAGGAATTAACACGTGCGTTTCATTGTATCAGATAAGTAAATTTGTATTCAATGTAAACTGTAATTGTTTTGCAATGGTTTTTACGCGCAAGTGTTAATTTCGACGTTCCTAATGGCAATATCGAGTCTCTTGTTCGGTAAATCTCGCACTATCTGGTAAATAAAATGTATCTTAACTTCACAAAGCTGTAACTGGAATGATGCATGTTCCTACACATTTAATACCTGATGATCAATTTTTGAATACGCACATGAATCGTTGAAATTGAAAGTGAGATAGTCCGTAACAACTTATTTAGAAATGTTTTGCCTTTCAATTGAATGAAATACGCGATAGCATTGCTAGTAAATCAACCTGAATTGGTTCCTGTCAGAAAATATATATTCATGCGTCTGTAAGTTTCAAAATTGGTTTTATATGAAAGCATCAATTGTTAAAATGATACTTTTGACGATCAATCGTGATTGAATGTAGCAAAATGTAATATTTTGGTCGAGTTCTTTACATTATTCAGCCTTATTGCAATTCTTAGATCTTTATAAATTGATCCTGATTTGTATTGGATAATCTTTTAATTCAATATGATTAAATACACTCGAGACACAATTGTATGCCTTGCCTCGGAAACATTGCTGACATCGCGCAAAAATGGCTTTGTTCCGTAAACAAACAATGACAACTATTTGGTAGAGTTTGACATACAATTCAAGGCGCAGAGAAATAGTTCTGTCCGACAGAATTAAAGAAATGGATATGTATTATTATTAAGTGTGTTTTTATTGGTTCGTAGCATATTGACTAAAAGTCTCATACGCACTGAATAAAATTCCGCTGTATTCAAAGAGTTATATTACATCTTAATTGAAATATAACAACTGTCCATTGGAATAACCATCTTGTTAATGCGGTGTGATTCAAACATTAGAAACACAAATAAATAATTGGATCAGATAACACCTCATCTATATAACACTGTTATCGGAGCTGGGACATATCAACATTCGCATGCTAATGGGTTAGCTTACGTTAATGAAATATTTCCAATATTTATTATGATGTTAAATTCCAGTAATGAGGTTTGGCCGTGAAATAAATCAACAATTATGTCTAGGAATTGACAGAACACGCGAACTTGCTGAATGTAATTCCAGCATTTAGAAATATTTTACATTGAATCTTTTTACAAACTTTTCCGTGTGCACTTTGTTAAAGACCACTAATTAATAATGTCATGGTTATAACAACGACATGTCTGTAGTACATAGAATTATTTAGCCAACGTTCTTATTCAAATATTTTAATGTCACAGAGACCTTATTCATGATAATTGATGTACTCTTCATGCCGATTTCTTTTTTTTCATTCTGTAAGATTTTTATACCCCCTACACACTTCAAATATAATTATACCAATGTGTATGATAAATGATTGATGCAGTTATACGTACACATCTTTTTTAATTCAATTAGATTAGAATTCTTTATTTATTTTTTCCCTTTTTATGGTCTTGATTATTCTGATTTCATATTAAGATTGATTTTTTCTGTGATCATTTCTGCAGTCATTTTGTACTATAAAAGTGTTTTGACAATGACTATGTATGCATAATTGATACCCGTTATTGTGTT
The DNA here is from genome assembly GCA_008271625.1 of Lutraria rhynchaena. Lineage (NCBI taxonomy): Eukaryota > Metazoa > Mollusca > Bivalvia > Venerida > Mactridae > Lutraria > Lutraria rhynchaena. Next base: position 794,363 of record VIBL01000164.1, read on the forward strand.
AAATCAATTAAGACAGAAATTGAATAACATATCATAATGTAGTACATAAATTCATTTAAATAAAATCGTATTTCAAAAAAATGTGAGCATCCTTTTTTATGATGACTTTTTTGTCATACGAGGGTTGTTAAAAAAATCAATGAAATCGAGCCAATGAAAACGTGATATAAGTTCTGATGAGGCTGTCCATAAACAAATGTTGGTTTGCAGTTAAGCGACCGACTTATTCAAAGCAAAAATCGCACGGTTGCAAAAAAAAATAAGCGATTTTGAAATTCTGATCTAGCTTTTTGTTTCAGTACAAGCAAATAATGTTGGCAAAAATTACCGATCCACCTACATACTGTTAAAGTTTGGTTCACGAGACTGTAAAACCAACATTTTATCAAGATGACCTGACTTTTATTGTTTAAAATTCAGATTATCGGTAGCATATTAGTAAATACTAAAGATAATGATAAACTTTGCTTCATACATGGAAACCATGAAACTTGAGGCAATATTCATCCTGTAAATAATACAATGAAACCTGTCAACAAAGGTCGCCCTTGGGAAAATGTGCCCTTTTAATGACAGGTGCCCTTCATTCGGAGGTCATTTGTCTTCTAAATAATCGGTGACGGTTTTACGAAGAATTGTCTTTATTCACAAGGTCGTCTTTATTCGGAGGTGGTTGCAAACACAGGTTTGACTTTACTATGATCTAAAGCATGGGTGACATATTCAAAACAAATCGTTCGTGGTCGCTATTTGAGGGCTTACTCTATATAAGTATTATAAACTGACTTTTGTATTGCGTTCAAAATGGTTTAATGGAAAAATTATATGTCTCGTCTCGCTCTAAAAATAACACCATGAAAATAGAGAGACAATCATACGTGTTGTAACTTTTCCTTTGCTTTAATACTTATTATAATGAACACATTGCACCAATACAAGAATGCACGGAGCGCAAATAATATGTTTTGTTTTTATGTGACTTATTGTCACTGGGGTTTAACGCCGTTTTTCAACAATTTTTCAGTTATATACGGTGACCGGTTCACTTAACTAGTTTTCCTGGAATGTATACTAACCAGTACTAACTTACTCTTCCACAAAGAGCCGGCAAATTCTCCACATATGGAGGAAAATCTACATTTCAGAACATAAATGGAGAGTAAATCTTAATAAAAACTAACCGGAAATCTTTAAAATACAGAATGCCATAGTAATAGCGAATTGTAGAAATATGGATCCCATTCAGCCGCTTTGCTGTTGGGTTAACTCATTAACGATTTGGTTGAGCGTCCAGTGCAAAAGGTCCAGGTTCAATCACTTGTTCGGGGTAAGGGTTTATCTACAACCATTTAGAGTAAAACTCACAAAGTGACCGCATTGATATTAGGACCACCTTGTAAAAATGACCACTTATTTTTCGACCGGCTTTCATTAACTCCCCTGTAATTCAACTTGATAATGAGATCACTTCATTATTACGACCGATTTTGCGGGTCCCGAAGGTGGTCTCATTATCAAGGTTTTATTGTCCTTTATAGCAGAACTCAGCCGCTGAAACTGACAGTAGCCAGGGAGGAAAATAAAAAAAGAATAAGTCAATGTTACTTCAATACAGCCGATACAGTTAGGTACAGGTATTTGATGTACGCTATACAAGTGATACATGTATATAAAGCTAAATCATTTCAAACAAAAACAAACACAATCTATCACGTGATGTATTATATCAACAAAACCAGGGATATTTATAAACATAAACTGGAATTAGGTTAATAGACCAGGTTCGTGCGACAAGACTTGTAATATATCAACCAAAATCTCATTTCTGAGAAATAGCATCTGGCGATTTTTCATCGCAAATATTCGCCCAAATAGCATCGTATTTACTTTTCTGCGCAATAAATTAATATAAATCAGAATAGCATGTTGTAAATAATATATTGGTGTCTAATAAATGATTAATCAGATGGACGTATTGACTATAAGTGGCACTCGACACGAGCAGCTGGTTTGGAGTGGCCGGATCTTTCGGATATTAATGATTACAGGCTTAGTGCAATTTCTCTCGAAATATGAATCATTGCCACATGCGACTACAACTTCAATAATTATCCTATTATGAATGCAGATTCCTATTTGGTCGTCGGAATAGGATATTTTATTACTTTTTTCAATGATGAATTTCATATTTTAAACAATTTACAACCGGCAGCAGCAACTACAAGATAACAAGTAGCTAGCTGCATGTTTGACAGAAATGCTTTCATGAGACGTTTCAGGCGTATGAAAATGATTATTTATTATCTAAGCGGAAATGCTGTATTTTATAATCGATTACATCGGATGTATCATTATCCGATTTACGTAAGATATGACATCTACGTGTCGTAAAAATAATTTGCAAAGACGTCGGGATGTTTGATTTGGTTGAGAAAACTAGACTTTGTTCTACTGGTTTTGTTGACTGTCTGCCTTGGTGTTAAAGATCTACTGCTTAAAGATCTGGGGTGCCTAATTACAATAATGCATCATATGATAACGTAAAATCGGTCATATTGTCACGGAATGTGGCGGTATTGGTTTGATTGATCGCTCAGATGTTTAATTACAAACTCCATTTAGTTCAACCTCGGCTTCTCGTCCGTTATGATAATGATCAGCTTGTTTTGCGTGCCGAGGCTCGTCCCAGAATGCAACACTTCCATTGGTCGACCTTTAAGCTATTCGAAAATAAGTTATAGTCAATCTACACTCTAGGTCAAGATTTATAGCTGTCAAACTTGTAATTGTTATATATAATGCAGTAATGTACGAAAATTAGACTGTTTCTCTTTTAATATTACATCAGCATTTTCTAAGAAATAAAGGAATCAATTGTTTTTTTTTAGTTCTTAGAAATAATGATGTACTTTCATCCCCCATAATACACTGCAGAGGCAGAAACAACGCATGATTTATGAGTGCCGAAATTAGGAAAATTGTTCGGAAAACGTCTACTTCTGGTTTGGTTTGTACTAAATTAAGATAAATGATGAATAATTCTATCAGAATCAATGGATTTTTTTTTCATAAATTAGAAATGGGACTTCTTCCAGATGCGTGTACTGTATTGCAGTTTCTATTTTTAGAAATGCGTTACTAAATATAGACGTCAAAAACACTCATTTCTTTGTTGCAAGTGGATAGTATATTTGTTAAATTATAAACAAATATTCGCAATACCTGAGTACAATAACACACAAACACGAAAATATATTGATTTATTTCATTAGTTAACATTCATTTTAAGTATATAAGCGTGTGTTTAAACTTCGAACAGCCAGTGTTAAAATGGCGGATAATTTCCACGCAGGCAAACTGTATAGCTTTTATATCAGACATTGGCGGTTATTTATGAAAATAGTAATCCTCATAATTAAGACAAGTCGTCTACGACAGAAACAATTACATTTACAGGCGTATACAAACCAAAGCGCTACATTTATTCTAAATCGGCCTCAGCTATAATTGTACTTGAATCAGGAAGTAAGCACTTCACTTCACGAAGAGCATTTTTTTGTCTTTATTTGCTGTTTTTATTGTAAGTTGTTAATTTGATTGGTAAGTGCAGGTAATTACATATTTAGTTTATTGCAACTTCGAGAAAGTTATGCACAAATGAAAGCCGGATTAACCGCAAGTTGATGAACATTTAATATGGACTAACAAGTGCAACGGATCGAAATGCCTCTATAAAAAAAGTTTTTTTCAAACTTTTCAAGTTTTACTTGGCGAAAGGCGTGAAATTTTATAGTAATTTCTGTGTTACTGGAAAACAAAACTGTTATTTTATTATTCGCCGATATGTAATGCCCGAGAGGTGAATCGATAAATATTTGTTTCTTTTCTTAAATCTAATCACTTTTTCGGCTGGTCGTGTTTTGGATGATTTCATTGTACAGAATCTTTTTTTCACTGTGTTTAACGCTGTTTTCAAGATTTGAATCATGGTCATGGCTACAAAATCATTTAATGAAATATTTTTGAACACCTGACTTGAATATGTTCAGTACGCGTGAAGTTAATACATGAACATTTGAAATAATGACGGACAGACGGACGATCATCACCAGAATGGAGTTCCTTACGTAATACGGCCATTTTCAAGCGTCAGTGCAATATACTCGATGCAAAGTCATTGCACGTTTACATCAAAATCATAGCGAATTTAGACGGTCACGTCGACTGTTTGAAATCCACTAAGGTTGAGATTTTTTCATTGAGGCCAACGAACAGAAGTTTACAAACAAGTTGATCAAGAGGTATTGAATTCCCTCGTACAGGGTAATAATTCATAGTACCATTTGTACGTCTTACAAAACATTGACCCGCCTAAATGCCGTAGTGGTATTTTAATTTGTTCATGAATCAAACATCGATAGAAATGATTTAATAAATGTTCTTGATATATTGACAGGCGTTGTGAACTAGTAAATAAATCAAATAACAGAATACCAATACAGTAATCCCCGGATCACTTTAAAAATGGGGACCGCATAAATGCGTAACTGGTACCGTGATATACACCGAGGTCAGGATGATATTTTTGTCGTTATTCCACAAAGGAAATTAAAATAATTTATGCTGACAAAGGTTCGATTTTGAATAATATCTTCACCTCATGTCGATCTCTCTGCGCTTGCTTAGTAAAAATTAATTGAAATTAAAAATAACTCTGCCCTGCGTGTATTTATCTTTTAGATACTAGGTACAAATCAATTAGTGTTCAGACTAAAATGAAGCTACACGAATAGATATAATGCATGTTTATTTCGCGATATTTGAATGCTGCATATTTTGTACACAAAGCTAGTCAATACTCATGTTAATTATTCCGTGCTCTAAAAAACGGTACATAATTAAGGGAACTGTCCGTTATATACATCAAATGAACAGACTCAATTTTAAATCTTTTTTGTGGGACGACAAAATTTTAATTTATCAATTTCTTCATTACTTGTGGTGTGTAATTTACCCCATAGTGATATTTGCAGAGTTGAATAAAATATACTTTTTAATATCATAACAGGTTTACAATACGCAGTAACGCGACCGCGGAGTGGTTTACGAACGATTACTTCAAGAAATAAAATCAAGAACATATGAAATTTAGTTCATGATACAGAAATAATATTATTACCCCCCCCCCCAAAAAAAACAGCAAGGACTTCATTTGCTTCGAATGCACGTGAATATTATCAACCTAAAAAAACGACCCGGAAAAATAATTGGCGTGAATATACATACGCGTGTTGAAATAAAAGTTATCAATTGTACTTATTTTAAGTTCGTGTTCGAAACAATTTTCCGAAAATCATAATCTTTAAGCAATGCATGCATTAATGGACGTTTTATTCATATGCTTATTACAATATTCTAGTAATGACGATACAAATATTTATTTGTTTGTACTTTTTCCAGTTGAACTTTTTATGAACTGAGTGTCAGAACTTGAAGTAAGAATCTGGGTTAGAAAATGCTGTATGTGCTTATAACATGCTTGTCTCCTATCGAATCGTCATTTGTTTCCCATTGTCACTAAGGTTTAACGCCTCACCAACAGCCAGGGTCATTTTGGCGACTTTTTTAGCTAAACGGTGGAGGAAAATTCCGGTATAGAACCACCGAACATTCGTGAGCTAAATGGAGAGCTCCCTGTCATGAGAAACGTGGTCCAATTACTAGATTTATAAAATGTAGTCATCTACATTAAACCAAGTTCAAACAGATTTTTCCCATTTTTTTTATCTTCATGATTCGATCGATTTCATCAAATCATCCTGAAATAAGAATGTATCTACGTACATTGTCTCTTATTACTAATTAGATTAGTTAAAATGAGTTCCTATAATGTATATACTTCGTTCAATACATAAAACCTATCAAATATCTTCCCCTCCAATTCCACCCTCTTTACCTCCCTCTCTTCCTTTCTTCGTCCCCTTTCTTGCCCTATCTCCCTTCCTCCCCGCATCTCTCCCTCCCCGCATCTCTCCCTCCCTGCATCTCTCCCTCCTCGCATCTCTCTCTCCCCGCATCTCTCCCTCCCTGCCTCTCTCCCTCCCTGCATCTCTCCCTCCCCGCATCTCTCCCTCCCCGCATCTCTCCCTCCCCGCATCTCTCCCTCCCTGCCTCTCTCCCTCCCTGCATCTCTCACTCCCTTCTTCAATTTTTCATTAATAGGAAATAGGACAGCATTCCTATTATTGCCTAAAAATGTTGTTGTTTTTTCTCAAAGAATAGCGATGGCAAGAGGCTCAGATTTTTTGTTGTCTAATGATCTACCTGCTTGAAACGAATGAAATCAAATCCCTGACAAGTATATTAATACTGATGACCCCTAAACATGGTTGACACGATATTCATAATGTAAATACTTACACCACATTCATCACAAGTTGATTTCTATTTTTGCAAGGTTATGTTAATCTACCAGATAACAGAAGAGCAAATTCTTAAGTGAAACCCAATAAAAGCAATTGATTGTCAAATATGAATTACCATAAACCAAACACGCAATTCAGTCATTAACGACACGCGGTGAATGGCTCACACGCAGCTACTTCAATTTTTGTCATTTAAATGTAAACACGCCGTGTTAAAGAAACGTGTTGTATTGAAAAGTATACCAGTGTCTGAATACATTCAATTAGTCTAAGTACGGAGACATTTTGTTCTTCCGTCAAATAAAGGTCATTCTGTTCTTCCGACAAAGGAGGGTCATTTTGTTCCTCCGACAAGAATGGTCATTTTGTTCTTCCGACAAAGGTGGGTCATTTTGTTCCTCCGACAAGAATGGTCATTTTGTTCTTCGGACAAAGATGGATCATTTATTTTGTTTCTTCACGAAGATGGATGATATTGTTCTTGTGTCAAAGAAGAGTAGTAAAAGCTCAATGCCCGCCTTTTGAAAAGATCACTTTACAAAACGTTTGTTTCAGACAAATCTAGACAATATTACTCACAGAGGGTCAAGATGTACCCCCGACATCAGCTAAAACTTACGGAAGAGATTTCTGTTTTCAATTATTTAACAAATCACAGAATATCTTAAATATATTTGTATTGTTTAATATATAGCTCCCAAGTGGGCGAGAAAAGCTCTCATAACTTAAGAATTTACGGAGAATGGCGATAAAAGTAAAACTATCACCATGGAAAGTAAAAACCAAAAAGACAGTCAATCCCATTACGGATCATAAACCTACTTAGATAGGGATTTTTTATTTTACATACATTTTTTTATTTTTTACTTATAGCGACAATACTGTATGGGAATATGTGCTCCGTAATATTAATGAGTTGTGAAAATTGCAATACAGCAGTACGATTTGGACGTCGGCAGGTAAAATATTGGGTCGGTCGGGTAACAGGAAACAAACTTTTTTTAGGCCTAATTTGAAAATGGATCGGTACGTAATGAAATTAAAGTGGTGAAAAACAGTGAAAAAAAATCAGATTCTAAAGATTTGTAATGTATTGTTTTTGCATTTTAATGTCCGACAGGACATTGTACCGAATAAACAGCCTCATGTCTTCACCCGTGTTGATTCTTCTAGATGTAAAACTTTCACAGACTTAGAAACGGGGATCATGAGAAGTAGACTATAATACGTGGTTTGTACCTTGAAACAATTCATACAGCGCGTGTATATTACAATTTCACGGGAGAGAAAAGACAGCTGGGAATAGGTCATTCTAAATCCTTCCGATTTTATAGCCGGACAAAAAATAGTTCAATGCTAAAAAACCCAAACAAAGCAATATTCTCATGCCTCTGTGTGAACCCAGTATTAAAGTCACACATAGATCATCAATCTTGAAATGCCTTTAGTGAATCAACCAGACTTGATGTGATGAAATTATAAGTATACATATATTGATAAAAACACAATCACTACGTTCTCACACGAAGTTTTGGGAAGTTGTCAGTAAAATTTCTCACTTATTATGCAAATCATATATATAAATTCTGGCATGTTTTTTTTAATTGGTTGTATGTAGTTTTTATTCCATGATTGATATTTCAGCTGTGGCCGTGATTCTCTGAAAGAAAATGATTCTATTTCATTCAAATACAAAAAAAATGATTGCATTTTTGTTGTTTAATTATTGATTCTTTTTCTTCTTGAATAATTAAAACGTCTGAATCCTGTTTATAAATCATCATAATAAATTTAACGACATTCGTGTTTATTTATGTTAAAAGTGAAAGGACATTTTAATTGATTACATGCTGAATAAACAATTAATTTTCACATGGTAAAATTAATAGTCTACGTGATAAATATCTGGTGTTACGTTCATTTTGCTTAAGTTCAATTATACACAAGATTTGTACATACCATGGCCTTTTTCTTTCTATCAATAAGTACTAGACAGTAATTTAGATATATCATAAATTAGGAATGATCGCAGTTTATTCTTTCACTTCATCCGTTTTTTTTCAGTTTATTCAAGGGTCTAAAATTCTTAATTTACGTATTTAAGCTTTTTAGAGAAACACGTGTTTAAAACAATTCAAATATCACGTAAAAATATCTAATGATTAAAAGGAGAGGACGATCATTATTGTAAGATAACTTGGATCGAGTTAGATAGCAATAAGTGCCAAATATTTTATGACCATAAAAGTTTTATAAAAATAAATTGAAGAAATTATCATTGAATTCATGGCGATGCCTATCCGACATAATATTATAGCCGTAAACCCATGAAATATAGTCAGTAACACATGAGATATGTTGTCTGTAATACATGATATATAGTCAATAACACATGATATATAGTCAGTAACCCATGAGATATAGTCAGTAAAATACGAGATATGGTCAGTAAAATATGAGATATAGTCAGTAACACATGAGATATGGTCAGTAAAATATGAGATATAGTCAGTAACGCATGAGATAGAGTCAGTAACACATGAGATAGAGTCAGTAAAATATGAGATATAGTCAGTAACACATGAGATAGAGTCAGTAACACATGAGATAGAGTCAGTAAAATATGAGATATAGTCAGTAACACATGAGATATGGTCAGTAAAATATGAGATATAGTCAGTAACACATGAGATAGAGTCAGTAACACATGAGATAGAGTCAGTAAAATATGAGATATAGTCAGTAACACATGAGATAGAGTCAGTAACACATGAGATAGAGTCAGTAAAATATGAGATATAGTCAGTAACACATGAGATAGAGTCAGTAAAATATGAGATAGAGTCAGTAACACATGAGATAGAGTCAGTAAGATATGAGATATAGTCAGTAACACATGAGATAGAGTCAGTAAGATATGAGATATAGTCAGTAACACATGAGATAGAGTCAGTAAGATATGAGATATGGTCACATAAATGCAATATACTGTTAACAAATAATTGAAGCAAAAAAAAACTAACTGTAAGTGGTGTTACATTTATGTCCGTATGTGTTGTTGTCTAAAATTATCAGGACCAATCCTTTGTCTCATTATTGTATATGGAACTTGCAATTGAAGTAATAGAGATGTTTTTTTTTTGGTTCACATAGTCTGATCTGTCTCCCTTTTTTGTTAAAAATGTCACTTCAAAACACTCCGCGCTGGTACTCGTTCCAGTGACGCATATCACCAGAGATCTCAGTGCTTAGGAAGTGTTAACGGGAACTAATGTGCATAATGACTGCTAAGGGAGACAATTCATATACCGACGCTTGTCACCACAATGCGAAACAATCGTAAGATCAGCAGATGATTGATTCGAATGACAAAAAAACTATTAGTTGATTGTGACTATCATTCTATAGGAATGTTAGAGGAATATCAATATTTTTTATAATCGTCAATATTGTTCATCGTTTAAGCGAGAAGACTATGGCGTGAAAACACTCCTTGGTGAAGAAACGTTGTTTGTCTATTTCTACACTTAATATACTGTATTTGTTTGTAAAGGGTAATTCTAGAGTACTGATGATATTAGACACTCAAGTCTGTAAAAAATGGTCTAGATCAATACCTTTGTTCCTGCTCACTAGATCTTCTCCGTACACACAAACACCATGACATTTAGCACGTGGTAATTTTCTTAATTTATATAAAAAATCTTCCTCAAAAAGTAATAATATTGATCAAGTCATTACGAGGGTCAGTACAAAATAACTTAGAGTTGTTGTAGTTCTTAACAAAAGAATTTAATTGTACATTTGTAATGAAATCATTGCTTAAGTATCCACAGCTTTTTCTCATAGTGACTTAGTTTGGGCCTGAATTTCGTCAGAATTTAATGCAAGCTGCGTTCGCCTTTGTCATGATCTGCATATATGTTATGATAATTTTGAATGAAACGGGCCTATGGTACAATTAAATAAAGTTACCTTGCTGGTAAAGATAGATATTGTAAACACTCGATAGATGACGTCATTGATCATTGTCTGCAATGACGTCATCGACTTAGAAGGAAAACAACTTTCCAATTCAATTCAATTTCATTTAATATGCCCATGACATATACTTTATGTATCAAGTGCATTCTAAAGTTAGATTTAAATATTGTCCTAATTCATAACTAGCTATAGTCTAAATAAAGGACAGGTATGGTTATTGAACATTGGGTAGATTTGCGTCAATCTGATCTGTAAAAACATGACACAAACAAGCGAGAGAAATGTTTGATGACACCGATTCTCGGGATTTATCGAGAAAATATTTATTTAATTTAGCCACAACAAAAAAAATAAACCACACAGTCTATAAGGACTTTTAATACTCATGAGACGTTTTTTATCCACTAAGGCCAGAACAAAATAGCCGTGTCTACGGTTACCCGGCCGATCCTATATTTGGCGCCAATCCTAAAGTTTCTAACAACAAAATCCAAAGTCCGAAAATATTTGGATAAGTAACGTACCTCCAGAGTACAAAAGGTGCGTATAGAAAAAAGACAAGTTTTGAGACCTACCAACCCTATTTTATGTGAACAAGTATCCGTGAAAATACTAGTAACTATATTTCTAGCCTAAGTGATTCATTGAAAATAGTCCGAACTATGGTCTTCAAGTATTTACTAAAAAATACAGTGCAACCTCTTCAGTGCGGCCCTCTCTTGAGCAGCAACCTCCTTTCAAAAACAACATGATTTTTGCCCATTGTACGACTTAACTATCAATTTAAGCTCTCTAGAGCAATAACCGCACAACAACAACAACATAATTTTGGTTCTCCCAAAGGGTGTAGCTTTGGAGAGGTTACACTGTATTTCGTAAAACTGAAAATTTGGGACGTTAGTATGCCAGTTATTTTGTATTCACAAAATACGGCTTGAATTTCATCTTCTGTGTTGATTATAAGAAAAATAATAAGTAGCAGTTGAAATGATAAGCAAATACAGCAATATTAGACATTTGTATAATTATGTTTTTGTCTGTGTGTGTCACATAATAATGATGTGAATTTTCAGTGGCTCTTCAAATACTTACAATTATTATAATGTACTGATACTTAAAATGAAATTTATACGGAAACGAATTAAAGTATAATTTAGCTTTAGTTTCAGACTGGTTCTGTCACTAAATTTGAAAATTGGAAAACTACCTCCGATAATTCAGACGAAGACAGCCATACCCCTTTTGTCTGCGTCTAAGTAGATCAATGTGCTTCGTCAGAAAAAGCTATTTTCTACCTCTAATGTTCACGTAATGTCGAATAATTGTGATAAATTGGTTGCTCTTAAAAAGTCATTATAATTCACGCCAGTTGGGTTAAAAAAATATAAAAATACGGAACACTTATTCAATTCATATTCTTAGACTAAATTTGAAGATATTTATCTTTACCACGGCTGCGACCGCGGCATGTCATACCCTGCTATGAAAATTTGACAAAAGTGTCGATTTTCCTCCATATGTAGAGAAGTTGCTGGCTCCTTGTGGAAGGGTAACTTAGTACTAATAGTACAGTCCGGGAAAACTGGTTAGGTGAACCGGTCGCAGTAAATAACTGAAAAGGGGCAAAAACAGCGTTAAACCCCTTGAAAAACATCTTTACCACACCGTTTATCCTCTGCATTACCCACAAGTGTAATCAACGACCCACATTGTCCATTCTGCGGCTCTTCGTGATTTTCAGAATGTGCTTTGTCTCAGAAGTATTTAATTTATATATGTATACATCGTCTGGTTGTAGATCGGGATAAAACATACCCAGTGTAAGATAAACATGCTGGATTTGATAAACACAATTAACTTGAGACATAATGTACACAACGAGCAGGGCAAAACTGGCTCTTTCTACTAAATAGCCGGAAGAAAATGCAAAACAGTATATATCTGATGCTTTTTTCACTGGGTTTAACACCGTTTTTCAACACTTCTTCGATTATATACGGCCGCCGGTTCATCTAACCAGTTTTCCTGAACTGTATACTAACCAGTGCTAACCTACCCTTTCACAAAAAGCCGGCAACATCTTCATATATGGAGGAAAACAATATTTTGGTCAAATTTTCATAAAAGGGTATGAGCTGCCAGGCTGGGTTTTGAACCCGGATCGCCGGGTTACAAATCCAGCGCACTAACAACTGGACCATTGTTGCGGCTATATAGCTGATATGGATGGTGGGATTTGAACTCACAGCGATGAGGGACCATAACTACTAGATCACAGAGACCCCATTGATTGAATCAATGTGATGATATATAAACATGTATTATGTATAATGTATATTATGTATAATGACTTTTCGAATTTTATTTTACAGGGAAACAAAATAATCGCTCTATCATATGATAAGATGTACTCAGTAACCCAAGAAAATCATTTTTACCAACATCAATACACTCCCTTTGAATCGAATAAAAGGCTGACATATTGTACTATAACAAATGTAAATGTTTTACGGTATTAATAATGACAAATTACAAACGCTATATAATCGGTATTACAAAATATTGTAATTCATATCACCTAGATAAACAAACATAAAATTGCGCTATTATCTGGAACAATAATGGGTACTTCATGATCAAATAAGACTCCCTCTACTTATACTTCAAGATTGTACTTAATGGACTGTACAAAAAAGATGACATGCAATAAGCGACAGAAAATGGCATGTGGGGGAAAGGGTTTGTGTTTGATAATTAAAACAGGTGCACTGAATATAGGTGAAATGTCGGGCGTACATCACTGAAAAGTATGATGCACTGTATAAAAATATAAATAAGACTAAAACCCGGTGACTTTCATGTAGATTAAGGTCTATGAGAATATCTAATTGAATGTAAACGTCCGGTAAACGTCCCATGTAAAAATATTCAACCCTGACGTACAAACTACATAGCCATAAACGAACCACAACTTATTACACTTCATTTCTTTTAAAGTTTTATAGTAATCATATCATATATGTGACACTATTTTTAGTATTTAAGTCAGTGTAATCAAACATTTTAATTTAGCTCAGTTCTGCAGTAGATATTTTCTGTGATAATTATAATGTCATGTAATTCATTTTTATCTAAATATTATATCCTTATAATAATCTGTGATATTAATGCCTCTCTGTGTTATGCCATCAACAAAAAGGAACACAATGAAAATAAGAGTTTGTCTCTTTTTGTGTCATCCCCCTTTTGATGTTCATGCCATGGACTTAATTTTATGTGTGAATTTTACATTTGCCGTTATATTTTGTATCCATGTGTATGTGTATCTTTTTCGAAATAAATAATAAGATTATAATGATACACCAGCATACGCGCATGAGCCCATGCACGCTAGCACATATGTACACAGCCATGTTAAAAAAAGACAGAGCGTCGTATAAAAACAACAAAAGAACGCGTTAAAATGGCTGATCTTTTACGCCAACTCTGAATCACCACACATACATAGTAATATGTTTATTTCTATAAATGCATATAAATTACAGTGCAACTTCTCCAGAGTGGCCCTCTCTTAAGCAACTACCTCCCTTCAACAACAGCATGATTTTCCCATTGTACGAAATAACTAGTAATTTTGCCTCTCCAGAGCAACAACCACCCGACGACAACATAATTTTGCTTCTCCCAAAGGGTGTTGCTTTGGAGAGGTTGCACTGTTAATTTGATTTTGCAAAACAATCAAACCATAGAGATATATAACCGTATCCGTTCTCATCTGTATAAATCTGATATTTCTTTAAAATATAGTATGAAAGTGTATTAGCATCGCGTGTTCCAGTCACGTTAAGATTTGCTATTTTACGTAGGGTATGGTTCCTAGACACGATCAGATCGGATAAATATCTATTATTCTCATTATTTCGCGAGTTTTACTTTTGTAGAAAGAAAAACAATTTTTTATGCACGACGTTTTGTTTATGCTTCTTGGTGATAATTATTGCCAACAGAAAAATATCGCTTCTATGATACTGCTGTTTTTTTTTCATATTTGAACACGACAATACCTTTATTTTTGAAAGCGACAAACTACTGTCAATTTAATTCTACATAAGTGTCTTTCTTTCTCAGTGGTCAGTTAAATCTCATGGATATTTTATAAAGAAACATATCCATTCTTTGTATTTGTTCATATCTTCATTGATGTTGGTTTTTATTTAGTCAAAATTAAAATTAATATTTTCGTTCGGTGTAAAAATCGGGTTTCCGAGTGAACGGTGTTTTTACTCGCTAGAAATAAAACAAAAACGCATTCATTTCTTACATTTTAACTCAATTTATCTAGTCTTTAATACATTACTCACAAAATAATTGATATTATGTAACATGCCTGTTAAACTGACAGCGTATGATGTTGAAAAAAAAACAGAAAATGCATAAAATTCTCAGGGAACTACTTACATTTATCATATCGTATGGTTGCTGTTTTGTTTTCCTCTTGTTACTATTCAAATGCAGTAAGACACGAACTAAACTCGTTTGCAAGTCAAAACTTAGCGAGAAAAGATAAATAAAAGATATGTCCAATTAAAATTACATATGTTTTCTGTTCTTACCTTAAAAATCAAAGTATAACATATACACACTAACCTTTATTTTTTTCTTCGGATTGTGACCCTTATTATATCCGAATTCATGTATGTGTGCACACGTCTACAATAATCCGGCAATTCTATTTACAAGCATGTTTAAATCTATTTACACATCAGATGTACTTTAAATTTCAAAGATTTTTTTTCAAAAATCAGTTTAATAATTGCTCACAGTAAACATAAATTGAAATGCTTGAGTTGCACTTTTAGCACTATTTCTGACAGAGGCGCAATATGTAGATAGTACAGCTGTCTTGCGAGTATCACACAGCTATCAGCGAATTGAGACGAAGAAATTCCGTTCAAAATTGAGTCCGGTTTTAGTTCTATAAATATCCCAGTTACAAGCTATAAGCAAATAGAAATTGACAGACGAAAGCACCTGCTAATAAGATAAGGAGTTTGATTGGTCGATTGTCTCTCGCGTTACCTCGGAATCATGGAGGTAATTAATACAAATGTTGCGTTCTATATCAAGAAAAGCCATGATCTAATAGCATAGCAGAGTTGAATGACACATTAACTACCATTTTTTCATTAAGATATTACTGGTAAATACCAATAAAATTCATATTTTGAGAGACTTATTATCGTCAAGTGTAATATAGTTTTCGATTTATCGATGAAGTACATTGTAATTTAATAACTTCACGTAAGATTGGTTGAAAATGCATCTTCCGTAGATCACCCGATTGTATATCGGTAGAGATAACAATTTTTCAGTTATATAAGACGACGAAGTTTTGTTGAGTATATATAGCCATCATTCACACAATACTCTGAGCCGAACTGGACATTTTTATTTTACTTAATTTCACTAGGGTTTAACGTCGCCACCATCAGCCAGAGTCATTTGGCAACCGTCTAGGTTTATGGTGGAGGATGTCTTACCAGGTAGAACTATCGACCTTCCGTAAGCTAGTTGGACAACTTTCACACGTGTGAAATTTGTCTAATCCCAGACGGGATTCGACTCACGGCGGTGAGGGGGCTAGTGATCACTAGTCAGAGAGCATGACTACTTGATCATAGAGTTTATGTACCAAACATGCAAAATAAATAGAAAAATCATACATATGATAATCTTACAAGTAAAGGATATTAAATGATACGGTACAACCACACGTAGCGAAAACTTCATTATAACAAACTCTCGATGCAGAAGATTAGCTTTAACATGCAACGTACAGTTTTTCAACCCCAAAGTTGCCTTAGTAACAAGGTTTCACTGTATTTCAACAAATTGGTATAATATGTATATAAATATACATGTAAGTAAGTTACAAATGTTAGCTTTCGTCTGTAATTAAAACTTTCTTTCCTGTCATAAAAGTTGATATTGAAACGTCTTTATAAAGAAAGACCCCCTCCCCCTTAACGACTTGCGCCTTGTATTCAATTAAATGACTGAACCATGATGTTCAATGGTATTGTTCTATTTTTAGAAATTTATAGAAGAAAAGAATGCACATTTAAACAAAAAAAATGTGATCTGGTTGTAGATAAACCCTGAAGTTATTTTAAGTTATGATAATAAGTAGGTGACATTAGTTATCGCTTTTCACACTATTCATTGTGAAGGTCATAAAAAGATAAATGTTAAAAATACACGTGTATGCATGTATACAGTACGGTGTAGAATTACTATCTTGTTTTTAACATAAATAGATAATTAAGATACGCATATCAACTTGCATTGTGAATATACTCGAACATATTTAATGGACTTTTCACTGGGGTTTAACGTCGCGCCAACAGCCAGGGTTATTTTGGCGACTTTCCAGTTTTAACAGTGGAAGAAGACCCACCCCAAGCTTACCCCTGGGTAGAACCACCGACCTTCTGTAAGCTAGTTGGAAAACGTCCTGTGAAATTTTGTCCCGGATGGGATTCAAAACTCACAGCGATGAGTGGCCAGTGATTTCAAGTCAGGGAACATAATTACTCGACCACGGAGCCCCTATAGTATTTAAATGCATATTTACATGTATAAAATATAGAGTGTTTGTTTAATGGAAAAAATGGCGTGTTTTTGTGCAAGTTATATCAGAATAGAATAGAATAGGACAGAACATTTATTATTGGACTGATGCATTGAATTTATCATCGTTATTCAATATACCATCTTATATTCATCAATATTCATCTTATACGTACTCATGCAATCAACAAATGGCAAAATAACGTAGAGCTGAATTTGAGAGGGCAAATCAAATAATAACAGAGATTAAACAGTTTTGTTCGATTCTGTTCGTGTTATTCTGTTTAGTTCAATGTCATCAGTATTTTTATCGTCCATTATTAGAAGATTTTAAAAGTTCAGTTTGTCTTAAAGCAAAATGAAATTACACATGTTAGTTTTGTGTACTACAATCTAAACGATTTAAAATGTGAAACGTGATACGATAATTATTTATAAAGAACGGATAATGTTTGCATTAAAGTATAAGTACGTTTTTTTTCAATAATAATTATTAATAAAAGAAAAATACAAAAAAAAAACACAAAATCATACCTGTGTCTAGAGTCCGGTGAATTTATTCGTAAACACTAATCCAGTAACACTGAAATATCGTTCAACAAAAATATTGGTCTAACTAAACCTTGAACGTCAAACAAGCCACCCTTATATTGTAATACAATGTACTGGCATTACACTGGTTTCTGTTTATTAGTATTGAAATAATGTGCTCAGCTATAGCGCGTATAAACTATTTACAATGTTTTGGTTCGATTTCAACTATCGGAGTTTCTATTTTGGTCTCAATAGGATTTTCAAACACTTAAGTTAAATAATATTTGCACGTCTTTTAGTATCTGTGAAAAGTAAGTAAATAGTGCCGAATTTTCACAAAACTCTGACATAAAAACGGTGGCGATCTTAAAAAAAACCCGTGAAAGCGGACGGAACAAAATAAATACTAGTTCGTTATTCATTCAAAAAGATTTTCCATTCCCATGAATTAGTATTTCAATTATTGAAAGACAAACTGTCAAAATGAGTAACCCTTAAAATATTAAAGCTTTATCTCCGTGTTTACTTTAATGTGTTCACTGAATTTTGGAGAGTAATCTTTGAAATGAAATAGTGTTACATTTTAAACGGAGTTAAATGTAAACAGATCATCCCGTTATTAGTCAGTGTTGGTGAACGAAAAATTGATATTTATAAAACTACTATTTTATTGAAATATCACTACAAAGAATCCAGAATGAATGTACAATAAATTTACATCACAATTTGCGTTAGTGATTCATTCGACTTAGGCCCAAAAGGGGTTTGTTTCCGGTTACATGCCCCAAAAGTATGGGTCCGTAGGTAGGGATTTTTATATTATATTTTTTTTTACATACATCAGCAATACTTTATTAGAATATGTGCGCCGTAATATTAATGAGCTGTGAAAATTACGATACAGTACTACGACGCCGTAATGTGTCGGCAGGTAAAATATGGGTCGGTCGGGTAACCGGAAACAAACCTTTTTAGGCGTTATGAATTACATGTATATTCATTTTTATTGTGTTATCATTTGCCACACAATTGATTTATAATTAGTTGTCCTCATTAGGTCACCCAATCAAGTAGAACACATTATCAAATATTTCTATTTTTACACTGATTTGAAAATAACAATATTCAGTGAATGTTCTGTTTAGTTTTCAAACACAGTAATACCTCGGTAATAAAACAACCTTCCCGGGGATACGGTTTTATAATTGATAAAATTGGCCGTAGTCCGTACACCAGATCACTTTTTACTTTTAACAATATACTGATTTCCCCTTTTACTGTATATAAAATCTCTTATATATATACATGTCTTTCGCTACTCTTTTAACTTTCTTTGTGGCTTGACGCGCCGACTGTCTAAGTCCTCGCAAGGGGTTCGACAGAAATGGAAGATAGATAGATATGTACATGTATATAAAACAATCTACTTAACTATCTATCAACAATTATAAGTTGCTGTTCCTGATTCGGGTTAGTTATTTCAATAATTAACAATTGGATGTAGATCACGTTTATGATCAGAATGAAGGAGTGACTAGACACCTCTCATAGATTTGCCTCAGCTTTTCTTTGTTAATCAAAACGACGTCCTTTTCCCAAAATCCTTTCGTAAATAAGTACTTGGTAAATAATTTTTTAAAAATGTTGCTTCAAGCATAAAATCAGAGAATAAGTAAACATTTCACACAACAGTTTCTTGACTGCGATCCTTTGGCCATCAAAGTATTGGTTAATCAACAATAGTGCAATGTATTCTCGTGCGACCGGGGAACGTCAATAGACTCTCCAAGAACTTGAACAAAAAACAGGAATCTACTTAAAAACCATCACAAAAGACTTTACTGTATCGTTTACGGAGTCTATCATATCTCTATAAGAGCTTGACAGCTGATTTAAGCTATCATTGATACTAGTTATACTAGAGCGACAAGTGCTCTCGGCGAGTGTTGAAAATAAAAAAGACCCCCTTGAAATTCAATGTAAGTTGCAAAGTCATTTAAGATCGATGGTATGAAAATAGAAATAAAAAGAGGTATCTTTTTATTTTAAAATGGAGCGACTTAGCCTAGTAAGTGCTTACCTCACATGTGTTTGTTCTAACAGTAGTTTAAGACTTAAAAATCGACATTTTAAAACCAAGTTTCAGCCTGTCGATGTATAGATTTTGTCAATATTCCTGTGTGTTCAATTCTTCCCTTGAAGACTAGCGTTTAATGCCCCAGTTCCAAACCAAAAAAAACCCACATGATCGATGCCTGAAATGGTTTAGGTACAAAAATAGAAAATAACACGAAGGAGTCATGAGGAAAATCTTATTGAATATACAGTAGAACCCCGATACTGAGAGACCACCTCCGGGACCCAAAACATCGGTGGTAATAATGCAGTAATGGTGGTGTCGTTATCAAGTTGAATCATAGTGGAGTTATTGAAAGCCGGTCCGAAAATTAGTGGTCGTTATAACAATGTGGTCGTTATATTGATGTGGTCGCTATTCGTGGTTGTACAGTATTGTAAAACATCACTAAGCCACCACTTCAATATTAAGACCACCTTGTTTTAACATCGATTTTTACAATATTTCATCTATAATTCAGTTAGGTACTGACATGAACGCGATGTATTTCTAGGACAGTATGTAGACATTAATATCGAGGTTGTACTGTGTCCATTATGGACGTATATCTATGGAACGCTCTCTCATGTGACTTGAAATGTGTTCCGAATGAAAACCAGTTCAGACAAAAACTAAAGTAACTTACTAAACTGTACAAAGTTTTAGACTGACTTTTAAAGGGACCATGTGAAGCGCAATCGAATATCCGCATATTTTTGCGCTGTATGAATGGATTTGTATTTGTATTTGTGTGTTTCTGTATAAGTAACAGTGAGGGTTTTCGGAAAGCAATGATATATCATCGCTTTCATATGTCACCGTTTCTATCTGCACGGGCCCAAGAACAACAAAAAATATATGCATACAAAATATAGTGTGGTGACGCTCAAGTAAATCAGTCCAAAAATATCAAAAAGTTTGTGTGCAAAATTAAAAATCTGCAAATCTTCGATGAAAATAATCGATATTTCGAAAATAATATCATTGTTTTGACGTTTCATAACGAATTTGTCAATGTGTTCTGTATGGTATAAAGTAGCACCATCAGCTAGAATCTTTCAGCAACTTTTCAAGTTTTAACGGTTGAGGAAAAGCCCAGGCGTACTCATGGGTCCTGGGTAGAACCACTGGCCTTCCGTAAGCAAGCTGTTCAACTTCCTCGCATGTGAAATTTGGTCCCGGGTGGGATTCGAACTCACCGTGGTGAGGGGCTAGTGATTACTAATCATAGACCACAACCACTCGACCACGGTAGCCCCTTACGTTGAGTTTATATAACTAAAGTATGTTGAATAATTATGGTGATGTTGGTAGTTGGTACCAGTTTGTACTAATTTAAATATGATACAAAAAATTGGTACGCGGAGTAATGGGTATAGATATTATATATTTTCCAGCCAAAATGTATTGGAACACCAAATAAAATCCTTTAACCTTTCACAAAGCTCAATGAACTCTTCACAGATCTGAGACACCTAAATTAGAATCTAAATCATGAATTATCACTCGGAATAATTCAGTTCTAATGATAATTATTAATTATCAAATAAATATTTATATTCATACAAGTTCCACAGCGATCATACAAACTATTTGAAACCGGACCGACCTTGAAAGGGAAGTGGGTTTTAATTTCAACCAATAGACTTCAATTAAACTGGTGCCCATTGACTCTGACTGTGCACTGCAACAAGGAACGGGGACCAGTTTAGACATCAATGTGTTTGATAAACAACATGTATCAGTATGGATGCGATATTAAAACATTCATAATGACATGCGAGTTCTCTCCCCCTGTTCAGTTTTTCTTGCTAAGACAATCATTTTGATATTTCACTGACACCATTGATGGCATTAAGATGGTGTTTTATTCACCTGGTTATGACGTCATCAAAGATGGTATCCGTTATTTGTATTGGGGATAGAGTCACATTTAAATGCATTTAACTTGTAAGCAAACCTCGTGCCTCGGTTTTCATTGAATAGACTTGATAATCGGTTACATTCGGGCAATTTGTGAAGCAATTAACGCTTGGTGTAATTTGTCACCAGGAAAACATGCTGTACACAGCGTAATGAACTCAACGTCAGAATGTTGTATCATCAAGTTATTTGATATGCATTTTCTACGAATAAAATAAGCCAGTTGAAAGAGCGGTATATGTAGAATTCATCGGAGTATGAAATGATGTTAGAAGAAGTTTTACCTCGAATAACTAGCATTTGTTGCGCTATTATACTGAGGTAACGGCTGTTTTTAAAGTGCATTTTGTAAATTTCTTAAAATAAAGTTAATCCCCGAGGATAGAACTTTCAGTATGAGATCGCTCTAAAAGTACTTATTATTAGTGGATTTAACTATGACATGTCCGTTAAATGAATAATTATTTTT
Source organism: Lutraria rhynchaena (assembly GCA_008271625.1). Taxonomy (NCBI): domain Eukaryota; kingdom Metazoa; phylum Mollusca; class Bivalvia; order Venerida; family Mactridae; genus Lutraria; species Lutraria rhynchaena. The sequence goes on from VIBL01000164.1 coordinate 816,444, forward strand.
AACTTGACTCTTGCTTTTAGCACGAGAAACAAGTATACGCTCACTTGGCGATTAATCAAACTATTTAATCTCCATGTATGTCCACATAGCGAATTACAAATGCACTTGCATATTGCCAACCTTGGTTTGGGTTGCCATTCGGTTAAGTTTTGGAACTAATTCTGTTCTTGTTCATTGCTGTTTTGACTAATCAAATACTCACAACAGTCACTGCTTTCGCTCAACTATCTCCAAAATATCATGAAGTTTTTATGGAGAACTATGAATGTCGATCGAAATCTTAGAAGAATTAGCACTACCCATTAAGCACAACAAATATTAATATTTGGTTAAGTAACCTAGGGAAACGTTAGAGATGCATGATTGCAGTGGTGTTTGTACATGAATATGTACGACTTCGTAAATCAAGAATAGGCAAGCAGAGAATGTTCCGTGGCGTATTAAAATCTGAATAAAAATCAAATCAGTGGTGGTGTATACGTTATATGTACATAACGGACAACCGGAAATAAATGAACATCTTATTGCCATATATTGACCTCTGGTCTGCGAAAGTTCAAAACTTTCCATGTTGCTAGATAGTCGGAAATCTTACAATAATATATAACCGGTTTGTATGCAGACTACCTCGTGTATGATAATAATAAATATGGCGATCATGTACGCAAGCTAGACACAATTTCCGGTACAAACTTAATTAAGAACCTGGAAAAACTGGAAGCACACTGGAATTATTAGGAAATAAGCGTCTGTCAACGTTGAAATAATTTTCATTATCGAAAGCTTATATTTTTGGTCACATTTTTTTTCATTTTTGCAGTTTTTTTCCTTATATACAGCAAAACCTAAATCCAGTTCACATCAGTACTAAAACAATCTGATACATAAATGACGATTATTTTCGAACCGGATATCTGAATTTTTTCACTTCCACTTGAATATGAGCCCGCGGACTTAATGTCGATGTTTCCCTGTCATATGTACACATTTTGCCTATGATATTTTTTTCAGCCAACATTGTGAGTCAGATCAATGCGTTAAATATTCTCTTTTTAATGGGTTTAACGCCTTTTTTCAACAATTTTTCAGTTTTGAAAAAAATGTGAGTTGTCCTTTTCGAACAAAAAGGTGATTTTTATTTTGATTCATTAAATTAGATCAAAACTGTGGGGGGTTTGCATCATTTTTCATTTAAATTGACTGTCGTTGTTATCTAAAAATCTCTCAGTAAATCATTTTCTATCACAGAAACCTACAAGCTTCTCAAAATCTTTCCATTTTGAGATAAAAATTTTGAGAATTATGGGTATAAAATCTGAAGTTCGCGCATGCGCCGTGTAATTTAAACCAGAATGGTATCACATGTTTGAATTATTTCATAAACTTTCAGCATTGATTACGTGGGATATAAAAGTTGATACAACGCCTAAGATCTGTTTTGAACATTAACGCACCTTTAAAAGAAACATCAACTCGTGTGTCTGGATTTATGGTTGTTTATCCTTTTAAAAATGAAATAGGTGTAGTCCATAAACTTACTAAACACTCAAGGGCGTGCAGCACTCTCAATCACTTAAATGTTACTGGCTCAGATATATGGGGTGTTTAAAGACATTGATATACTACATGTATTTTTTTAAAATCATTATTAGGTGTTAGTAAACATTCTTTAGATATTGCTGTTTTAGTGAATTAGGTAGATCTCCTCTTTCTTTATTGTTATTGCTCAAGAAAGAACAATAAAATATTGGCTTAAAATTTGGCTTAAAAGTCTTTAGCTGACTCTGCTATGTACAAAATTTAAAACAATGCTCTTTGATTACACCAAACAGTTTGGTTGACTGTATAAATTCTCTTGTGTAGATGTCCATATATAAAAACATCTTAATGTCATGATATACATGCACAATGGCAAGTACTTGCTGATTTCTGTAAATAAACCATAAACTGTAAACTTAAAATGTGTTTTTAGCGGGTATTACTTTGTCTGAACAGCAACTTGTTAAATTCTATTCAGTATTTTTACCACTTATGGTATGGTGCGTCTGAAAATATCAGAAAACATCATAAACTGGCACACCTTTCAGGTTTTCTTTTGTATGATAACAGTATTCTTAATCACGTGACCATGTCTTCCAGCTCTCCTTATATAAAAAGTTATTGTCGTGGTAACAAGAAAGAAAACACCGCTATTTATGAAAGATATTCGTAATTGTTTCAAACGCAGAAAACAGTGTTCCAGTGAAAAATGGCCATATACGAAAATCGTAAATAGCGATTTCTGATGTTATATCATTCTATTGTCCAAATAAGAATCGAGATTTCGCAGGTCAACTAATTAACTTACATTGTTGCTAATTGCAGTGAGGCTGCGAAAAATCCAATTTCAGCAGTACTATAGCTCTGTTATCTCGGCTCGGTTATGTAACAAAATTGTCTGGCTTTTTGCCCTGTGTGTGGTATACTTCGACATAGACAATGCAATACAGTTAAAGAAACGTAAGACATTATTGGAAATGGAAAGAGAATGTATATCTGATATTTATTCTTCACAGAGACAAATTGATAGTCATTCTGTCACATCTATAGTCTATGTCAATATTGTCGTATTGTAGGACTAGCTATGGTGAAATTCTAGCGAACTGTAACCCGGTAATGTACACACTCAATTGCCTTATAGCAAATATGAAAAATAGACTAAGATGAAATAATTTCATTCAAACATTTCGATGTTAAATTCGGCAACTAGTGGGCGAATATTGTGACTGTTGTTTATGAGTAATTTAATTCCGCTCCGAACTACATCGCCTTCAAAAAGTGATCCTTTCTTGTGTTTACATATAAAGCCATACGCTTGAGATCCGGCACTAATCTCAGGGCTATTTTCATTCTCAAGTTATTCAAAATTACTACATTGTTGTATTTCATTGTAGAATAGCAAAAAAGTGCATTGGGATTTTTATTTTATTTTTATATCAATGGTATTCTAAATGAACGATATATCCATATGGCACAGTCAGTAATAGTGTCAAAAATGACCGCCCAATAAAACATTCAAAATCATTTTGATTGTCAACCAAGACATTCCCATCAATACATCAGATTCTTTTAATTTCAGTGTCCAATTTCTAGCCACAAAACATTTGAATCATTGGATTTCAATTTTCATTCACAAACATTTTGTAAACTTCACTCAACTGGATCATCGCGCAACAAACAAATCTCGCTCAACTAAAGATCAATATGGGAATGTCATTTCTCCAGCGAGTTGTACTTAAAAAAGATCCAAGATTAAATTTTTGGAGGATGAGCAAATGAATTCTTCTCTTTAACACTTTCTCTGATTCACTAATCATGCGAGGGAAGTTGCTGGTCGCTTGCTGGAGGTACCATTGAATGTTTGTTCGTTCGTAATACATCTTGGGATCACTAATCAAGCGTCATGCGAAGGAAGTTGGCTGTCGCTTAGTGGAAGTATAATTGACTGCTTGTCCGGCCAGCGGACGATCAAACATAGCCGAAATGATGTTAACAATGTTAGCTTTTGAAAAAGCTAAAAATCGACTTGCTTGGTCCGTATCTCCAAGGAAATGAAGAGACATGGTCAATAAGATATCGAGAAGGAAAAAGTGAACAAGAACGAAAATTATAATGTAACCATATCAGATTGAGAAATCTATCAGCGGGAGTACGCATAAATTACAAACAATGCGTAAAGTGTCTTATGACAAAATATATTCTGTTTTTGCTCGTATCTAATGTGTTAGTGACAATCTGATTTTAAGTTAAACAAGCGCTATCATAATTATTAAAAAAAATAACATTAATCTGACCACTAACTGGTCAGTCATAATGACTCAGACGTTATCAATAAACAAAAGCAAACCAAGCAACTTCAAACCAGATAGAAAACCTTCAGAGGCTCGGTTGATTTGTACACAACATATCTAAACTAGAAAACAATTCCATTGAAATAATGGTCCGATGTTATAACGATTGGTCTCCGAGCTCAAATCTCATGTCTTGTCTTTTGATGTTTCAAAGATAATTATGGTCAGACAACAATGATATAGATATTATTGTTACAATATTCTGACAGCATAATTGACCTGAATTTGAATTTGAACATTAATTATCTCAATCTTTTCAACCATAATACTTTGAGAATTGAATTAAGATTTGAGCTTGTATAACTTCGGGGCCTTGTCATCCATCTTGTCATTTTCCTTGAGTTTAAGTCCAAAGTCCTTTAAACTAACCCCTATGCAGTTCAACCACTCCAGAGCAGTCCTCTCTTGAGCAATAGTCTTCCTTCAACAACAGTACGACTTTTCTATCTGTAGGCCTACGATTAAACTATCAATTTAATCTCTCTAGAGCAATAACCTCTCAACAACAACTTATTTTTGCTTCTCCCAAAGAATGTTACTTTGGAGAGGTTGCACTGTACTCTAATATCATGTTGCCTGATTTTGAAAGCTAAAAACATTGACTTTGGTTCGTTATAAGGTTATGTTGAGAAACAAAAACTAAAAAACAACATTTTTATCATAAAATTGACAAAGTTCGCGTGTGTTTCCTCAATTTGATAGATGAATTTTTAAAAAATCAGATGTCAAATAAAAAAACTAATTCTGACCTTGATTGCGGCACTAGGGCCGGCCTTTGCACACCCTCGTACAAAAGGACTGGACCAAATACCGCTCTATGTCCATATTTCACTTCATCCAGTGCGTTAGGATAAGACAGGACATGGTCGAGTAAACTACCTCACTATATCCGACTCTTCGCAATAGCGGAGTTCATTGTAATCGAGTTTTACTGTATATGGAATAAATTAAACTTTTGGTGCACTCACTAAAGCATTGAGACAAATAAATTATAAAAATGCAACAGCATTTGACAAAATAATAACAAATTTGTTTTTGTTTTGTTTTTATGTGACATATTGTCACCGGGGTTTAACGCCGTTTTTTCAACAATGTTTCAGTTATATACGGCTTCACCTAACCAGTTTTCATGGACTGTATACTAACCAATACTAACTTACCCTTCCACAAGGAGCCGGCAACTTCACCACATACGGAGAAAATCGGCATTTTTAGTTCATAATTATTGAGCCAATAGTTTTTCAATCATTTTTCATTGGATTTAAACGCCGTTCTTCAATAATGTTTCAATTATATACGGCGGCTAGTTCACTTGACCAGTTTCCCTGGACTGTATACTTACCATTACTAACTTACCTTTCCATGAGGAGCCGACAACTTCTCCACATATGGAGGAGAATCGACATTTTTGTCAAATTTTCATAGAATGGTATGACCTGCCGCGACCGGGATTTGAACCAGGATCTCCGGATTACAAGTCCAGCGCACTAACCACTAGACCGCGGTTGCGGCCAACAATAAAATTAGTAGGACGATATTTTTTCAGGAGTCATCAACCAGTTTATATTGTTTTTTTTACTAAACAATGTCCTGGTATTAAAATATACTGATCGTCATAAGAAAGTAACCAATAAGTGATGTTGGTATAAAATAGACAAAGCGCGAGTAATCGAGATGAATTTAATTCTGAAAGTAGCAGGAGCATTTCATGATATGGTTTATTGTTATCCATTATTGACCATAAAATTGCTGTATGCCATAAGAATTCCAAGGTCTGTATATTAGGACAAAATAGAAGAATTTTTATGATGGTTACTTTCTTATGACGACCAGTATAGTTCGCTTACAAACTTGTGTAGATACAATACCTCAGTCATACCGGTCTATCATTTATAGTATTCTCGTTTCAGTAAATTTACACTTGGGTTTATGAGTACAATTCCCTTATTTGGTCACACTGATAGATCTGACCAGTTTGTTCTCTACGCTGGAAGCACAGCAAATACTCCAAAGTACTTCAACAGTTGTGGTGATTGTGTGTCTTGTATGTGAAGTTTCTCGTCAATTGCAAATTTTACAATAAAGAAATATTGGGTGAAGATTGGCTTTAGTTCTTACTGTCACAAAGAGTGGAAGAATCAATCATATATTGTTAAAATGTCAAAGAAAAGTTGCGGGCATGTCTTAACTCGATAAAAAGGATACAAGGTTCCATTGTGTAAATATATCAACATAATGACATGTTAACTTTAAATATCGCCGCACAAATCAATGGTAATTTAAAAAGCCATAGTTTTGTAACGCAAATATAGGTCTTTTTAAATCAATCTTGTATTCTGTGTTGTACCTAAACTCAATCAGTAGAGTGAATTAGTCCACCCTAAGGCCACAGGGTTCGATATTCAGGTGACACACGTGTTTAACCCCGACTTTTTTATTTCTACTCTTCCTCACTGTTGCGTATGGGTTCACATAATAAGAACACCTTTAAGCTTTAGTGCATATTTTGATAAGTAAATCCGTGATTGAAGGCCACCCTTTGGAAAGACAAAATGTGGCCTTTATTGATAGCAGGTCTTTATTCGGAGGTCCATTAGTTCTAAATAATCAATGATGTTTTTTCGAAGAATGGCCTTTATTCACGGGGTGGTCTTTATTCAGGGGTAACCGCAACACAGGTTTGACTGCATTACATGTTAAATGTTTATGATACTACAGCTTGTACGTATTTGGCGTGGCTTATCAGCATGCATATCATTCTGACAGTATGATTGGAAGAGAGTTAAATGTGCAATGATCCGAAGGTCTTGAGTTCGGAACCCGGCTTCGACGGGTTTCATTCATGAACACAATCCCATTTTTTCGGACGTAGTACTGGACTCAAGCGTGATTAATATAAGCAAAATGATTGATTCGCAATCGAGTTAAGATAAATTAGTATTTACTGTACACTCGAAAAGTATTGTCCATGATAAAGGAATGACTTGTTGGGATGTAGGTCGCCAAGGTTGGAGTTTCAGCAACCCAAGCTTATTTGGGATTTGAACATGTTCATCATAAAAAAATCGTATAATTGTGAGTTCAATTCATCCTCTACCCCACCCATTAGTCTGATGACTGTTCATAACCTTTGTTAGTATATTCAGTCCTTTTTAGTGGATATTTTGGTGATATTTTTGTTGTGCATGTGTTGTCATTACTGCACCTGTTGTTTTAATGTGTATTTAGTGCGGTAATTCTGATTGATTTGGTGTTGCGAGGTCGCGTTCCACTAAACGAAGTTGACGATTTTTCGGAGGAAAAAGATGAAATATTTGCTTCGTCGTTTTCAATTGGACTAAGTGCTCATTGTCTATGTGTAGTATAATGTATTCGCTATCTGTAGACACAAGTTATTAGAAATTTGAGTGATTTCTGAAAAAGTTACGTAGTGTTAAACAAACTTGGTGCAGTAATTGTCATATATATGTGATATATGTGTCTTTGGTCCGTGTAGCCATTTTAGACCTAGTACACCATTATACACCATCCCTTCAACGTATGATTCCGACAGCACGAAGTTTTGGAAAAAAATCTGGACCAGTGAAACATCAATTATAAAATATGAACTGTGAATAACATTCAGAGTAAAGCAACATTATAAATTTTGTTTATAGTTAGCTTTAGAAGAACATTAAAAACAGTGGTGTTCATAATTAATGAGCTCTATTACTGGTGATAGTTTAGTACCCACCTAGACACATTATGGCTCAGCCTTCAACTATAACTGAACTATAAAAATCGACCCATTTGTAATTTCTTTAAAGGAAGCCTTATAAAATAACACCATTGATAAAATGCGTGAAAGGCATTATCAATTGGGAGCGTTTTAACATCTTAATGAAGCTCAAATAAATACATTACAACTTTTTAGGGGAAACTTCTGACGTATAAAACGGTCGTATTTTGTCTTACTCGCTAACTGCTGCTTAATTTTTTATGTTCCTTAAGCAGTAATATCGTAATGATGTGATTACTATGTCAATTAACGTTTTAAAAGTGCCTCAGTAAATTGTGATTACACCATTCATTAATGTCTTGTAGCTTATTTATCTTTCGGGGAAATGGTCAAATAAATATTTTTGTACAGCATTCATCATCTTTATTTCCTTTTCTGTCTCAATGCAATAGTTATTTGGAATTTTGTGGTGTAAATGAATGGACTAATAGTTTCATAGCCACTGACAAAGTCAAACATACTTTTGGATTGTTCTAATATACTGAATGGATTGGGATTTAATTTAATGTTCTATTGTTTACTCAAAAGTGTTACAAAAGTTCAGCACTTCTGGGCTACCAATAAAGGTTGCTATAAGACCAATCGCTCATTAGTTCATAATTATTGAGCCAATAGTTTTTCAATCATTTTTCATTGGATTTAAACGCCGTTCTTCAATAATGTTTCAATTATATAAGGCGGCTAGTTCACTTGACCAGTTTCCCTGGACTGTATACTTACCATTACTAACTTACCTTTCCATGAGGAGCCGACAACTTCTCCACATATGGAGGAGAATCGACATTTTTGTCAAATTTTCATAGAATGGTATGACCTGCTGCGACCGGGATTTGAACCCGGATCTCCGGGCTACAAGTCCAGCGCACTAGCCACTGGACCCAATCATTTTCCATTCAGACAAATGTATACGAGGACTAAATTTCATTTTGGTAATCTTTATGTTTTACTTACGATGTAAAACACCGGATAACTTCAGTTTTTAATTAGATAATGTCGTTTAGATTAAATGATCTTTCATACTTTGGGCTTGTTGTCATTTCCCAACAACTTTTAACTCTACCGAGATCATTGAATACACGACTATTTGGTTACAACCACGGATTCACACCTGAGGTTATAGCCATAGTAACCTTGGATGCTATGACCTCAGCAGGGTAGTCAGCGATATCCTTGTGACAAGCAATGGTCTCTAACCCTTGACTTCTCGGCCAACATTCTTAATGGTAATAGTATTTAGCGAGCCGGCAATTCTTTAATGATGTTATTTTAAAACACGGATGTATAGCTACTCGTTATCACAGTAATATACTAACAAAATTACAATATTGTCAGCGGTCAACACGAGTGTTGATCAAAGACTTATATCCACCCGGTTGGTCAAGAAAGACCGTGTAGAAGCGGTTTCAATTGATTTTATTGATTTTTAACCATAGTACGTGATATTTGAACAGGATAATGCCCTTGTCCAAAAATAGACCTTGTGTTAAACTTTTATTAATAACGACATTTTTAAATTACGACTCGATTGTGTAAACAAAAATATTATTAGTCAAACTATTGTCCTCCTATTTCGAAGTCGAATTCAGCGGAAATTTTCATTTTAAATATTTGAAACTTAGCTGCAGATACAAATATAACAGGCGATCAAATGGAGCATAACAAATAATAAGACCTGTTTGCGAGACAAATAAACCGTGTTATATTTCTCACGACTTCTGAGTATTTATATAAGTGTGTGGAGAATTTTGTACGATTTTAAATACTTTTTAAATTAACAATATAATGTTTTTTTTTTCAAAAAGTGATAGATATTTAAATATTATTATTGCATTACAGCACAGCACAGCACAGTACAGTACAGCACAACACAAAACAGCAAAGCACAGCACAGCACGACAAAGCAAAGCACAACACAACACAACAAAGCACAGCACAGCACCACACAACACAACAAAGCACTGAAAAGCACAGCGCAGCACATCACAGCACAACACTTATCAGATATAAAATATATAAAGCGCATTTATAAACAATGTTACATGCTATGTGTTCGTATTTTAAAACATATCTTCAAACATAATTAACAGAGAATGTTAAAGTCAAAACATAGAATATGTCTCACACTGTAATGTATAATAGTTAAAAAAATAGTTCTATAGATCAAAGAAGGCGAGGGAGTGGGGTTGACTTGTTTGACTATGCTGATAAGGTCTCGTGAATTCCTTTATTTGCATAAATGTCATGAATTAGAATTAAAGAATCTACACATAACATAGAATATTCCAAAAGATCAATTTTGAACCAAAATAATTTTTCGTCAAGGGAGACAAAGCAGCAATATATTGTAGATGTAAATTATGATTCGTTTCGGCAGTTGTCTCCCTAATCCAAAAAAAGTGTACATAATTTAATATGAGAATAAAATGTAATCGAAATTGTTTTCTTCAACTTTGATTATCCTTATGTTTATATATTAAGGTGCTATTGTTTGTGTCCATCTAGAACAAAACGGTAAACACTGGACTATTTCGAGGTGACCGAAGGTAACAATATTTGACCATCACGCAGCGCGCCGTTATCACCGTCGGGAAATCGGTACTTGTACAGTAGTGAACCAACATGGACGCAGGGAATGGTACGTTTTAAATTTCTAAATCGCATAAAGTGTTGCGCATAGCGACAATTTCATTCAATTTAAAGGGTTCGTCTTTGCATTGACGTTAGAAAATCAAAATAATGATCACACAACGTTTTTAATGATGTTGATTTCTGAGAAATACAGGCACTAAAACAGAGGTACCCCTCAAAACGGGTCTAGCCCGAGACCAGGCCATTTGACCAGTTTAGAGTGGGTGCCAGTTTAGAGGGGATTTTTAAATTATATAGTAATGAAGTCGGGGCCAGAACATTTTGGCCGATTTAGAGGGGAAACCGGCTTATAGGTCAGTCTTGCTTGTATTGACAAATGGCTTTAATTTGGTAGTCAGTTGTTCTAAATGATCAGCGACGGTTTTCCAAAGAATGGTTTTCATTCACGCTGTGGTCATCATTCGAAGGTGGCCACAAACGCAGGTTTGACTGTAATGCATTTAGCTCCTTCACATATAGATTTAAAAAAGTGTTCACTAGGATATCCTTTTGCGGATTAGTAAAAAGTAGTCGGCAGCAACAACATGGTCCGTCAGATTAGTGGAAACCAGGAACTTTTTTTATTTTACGCCTAAAGTATAAACGCTATAAATATTTAAAGCAGATTAGCTGTAAACAAGCATTTTTGTGGATTCAATTTCGTCATGCCGAGGCAGGCTGTTCAGGAACCTAACTGGTCGAGTGGTCATCGTCTATGACTTATAATAACTAGCCTCTCTACTGTGAGTTCGAATTCCACCCGAAACCAAATTCCAAATGTGAGGAAGCTGTCCAGCCAGCTTACGGAAGATATGAAACAAATTATATGAATTTTACAAGATATTGTAGATATTTTGTATGTGTAGAGGGTTACTTCTGCTTCTTAATAAATTCCACATGTTTACAGGCTGATACTACTAATATCTCTTGTACACAGTGGTCAGCAGAGGATTATTTCTGCCTCTTAATTAATCCTGCATGTTTTATCATTGAGATACTATAGTCAGCAGAATTTTCTTTTATTAATAATACAGATAGATGGGTAGCCCTGGTCAGATAACCAAATATGTAAAATACATGTATGCCACGTGATGAGATTTTGAGAGATATATTATTGCTTGTATATATTCATTCTGAGGAGATTCTGTGTAGATTCGGAGCTTAGATTCTGAACAGTTAATTTGTAGTCGTACTTAGAACTTTGGGTTGTTTCATTAAAAGTTATGTTAGAAATATTATGACTTTTTTTACTCAATAAACGCCGTTTCGTAACAGATGGATGGTTCTACCCAGGTGTAAGCCCGCAGACTTCCTCCACCATTAAAGCTGAAAAGTCGCCAATGAGGCTGGCTGTTGGTGTGACGTTAAATCCCAGTGTAAAAAATAAAATCTCAGTATATTTCATTTAAGCAGCGATAGTAAGAATTCCTAGTTAAATAGTTTTTATTTAATTTAATTTATTGTGGAGAGTACCCTTATCAGGTTATCTGAGTGGCTGGCTTCACGATCATTATGATTAATATTATCATTAATATATAAAAATCCTAAAGTGGAAATATTATCGACCAGAAACGTTTATGTTTGAGCTGCAGCTTCATAAATCTTGACCTGAATGTATAGATAAGCAATATATTAAATGATATAGAAACTTATTGGCTATTTTCGAGTATAGATATCCTGACAGATCTAGAAAATTATGACACAGTTATTGTTTACATTTCAACCAATCAAAATCTCTTTATTATTGCAGTTCTTCTGGAAAGCCACCACGATGAAGGCGACATTGACGCTAATATTAACAAGAAAAGTGTATATTTACTTCCACATTTAATGATTGAAAACATCTATTATAAGCCAGATAAGGTTGGCGATAAAGTGGAACAAGACGAAAATGGAGGAATTTTTCCAGACAGCTGTAAGTTATTGTGTATTAATATTTACTCATAGTTTTGTTAAATAAACATGCGCTTAGACTGAGTGTGTTCATAATGGTAGTTTTAATTTAGAAAAAAAACTTTACATGTGGCAAGTACAATAATTAGTCTGTAAAGTTAGATAACCTTTTTATTTATTCATGAACATTTTAACGACTTGTCCTTATCGGTACAGTCAAACATTGCTCTCGTTGCCGGCGACATAAGCGCATGTATTAAATTTAAAGAATTAGTTCGGTTAATTGCTTTGATGGAATTCAGTCAAAGGAATATTGTAAGGATATCTAGTTACAGTAATTTACGTGTGATACAAATATTTCAGCTCGACGAAATCAGCGGACTTGATATGGTGTTTGTTGCTTACGAATATCCTATTACAAGAGCTGCTTATTTCAGAGGCTGAGAAATCTGAAGCCGGTCAAGAAAAGTCAGCGACTTTTTCGATATTTTATAACACTAAACACTTGAATTTAAATTGTATTAACTACGTGAGTCTTTGTAAAGGTTATCCCGGTATTTAGGAGGCATTCAACAATGTTTTGGCTTCGTTTGATATGTTATGCCTATATTTCTACGAGATTCACCGTCATGTCTTTAACAGAATCAGCTGTGCTGTATGACTCGCTCATAGATGGTTACAGCAAAAAGGTACGCCCTGTGCTTTTCCACAATCAAACAGTGGATGTTCATGTTTCTATGTCGCTTCTTAATATCAATAACTTTGATGAGCTAACGGGTGAATTGGGTTTATCGGTACAATTCAGCATAGCTTGGACTGACCAAATCATTACGTGGACACCGGGCGAACATGGTTCAATTGAGACCCTAACGTTTAACCCCGATGTTATCTGGCACCCGCAGATATTTGTCCACGAATCTTTCAGTAAGATGCAGGATATATGCAATGTATCGGTATGGATTAGAGTTTCCCATGACGGCAGCGTTGTCTGGGTGATTGGGAATGTTTTATCAGTCACGTGCTCAGTTGATGTGACCTACTTTCCGTTTGACACCCAAGCATGCACCGTGACTTTCTCGACAATGAACGTAAACAGCAAAGAAGTTGCTCTACATACCACACTAAATCGTGCGCACACTTATTCCCTGACCCCTAATAGTCAATGGACCCTGGAGGACATTTATACAAGTGAAACAATACGATCTCCGACTAGCCCTTCTCTTCTTAAAGTCGTATTAAAACTGAAAAGAAGAGCAGACTTCTTCTATGTATATATAATTGTGCCAGTGATATTTCTAGGAATCTTGAACAATTTGGTATTTCTAATGCCACACAGTTCCGGAGAACGTAACTCCGTTGCTATGACAGCCTTTTTATCATTTGTGGTGTTCTTACCCGTCATTAATGACACCGTACCGACAAGTTCAGCCCCCGTGGCGTATATATATTATTACGTCATGTTTCTCTTGTTATATAGCTCTCTGATATTGTTCATGTGCATTGTATCGCTTTGTATTTACAACAAAAGCGGGACCGTTCCTGAAATGGTTCAAATGATTGTACGACTATTGAAGTTAAAATGGCTGTACCTGAAATGCAAACAGAATAGGAAAAGTAATATGATACAAGTTCGACCATTGGAAGTGGACGATGAAAGAATTTCAAAAGAAATTAACACCAATGGCGGACCTCTTGACAATGAGACGACAGCAGCAGCTGGAACAAGGATCCAAATTACGTGGAAAGATGTTGGCAAGACATTCGACATGTATTTTATGATCATTAATTTGATTATATATGCATTGTATACGATTGTAACATTCAGTTGCTTACATGGAAATGTTGGTCTTCAATACAACATTTAAAAGTGTGTATCATATAAAGGGGTATTATTTACTAAAAGTGTATCATTTAAAGGGGTATTATTTACTAAAAGTGTATCATTTAAAGGGGTATTATTTACTAAAAGTGTATCATTTAAAGGGATATTATTTACTAAAAGTGTATCATTTAAAGGGATATTATTTACTAAAAGTATATCAATTAAAGGGGTATTATTTACTAAAAGTGTATCATTTAAAGGGGTATCATTTACTAAAAGTGTATCAATTAAAGGGGTATTATTTACTAAAAGTATATCATTTAAAGGGATATTATTTACTAAAAGTGTATCATTTAAAGGGGTATTATTTACTAACAGTAAAATGAAGGAAGCCTCTGGTCCCAGATTATAAAAAAGGCTCAAATATCGTTTTCGTTTTTCAAATTAAAATGGGTGTTTGACGCATGTGTAAGTAAATATTTTGATTTACTAATTTGTTTATCAGGAAAATAACTGACTGAAATTAATGTTTGACTGAATTTACTCGATGCTAGCAAATAAATGAAATTGTGATCACGGCCTTAGCTGCTCTGTATCAAGTTGGAACTTGTATCAAGTTGAAATGTACCACGAAATATAGAGCGTAAACAATATTATTTTTTCAAGGAATTCGATGGAGCTGTGATATGTTATTTCTGACGTGGACGTTTAACTTCTTCATGAATCTATTAGTATTGAACATGATATATTTAATGTATTTATTGTTTAGACAAAGGTACATGGTATTTCAGTGTTACGATGGTAGAGTATGGTATCAGATCAACTTGTTTTACTTAATGTCATAAATAACCAATTCTTGTACCGTAATTATTCTGTGTTTGTTTGAATAGCTGTAGAAAAATGGCTCCGAATCGCCTTACAGAATGAATTGTCCAGAGCATATGTGAACTGTTACACACTTTATTAGGAGTGGTGAACAGTTGAAAATGCTGCTGTGTACGAGGAAATAACCAACCTTCCCCTCCCAATATCGTGAACAGTTGCTTAAGTGTCCAAATGAAATGTTAGTCAGAGATGTGGTGGCAAGTGTCTTTGTAGTAATGTTTTCTGTCAGATTGTTACCGTAATACCTGTGACCAGTGTGAGTTTTGTTCCATCAACTGGACGAACCGGATGTGTTTGTATTTAAAAGATGGAAGGGAAATAAAGAATATACCTGAACACCAATCTCTATCCAGTGTTGTCGTTTGTTATCCCTTACTTACATCTCTGTCAATCACTCAGTTTTTTACAAGATTCTTGTAAAAGAAGAAATAAAGCCACAAATGGTACAAAATTTACAACTAAGTGAAGCAATGTCTTTCGCACAACACATTCTAAACAAAGATGTTATAATTCATCAGAAAATCAGAGAAATTATTCTTTTTATCAAGCGCACTATTTCCCGACCGGGAATGTTTGTTTACTTTCGGTTATAAGGTCACAAAGTTTAATCACTTACACGGAAACGAAACTCAGAGGTCGAAGATAATTATGACAGCAAATGTGCATTTAGAGAAAACAAAAAGCGCGAGTTTGTGTATAAAATGGAAACTTAAGATTACTCGGACGCATGTTTTTGAACTACTTTCCAGACGTTGACAGAGATGTATGTGATAGTTACCGAACGACCACCCTGGGTAGAGATTGCATGAACACATGTATACGGCAGAAATCGAATTGACTTATATTTGATGTGTATATTATTTCATCAAATGTTTTATTTAAGGAGTTTTACGCTAGATTGACATTAGACGATACTGGCGATAAAAATTGATAAACTTCAAGTGTTTTGGCAAACAAATGTTTCCGCTACCCCGACCGACCCTATTTTTTTTGTTTTTGGTAAAATTATAGTTTTGCAAAATGATAATAATGTCAGTCATATTCTGGAATAAAAAAATAAATCCCTACATACCCGCCCTATTTTGTCGTCGGTAGTGGAAACAAGCTAGTTTAGGCTTCAGAGAGTAATTCTGCCACGTGACTAACGCGATGATTAATTCCTCATATCTAAAAGCCTTAAAGCATATTAGCAATGATCTTTTAACCTTTGATAGACCTCAAGTCTACCCTTTTTATTAAAATGACTAATAAGTGAGAGGATTCCAGGCACTGCTTTCTACAATAGCATTTATACTTACTAAACAAACCTCTTCATCATTTTTACCACCTCATTGTAACGACCAATTATTTTCGGACCGTTTTTTTTTTATTTTTCCTGTATTTGTAGTTGGTGAGAATAAAGCCACACCATTGATACAAATGGTGTTCATAGTATCGAGGTCGTACCGTCATAAATCATGTCTGAATCCACTTTATGGTGTTTATTTAGTCCCGAGTGGGGTAATGGAGAAAAACTTGATAAATGTACTCATTGTCCCATGGAATAGTCCATGTATGGAATAAAAAACGTTTTCAGTCATAACTCTATGACAGCACTAATGGATATTAAAATCTAAACAAAGAATGTTCAATGATGTAAGTAAAGGGTAAACTTTACAAATTTATTTTATTAAACGTCAGATGATCCAACAACGTCACCATTCCATTTTGGACTACGAGCAGTTTGAATCAAAGTTGAAATAACTTAAATAAAAATTATTTTGATTCCGTCATTTCATGTCATTCGCGATATTGTCAAGTGCTCGTCATTTTTTGACGTTGGTGGAGATTTGATTCAACCTAGACGGCTTGATATGTATTTTTTAAACTAACGCTCTAATTGTTAGTATAGTCAAGAAGTTTCGAGGACTGCACATGTAACTAAAACAGGTATGTAGATCACTTTAATCATATGTCTGCTGTCTCTCTTTACTGGCGAACATAGATTTCACTTAATTAACACAAAATGTAGGATCACCCGCAAACAAGTGTTAACTACGTAAATTAGTATGTTCCTGAACGTTTAAAAGTAAACTATCAGTTAGGCGCTTGGATCAGAGTCAGACATTTATTACGGTTTTATAATCACTGAGATGTACTAAGTAGAAGAGAACATGTACATATGAAATCTTGTGCATATCTTTCATAATAAAAACTTATTTCGTTTCAGAGAGATCATTTTTACAATTGGTTACCACTAAAAACATAAATATAATCTGTATGGGCGTTAAATGCGACACTAAAAATGGATAATTGGTGTTTAATTTGACCCTGGAATAGTGTCAGTAAATTAGACCATAAGATAAACAACAGTGATTAACCAGACAACAATGTATATGTTCAGATTATTGTGCTACACTTTCTTGTCTGTGAGATTATCAATCATTTCTGCCGTTACATGGAACATTACAAATGAACTTTATGAAGGCAAGATTAAAGCTGCTAATCAGAAAATACGTCCAGTAAACAACCAAAGCGAGGCTGTGATTGTTAATGTGTCAATGTCAATTTTTAATATCAATAAATTCGATGAACTATCAGGTGAATTAAGCCTATCCGTAAAGTTAGACATTAAATGGGTGGATGAATTAATTGCGTGGAGTGCGACAATGGGAGAAGGTGTGGTAGAGTCCCTGATGTTTGCTCCTGAGGACATCTGGCACCCAAGAATTTATGTTCATGAATCTTTCAGAGAGATGCAGGATATATGCAATGTATCGGTGTGGATAAGAGTTCATCAAGATGGCAGCGTTGTCTGGGTGATTGGGAACGTAATAACTGTCACGTGTTCAGTTGATGTGACGTATTTTCCGTTTGACACTCAAACATGCATGATTACTTTCTCAACAATGAACTTAAGAGGCAATGAAATCGCTCTCAGAGCTGCATTTAATTCTGCCATATCTGGTGTTTACATGGAAAATAGTCAATGGACAATAGAGGACACAATTATATCCCAATTTACCACGTCTTCTTACAGTCATTCCATAATAAGGATTGTCTTAAAACTGAAGCGTAGGGCTGAGTTTTTCTGCGTGTACATCATTGTACCTTTGGCTTTGCTAACCATTTTGAACAATTTAGTATTTCTTATTCCCCACAATTCGGGAGAACGGTGTTCGGTTGCCATAACTGCGTTCTTATCATTCGTTGTTTATTTACCGATTATAAACGAGTCCGTACCGAAAAGCTCGGCGCCTATGGCTAACGTATATTACTATATTCTTGTGATCCTGTTGTATAGCGCTTTTGTCATGTTAATGTGCATAATATCACTTCGTATTTATGACAAGAACGGTAAGGTTCCTCGCAAAGTCCAATTGCTCGTCAGATTTCTAAAGTTCAATTGGATATGCGCAAGAGGTAAAGAAACAAATACCAAACGTGGTCGATCTATCAGGGCTGACGGATCCAAAACCGCAGATGAAATATTTAAAACAGCGGTTGACGAAAATCCTGAGCCAGAGGCAACGGCAGAGAATGAAATCCTGTGGATAGATGTCGGAAAGACGTTTGACGCTTACTTTTTCGCCACCAGTTTGATCGTTTGTTTGCTTCATTCGTCTCTAGCGTTAAGTTTCCTGTATGCTAATATTGGGCCGAAAGCAACCCAAACTAGATATTAGGACCCTTTTGATGTTCCAGTTATCGATGTTACACTGTATGCTAGTCTTTTAAAATGAGTACATCGGCAATATTCAATACATGTACACCATATATTTTTCTTTTGGTGTTATAATAAATTCTGTCATTTGAACCTTGTTCTATAATTTTGACTAAATTATATGATATTACAAATCTATTTCGACGTAAACATTGTTTGTGTCAGGTTACCCGATCTGCCTTAATTTTTTCAGCTAGACTTTTTATTAGGTCCGAGAAATGGTACATCCACTGTCTCACTTTTTTACCATTCCGCACTAAACAAAAAATCTCAATTGAGGCATTCAATACTAATGAAAGATATACAAAGCCCAACCTACCTATCCTATTCTTAATGAGCATATGAACAGGAACAAACAAACTGTTACGCCTTATAGATTCACGTATCTCTTAATTTGACTCATGCTTCACATCCATAAAAAACAAATGAATATTTCATATCTTAGAATTATCTGTTAGAATCGCTACTTTCATTCAAACTAATGTACTTCAATCATTTTTACAAAGCTGAAAATTTTACCTCCAACAATAATTCATTGTAAAAATATCGGTAGTCCCTTTTATACTCCGTTCAATTGTCTGACTGAATAATTATCATTGATTTTACGTCCTAATCTGTTTTGTTGGTCTATTCAAATTTCGACCACATTTGTTTGAAATGTAATAGTGAGTAAATAAAATATTAAGTTCGTCTACGATAATTCATCGAAGACTATAAGTGCTTAACTACAGCATTTAGTTGAATTCCAATTCAGATAAAATCAATTAAATTAAGTAAAACCTCGATAACGAGACCCGAAAATTTGGTCGTAATAATGAGGTGGTCTAATGATCAAGTTGAGTTATAGGAGAGTTATTGAAAGCCGGTCCGAAAAAGTAGTCTTTATAACGAGACGGTCGTAATATTGAGGTGGTCGCTATTTAAGGTTTTACTGTAAATAGATAAATGATTTTCAAAACTATTCCTGATTCAAATTGCTTTCGCGGCACGTCATGCCCGTCTATGAAAAATTGACAAAAATGTCGATTTTACTCCATATGTGAAGACGTTGCCGGAAGGGTAAGTTAGTACTGGTTAGCATACAGTCCATGAAAACTGGTTTGGTGAACCGGTCTCTGTATATAACTGAAAAAATTGTTGAAAAATGGCACATAAAAACAAAACAAACAAAGCCTCGTCAAGTAATAATGTAGTCAATGCTTTTCAGTCCTTGTTGTCTGGTCTTGTATTAGGTTTGATTGATTTTGTTGAAAAGCATATAGATAAACTTAGCATTGAATGACGAATTAGGCGTAAAAAATAGGTTTGTTTCCGGCTACCCGACCGACCCATCTTTACCTGTCGACTCAAAAGTTTTTACGGCATCCAAATTTTAGTGTTATATTGTAATTTTCACCACAGTGTTGCCGATACATGTAAAAAAACGTAAAAGACAAAAATCCCTACCTACCGACCCATATTTTTGGGGCATGTAACCGGAAACAATTTTTTTTGTTTAGGCTTAAATTAACTATCTGTAATATAATCAGAAAAAAAATATTTCTATAAATCCATGATAAATTTATTATATTACAGATAATTGCTTGTTTTATTGTAATACAAGATTATATACACGTTCAAATCGAGACATAACATTTCTCTTTAAGTTAAAAGTGGCAGGGACGAAACCCGGACAAAGTGTTTGTCCGAGATGATTCTGATCTAAGTTCAAATCTTTTTGTAATCATCAAAATTCTAACTCTGCAACAAGTTTTATGCCATTAGGACAGTTTCAAACAGACTTCGGGAAAGAATAGAGATATGGTAGCTAGCACGGAGCACTGGTTTAATTGATAACCTGTCATACATGCTTGTATTATTGTTGATAAAATGTATAAATTCCAGTACCAACAATCAGGCGTTTAATAAATTCCAGTACCAACAATCAGGCGTTTTCCAATACTAACAAAATACTAATAAAAACAAAGGTACTAATAAATGACAGTACTAACAATCAGGCGTTTAATAAATTCCAGTACCAACAATCAGGCGTTTTCCAATACTAACAAAATACTAATAAAAACAAAGGTACTAATAAATGACAGTACTAACAATCAGGCGTTTAATAAATTCCAGTACCAACAATCAGGCGTTTTCCAATACTAACAAAATACTAATAAAAACAAAGGTACTAATGAATGACAGTACTAACAATCAGGCGTTTAATAAATTCCAGTAACAACAATCAGGCGTTTTACAGTACTAAGAACATACTAATAAAAACAAAGTTACTAATAAAGACAGTACCAACAATCAGGCGTTTTCCAGTACTAAGAACATACTAATAAAAACAAAGTTACTAATAAAGACAGTACCAACAATCAGGCGTTTTCCAGTACTAACAACGTACTAATAAAAACAAAGTTACTAATAAAGACAGTACTAACAATCAGAAGTTTTCCTTCGATTTATAGCCCTTGGTGTATTACTCAGCGACACAAACACACAAACCTATAACACACCATTTTTCGTATTGCGTATTTAAAAAAGTGGAAATATAAATACTAAAGATTTTGTAATAAAATAAGCTTAGGAAATGTACTGTAAGATGCGAACTACATTTGTTCACTGCAAACGAAGCTAAACTCATTTTTATAATGCATGCTTATATGTAAAAAATTTTAACCCCAAAAATGAGAATGGAATGTCATGATTCCCTCGTCAGTTAGTTCAATAAATGTCGTACACACAGTCCCTTTGAAAATGCACACCAGCGCCATTATATTCCCATCCGCTCTCAGCATCACCTTTTGTCTTTTCAGACAGATAACACGAATCGTAGTTAGGGAAAAAGTCAAAACTACGACACTCAAATGTTTTCTCCGTTTCACACAGAAGCTTGCATTCTTCGAGGCTCGTCTCATTCACCGAACGATTGTTGAATCCCCGGATGATATAATTATGTACTACCTGATAAGTGTCGCCGTAACCATGAGGGCATTTTGGAACACACCTTTGTCTAAGGCTGTCGTGACTAAACCCAGGGACACACTGGCACATATCATCTCTACATTCACTGTGTTCCACAACACAGCTATCAAACCAGGCATCACACCGACTTGATATCCCGTGATAGTAAAGTAGATCCCCAACAATCACATTACGAGCGTTAGCCGTTAATTCTGTCTGCTTTAGATTTTCTCTGATATTCACAAGAGTGTCATCAACCGCTTTCACCATATCTTCAGACAGTCTTCTGACTTCATACATATTCGCGTCGAATGCTTCACCAGAGTCTCCCTGAAGATTCCGAAGATCATTTTTCCTTTTAACACTCTCGTCATAAACATAACGCTCTAGTACACCAACAGTTTGGTCTAGATCATCAAGTCTTTTGATAATTTCTATATTACCATCGTCAGCTGACAGATCCGTATTTTGTACAGTGCCTTCAGGTACAGAGTCAACATTACCGGTTTTTTTTATCCTCTCAAGCAAAGTGGTGCGAAGTCCTTCCATGTCATCCATAATGTTTTCTTGTCCCGTTCGAATATTCTCGATGGTCTTGTTGATTTTCTCTATCTCACGTTCTGTGCTTGCATGGGCGTCCACACACATTAACACCAGTCCAAATGAAAATACGTACAATAATAGTCTCGCCATTTTAAACAGAAGAATATTCTTATCAACAAAATGAACGGTCAAATACTTAGAACACCATGTAAGTAACTATGGGCAACTCGACATTTCATTAAGTTTCGTAATAATGATTATGTGTGTTTATACAACAGGATATGAACAAGAGGTTGATCTTGCGTTATTAATTTCTATATAAGGAAGTGGTGTGTGTTTTTTCAAGTGTGTTTCATTTAATTACACCATACTTAAGTAGGTGTACTTCATGTGGAGTTTTGTTTTGCTCAGTTGGTTTGCAAAGCGTAACAAAAGTGATAAAATGGTTTAATGATCATGTGTTTATTTATCATTTATTCAACACAAATCTAATTTACATACAAACTCAAGAAAATACACAGATGTTTGGTAATGTATCAAACAATATATTAGTAATTTAATCATGAGAATGTGTTTGTGTGTGTGGTTTTTTTTTGTTTTATTTGGGGGGTAATTTATTTATGTGTACAATATTCATACAATGCTAGATAACTTTGAAAATCCTTTTATCACTGCCGTTAGGAGCCTACAGTCCGCGACCGTTATCCAGTGGTTAGTGCGCCTTTTCAAATCCCGGTTGCGGCATGTCATACCATTCTATGAAAATTTTGCAAAGATGTCATTTTTCCTCCAAATGCTGAGAAATTGTCGGCTCTTTGTGGAAGGGTGACTTAGTACTGGTTAGTATACAGTCCTGGAAAATTGGTTGGGTATAGGTTTGGCAGTATATGACTGAAAAATTATTGAAAAACGGCATTAAACGCAATGAAAAATAGGAATCTACATGGAATAAAATGCGTTTGTTTGTGTGCCCAGAAATTGTTCAAACTTTCTCATTTTCACATCGTTTACGAGATAAACTTTGATGGTCTTCACTTTAAAGGGACTAGATTCCATATTGCACTTTTATAAAACTGTGAAAGGCCCTTTGTCTATATTTTTGTTGTTTTAATTATTAATATTTTCTTATGCCAGCCATTGGTCATCTTATTAACTATTGTGCATTGTTTTATTGGAGGGTGATTGTAAGGTGTGGTGGAGCTAAATAATTATTGTTGACTTGTAATCAATATGTGATTTTATTAAAGTATTCACTAAAAATATAATCTCAACATTTTCTTTATAATTACATTTAGTAGGTGTTCTAAAGATGTATATAACCATCAAAATCACTGAGCTATGAAATATAACTCTCTTATTTATAACTCTTTTATGGTAACAAATTTCTGTATTCTTACTCAGTCTGGGTCAGCCTGAATAAAGAGTCGCGTCGTATTCATATCTTTTCTTGGGGACATTTGAGTCAGACTTAAGTAATTATTGCGGAAATTTCATTCAGAAAATTTACGTCTTTATGCAAACAATAAATCAATAATTAAGCCAGTAGTCGTTGATTTGTAGAGACAAATTTGACTAAATTGGTAAATGATAAAACAATCTACATGTGATGTTCATAAATAGCTTAAATTTATGTAAACATTTCATTTAGTAGTGATGTACATAGAATAACGAATACAACGGGCTTAATTTCTCGGATTTATCATGTTTGTGGTTAAAGCAAAAAATGAAAGTGACAAATTACTAAACGCTATATTTGTTTTCGCATTTAAAACTTCAATTAACGATGATGTTGGTATTCCGCTAAGGGAGATTACCGCTGGATAAAGTTTCCAATTTTACACACAGTTCCCTCCCTTGATGAAGTTCTACACAAGGGATATGCCCTTAGTGGTGCAGATATATTTTAAGGATAATGCGCCTGTCTGTCAACGGGGTGCAACCCAAATCGTGACAGCTAACTAACCGTGTTTACAATTATATTCTGTCGACTAGAGAATTTTCAATAAGCGAAAACAATTATGAACTGTATTAGTGTGCAATATTTTGATTCAATTTTCTCTTGAACTTGTTGAAACGTATTTTAATCCACAGGAATGTGTTCAACATTAAGTTGTTCAGACAGCCGATTTTTAAATATATGTGTAACGGACGAATTGTTAAATACCGGTGATACTACAAGACATGATTTACGTACCAAAGTGTGACTATGTATATGTTTCTGTATGGTTTTGTTTTTATGTGACATATTGTCACCGGGGTTTAATGCCGTTTTTCAACAGTTTTTCAGTTATATACAGCGATCGGCTCACTTAACCAGTTTTCATGCACTGTATACTTACCAGTATTAACTTGCCCGTCCACAAGGAGCCGGCAACTTCTCCACATGTGGAGGAAAATCGACATTTATGTCAAATTTTCATACAAGGGTATGACCCGCCGCTACCAGGATTCGAACCCGGATCTCCAGCGCACTAACCACTGGACCACGGCCGCGGCCTTGTTTCTATGTGGATACTTATTCCTTATCACTTGACTTCAAACACTTAATGTTTTTTCAATAAGTACGAAAGGTTTTAAATGCGAAACATATCACAGATGTATTATATAATTATAAAATCCACAAATATAAACTTAATACGTCAGTCATAGTACAAGGGCGGGTACAGAAATTTCTGTTAGGCGCACGCCGGTTCCGCCCCCCCCCCCCCCCTAAACCCGCCCTGTACCAATAGTTAATAACCTCTTCTGTTTTTAGAATAAAAATGACGTCATAACATCTTTTGTATGAAATGTATGCCCTTTGTAGATCATGTTGTGTGCATTTGTGTCTGCAAAAAAACGATTAACGTTCCTGTTTTGACTCCTATAATAATAATGTAATTTAGAAATATAAACTGGTCCCCGTTCCTAGTAATAGTGCGCAGATAGAGTAAACGGGAACCAGTTTACTTATAAACAAATCTTCTAAGGAAGGTTATTGTGTAAGAGATTGATTCAGTAGCAACAAGATGTACGAGTTTATTTCACTCTTCATTAAAAAGAAAAGCAAAAAAATGCAAAAAAACATTAGTGTACTTTTTATGTTTTATTTGGCAAATCAAAATCACACTGATATTTACATACAATACGACAGACCTTAACAAACAATGTTGCATAGTCACGTGTTTGTCTTCTTACAATTAGCCAATAAACCACTCAGAATTTACATTCATTAGACAAAATAAAGACGGCCTGTCTACGAGTTTATGACATGTTTAGTTTAACTGTCATCAACATTAATTCAAGACAAAAACGTAGACGTTAACAGAGTATATTCCCCGTTGTTTTTTAAAGTAGAGACATCATAACATATTCATAGTTTTTATAAAAAAACAACATCCTCCAAGGACGAAGTTAGATTGCCACACATTCCTCTTTCATGTTCATACTGGCATACCGGCAGGGCGACGACTGAAAAAATCAATGATTCATATGAAATGAAAAAAGTTTTCAAGTTTTGGTAACAATAACCGCAAAACCATTCATAAAAGACGTGACCGCACTAAAAACATTCCCGTTCTTTACATGCCATGCAAATTGTTTGAAAAGCAAAGTAAATGAAGAAACAGTTGCATAAATATTATCCTTAAACAGACAATAGTAATGAATAACGCTTTCAAAAAGCATTCGCACCAATCATGCATTTGTGGGACATATGATAAACAAATCTTCAAAAACGTGTGGCATAACATGCAAGAAAGTTATGTAAGGTCAATATCTCTGTATCTATGCAGCCTCTGCTGGTGGTTTTGGGGGCCTTGCTCGATTTTTCTTTCCTTTATTTGCATTCTTGGGTCCTTTTCTAGCGGTCATTTTAGCCCCCATAGCTCTCAAGGCAGAAATAAACTCCGGTGGGGGCTTGGGAAGGGCTGATGGGGCAACAGCACCACCAGTTGGCGCTTGTTCGAGTAAATTAAGTTGTGTATTTTCGACACGCTGTCTTCGCCCCCGTTGTTCGTATTGTAGTCGTGGTTGTGGTTGTTGTTGTTGTTGCTGTTGTTGTTGTTGCTGCTGCTGCTGCTGTTCTTGCTGTCGTCGCTCTTGCTGTATCATTGCCATTAATAGACCTGGATTAAGGCCACCTTGAGTACCTCCACTGCCTCCCATGGCTCTCATCATCATCATAGTCTGTGCTATGTTACCAGTCCTGTAGGAGAAAATAGCATGCTCGGTGATATGAGGCACAACCCAACGCAAGACGGTTGCTATGGTTACGTATTCCATTTAAATTAATATTTTAGAATGGTATATCATCATTATTGTAATTATTTTACGGCTACGTTTATTTGCACATCTTTACTACATTCAGCCATATGCATTGGCTCGTTTATTTATTTAGAAATATTTATACGGTCAAAAATATATGCATCAAAAGTGTCTGAATAACGCACTGGCAATTCGAAATTTAGCTTAGCTTTCTTAATGCAAACGGTTGATAGATCTAACTGTCTTGCGTCTAGGTTTGTGCTCTAATGGAACATTTATAACATGCAGTAACCATTTCTCCATTTTTTAGCTAATACGTAAGCATAAATAAAAACGAGGCTACGTTTTACGTAAACCAAGTTAACTCGTCGGCTTATTTCTACAACCCCGTAACTCAGTTTTTTGCAATATCGAGGTTGTGGTATTATTTTGTTTTCGTCTCAATGAGCTCTTTACAATGACCATACTTACCTGCTTATACATCTATCCTAAATAGAATTAATCCCAATTCCACTAACCCGTAACTCGCTTAAAGTTATTGCAGTTCAAAACTTCAAATGCGATTTCCTCAAAATGAGAAAAAATGACATACGGGTTGTAGAAATAACCCGACGAACTGTATCATGCATTCCCATTACCACGATGGATACTGTGTACTTATGGTAACAGCTAAGCTTCGATAAGTTTTAACAAGTTTATTGCATAAAACATTCCAGCAATGCATTACAATAGAAACAGATATACAATACATAATGTATATTAACTTGGGATAATGAAATTAAATTCTCAAAAAAAGCAGAGAAAACAAAAAAACAGTGAGGGAAATAGATAGACCTTTGTTGGGTTAATTTTGAAACAAAATGAGCTTTGTTGGGTTAATTTTGAAACAAAATGAGCTTTGTTGGGTTAATTTTAAAACAAAATGAGCTTTGTTGGGTTAATTTTAAAACAAAATGAGCTTTGTTGGGTTAATTTTAAAACAAAATGAGCTTTGTTGGGTTAATTTCAAAACAAAATGAGCTTTGTTGGGTAAATTTTAAAACAAAATGAGCTTTGTTTGGTAAATTTTAAAACAAAATGAGCTTTGTTGGGTAAATTTTAAAACAAAATGAGCTTATGAGATATACGAGCGTACTTAGAATTACTTGATACGCTGTCTTTAAGATGACTCTATATTGTAGTTATTGTAATTTACTGAGAAAAGAATCATTTCACCGTGGTAATTATGTGATGCACGTAAAGATTACACCTTTAATTTATTATATTGAAATAATGCAAAACATGAAAATGAATATAAAGTAAATCCTGAAATTAAGAAAACCAATCCCGAAATTGATTAGAATGGTTTTAACAACCAACTTAGTACGTGTTACCGCCACCTGCGAGATGTTGTTTGGCGAGATCAAAGTTTGTGTCGTCAGAGAAGCTAGGCTCGTAATTCAGATCGAGACGTCAAATCTAATACTTCCGTGACATAAGACACAATGCCGTGTTTCATAGCAATATGTTTATGAAGCGTTTTAATGTCGCTTTTAATTCAGAATTAAAATATTTTCTATATTAAGCAAATCCTCAATTTGATGTTTTTATTGTCAAATAATTGCATTAGTTATGCAATTATTTGACATGTTATTGAACACAGATGTCTGAATAAATTAATTTTGGAATTTTAAGAAAACTAGTTAGCTATTCAGTTAATGCTAATAATTTATAATGCAACTTCCGGAATGTAAGATTATATTGAAAATATTTCGATGTGTGTTAAAAAGTTTGTCGTTATTTAGCGTATTATTACTGTAATTTTTTACGGTTTGTGTGACATTGCCACTGGGTTTAACGCCGTTTCTCAACAATTTTCGGTTATATACGGCGGTCGGTTCACCTAGCCAGTTTTCCTGGACTGTATTCTAGTCAATACTAACTTACCCGTTCACAAGGAGCCGGCAACTTCTACACATACGGTGGAAATTCGAAAGTATTTTGCTAAATTTTTAAAGATGGGTATGGCCAGCCGCGACTGAGGTCTGAACCCGGATCGCTGGGTGTCAAGTTCAGCGCACTAACCACAGGACCACGGTCACGGCACATATTCTCCTACTGACACTTTTAAATAATTTATTCTAGTCTGCAGTAAATGGCGATTTTCATCAGAATATTGATGTTATATCCATGGTGCCCTAAATACATCACAAGCAATGAATAATACAAAAAAGAAACAATTGAAGCAAATTCATGATAATATTTTCTACATCCATGGAGCACTAAAACGTTTTGTTCTACCTTACGAACAAAAACCTGGACGGAAACCAACGGAAATTCACAATTCACGAAGCGTAAAAACCTACCCTCCTGCTGCTCCACCGAATTGGTTCATCATGTTCATAAGATTTTGTTGTCCGGGTTCAAGTCTACATCTTGGACAGCCGCGACACACATAAAAACTTTCTGGTGTAAATGGAATTTCTGTGTTTTCGCAAAAAGCAAAGCCACATGATGTTGGTCTTGGACACATTGACATTGCCATCATTGGGTTTACGGCGGGCTAAAATCGAAGTAGATTCCTTTAATGTAAGTTCATGGGTTACGGTGGTATTCCACAATTCAGTTGAATATCATTCATTAAAGATAACATGCAAATAATAGATACAAATGTACGAGGTTTTTAGACCTGCATGAGATCTTGTCAATAACTACAGTGCAACCTCTCCAAAGCAACACCATATGTTGCTGATGAAAGGTTGTTGCTTTAAAGAGGTTAAAATAATAGTTAAATCGTACAGTGGAAAAAATCAATCATGTCGTTGTTGCTCAAGAAAGGGCCGCCGCTCTGGAGAGGTTGCACTGTATTGTATTTACTAACATATAAATTATTACAGACTAGACAAAGGCATGTGTAAACGAAGAAAATTAACCTTAACAATATTTGTCAATTAATCCAGAATGGTTGAATTCTACATTTATGAACGTCATTATTCAATATGACTATGTACGCACAGTATGACTATGTTCAACTTATTCTTCAGCATGTTTCGTATTTAAGCTTGTGAGCTGAATGTGAGCTTTTTGGGAGATTTACTATATTTTTTTTGTTTCTATGAAATCCATTGATATTTTTTTGCCTTCTATTATGTTTTAGATCATTTATTAGAGCCCGTGGGCCGCTTGCTACTTATATACATTTACATATAATGAAAAAATTAATGTACCAATCCGTCTCTTTCCATTTGTATTTTGTCAGTAGGGGTGGTAATAGCATCCATCACTCTTTGACCGTTTCCGCTCATTTGTACGACACCCCAAAGAGCATTCTGTTGTGCTGGTGTAATATCAGCTGAAAAAAAGAAAGCAAATCCATTATTATATTTGTACTTTGATTGTTGAATTTCCAACAATTTCACATTTGTCTAGTGATTAACTACGACACGTAGATGCGCGTATAAGTGAAATGGAATATGTCAGCTTTCGTGAATTTATAACCCGCTTAATGTAAACATTGCGGAGTGATCTATACACTTTTAAAGCTATAAGTCAAAACTTTATTTCCGGTCACCCGACCTACCCTAATTTTCTCCGCGAGCCTATGCTTTTTATTCGGCCCGATGAATGGAAAATCCATTGTCTCATTTTTTTTACATTTCGCACAAAATAATCTCAATAGCGGCTTTCACAAATAATAATAAATAAATAAATCCCTACCTACCCATCCTGTTTTTAATGTAAACAGAAACAAACAATTTTTACGTCTGAACTAAGACTAGAATACGATATGAGGCTGACCTTTAACACATTAATTTCCAAATTACGGTACAAATTTGTTCATGAGACATGTATATTAAAATACCTTAAATGCACGATATCAAAACGTGCATTTTGTTGCACAATGTACAGTAAAACCGCTGAAAACCGGACTCTCTCAAAACCGGATTTCTCCAAAAATCGGACGATTTAAGTCTTATTTTTTACTCTTAATAATCAATAGTGCTATGTAAACCGGAATTCTCAGAAAACAAGACGTTTGGTCTAGTTCGGATGGGGTCCGGTTTCAGAGGTTACACTGTATTATGAAACTATTTATGATAAAAGATCCTGTTTTGTTCTTGCAATCCAAACTCTTAAATAGCCTAAAAATAGTTCATGTTTATACATTGTCTTAATACATCAGTATTAAACTTGTTATGGGTATTTATAATTTATATACAAAGCGAGGTCATATGTGTGTCACGTTTGCATAAATGCCCATTTGTTGAAACATAAACTTCAAAACGCTTTAATTTATTCAATAAATTAACATTCAAGTTATGAGCAGATTTTAGAATTACATGACAAACTGACATTTGTCACTCTGACATGACAGTGTTGCCAGGGCAAAGACGGAAGTGACGTGAGATTACAACATATATATGTACACGTCATTCGTAGTCTGAATGGCACGATATTTAATTAATAGTCAGAGAGAGAAAGCCTCATTATTCAAACAAATGGATACAAATCAATTCTTTGTTAACACCATCATAATAGCTGACGAATCATAAGCCAAACTCATCAGCACACGTAAGATTTACACTGTGTGTATAGTTTCATAAAGTTATGTATTGCCCGTCAAGAAGCACGGTGTAATGACAGTGTTATTAATGATTAACTTCCCATGTCCATCTTTGCACTGACGAAGACCGAGTCACGATAAAACATGATGTCGGCATCATGATGTGTCACTAAGCGTGTTTCGTTTTGAAGTTTTTTTCTAACCAAAATGGCTTATGCGATTCATTTCTCAAATACCGTTGTCAGCATGTCTAGACGCATAAGGCCATTCTGTTCTATTATTTTGTTAAGCGTCCGTGTGCGCTTATGATTTGGGCTCCGTCAGTCAAAAAATAAACAATTTTATTCTAGTTCACAGTTTCTTGATTGGATTCCAAGATTAATGGCTGTATTTAACAAATCATTTAATAAGTAGGCTATTTATTTTAAAATTGTGATTTTTTTTTATTTTTAAATTGCTGTTTAGTATTCTAGTGTAGGATACAGTGACTCACAAAATCAGAAGTGTTAGATATCGATGTTCTGAGTTTAAACTAGTCAGTTGACTGTTATTCTTTTTAACATGTTTAATATGATGTTTCTGTTAAAGTCAAGAAAAATGATTTTTTTTCAAAATAAGTTTGTATGTTTTTTAATGGGTAGCCGGGATTTACAAAATCAGGTTGACGCTAAAAAAAAATTAAAAAAAAAAACAGAATTGCCTACCTTGATTCGTGAAATATAAAAAAATTAATATTTAATCATAATTTCAATACATTTGATACGCCATAAGTGTTACTGGTCGCATTCACATGAAATACATGTAATCTAAATTTGAGAAAACATGTAGAAAAAAGAAATTAATCAGCATTTTTTAGAAGTCTAAGGCAACTTTTCGGATACAATAAGTCGTAATGTGCCAAATGAAGATCATTATTCCATATCTCCAAATAATTTTTTGTGAGGATCTAATGAAGTTGTTTATCATGCCTATAATGTATGACCAGTTATATGAAAAGGTAGCTTACTTGTTGGTTTGATACCAGCGGCCAACATGTCGGCGATGTTGGTTGCCATACTAGGCTGTTGTCCACCAGGCTGTCCTTGGTCGACTGCAGCATTGTTACCGCCACCTTGTCCTGGGTTGTTGTTGTTGTTACTCCTAAGCATGTTCAACATCATCATTGTATTCATCATATCGTTGCCACCAGCACCTCCGGCACCGCCTCCGTTTAACATCATATAGGTCATAGGGTCAATTCCTCCACCACTACCGCCACCACCACCACCAGAACTTCCCAACAGCGACTGCATCATCATGAGTTCTTGCATGTTACCACCCATTTCACCACCAGCGAGTCCAAAACCCATTGGAAAACCAGCCATACCCATGTTTCCCATACCGCCCATGGCCGCTAGCATAGCGGGGTTTAGTTGACATAATACTGAAAAATATATAATGTAACATATTACTGTAACTCTTGATCAACGCAGAAAGTTGGTACAGTAAAACCTCGTTATCTCGAGGGGTCGTCTGAACATACTAAATGCTCGAGATAAACGTGGCGGTCGAAATAACGAGGTATTTGTTTGCTGGTTGAAAATTATACACAACTAATAACCAAAAATTGACGAAACTTCAAAAACTCCTCGAGATAAGCAGGTACTCAAAATAACGATACTCGTAATAACGAGGTTTTACTGTATTTAAGAACGAGTAGGATATACGATTCTGATCGTACGTTCATCTTATCCAGATATTTATGATATTGTACCTGAATAAAATTGACATATTATTGTGATTTATTACACTTCTGTGTTATTAACATTCAGCTTTTTTTGTACTTTATGTCTTCATGAGCTTGTGGACCGTGAGTTCAGCCTTCTGATGGTATCTGACGACGTGAGTCGTAGGAGTGAAGTTATGTCATGTTTGTCAAAGCGCATAAGTAGGTGTTCTGTAACTAAGTCGGGTCCCGAAACAAGCTCACAATGTTGTTTATAGTTCTATTTTGATTTTATTGCTAGAAGCGTTTTCGATAAATATAGCATCCCGTCAGCGATATTTAACAAGATACGCGTACTGGTGAGCCAGACCAAAAATTAATTTTATTACAAGTGCAGAAAAATATCTGAGAACCGGACCATTTCCGGACTGGGTCAAAATTCAGGTTTTCTGATAATTCAGGTTTTCAGGGAATTATTTATCACCGAAAAGAAAAAAACGCGACATGAAAAGTCGTCCGATTTTCCGAGAATTCTGGTATTCAGAATCCTTGTCCATGGGTTACACTGTACGTGTCTTCACAAAGCCAGGAGACTTTAAGTATTATTTATACTTTAATCGTCGCTTCTAAAATAAGAAAAGCATCTAATGTGTTCGAGCTACAAACATATAGCTGCGGGTGGTCAATAAGGTTTTAATCTTCTCCACTAACGCATGATTTTTGTATTGCATTGCGAACGAGGTCTCATGCGGTCATTAATGATCACAAAATCGATGCTCCCTTCGTATAGAAATTGTCGCATTGCATTGCAGATTGACGTGGACTCGAAAATATCTTTCAGACTGGTTTGGAATTATCAATTAGAAACAATATTGTGTTGGTAAAGTAATTGGTTATTTAACGCGTTTTATTAGCTTGTCCAGTCCGTAAGAAACGCCTGGTGATATTTTATCAATAAATTATTAATTATTTATTAATTGAAGTGAGACATCAATTTTGTAAATGTTAGTTAAACCTGTTAATAAGTCATGCAATAAGTTGTATTTTTATCGTGATAAAATCAGGAAACCTGGTCGTGTTTGGAATTGAAAGTTTTTCGCCCTACCTACCCTTTTTTTTGGTTCAAGTAACCCTGACCAGTTACTTTTTTCCAGCCTAAATATGCTCATATTTGTACACGCACTGTTCAATAAGATCGTAATGTCGTATTCGTTTGTGATGCATTAATTATCATTATTAGATACGATGTATACTAATGATATGACGACCTGGATTCATGGCATATATCTAATGTGTTAATGACTTATTTACTAAAAGATTTCCGTATCAAACCAAAGACAAGGCGATGAATATTCAAATTTATGATAATGTCAAACAGTTGAGACTCAAAAGTACATCCAGATCACGACGAACAATTATAAGTTAATTTATGATGTACAAGACCTACGTTCCACATCCTATATGACGTAATACATTGTCATGTGACACCAAAATGTCACTAAATTGAAGAAAACATGACACCTTTTGACGTTTTGACAATGATAAAAATGTATTGAAGTCATTTTATTTGACAAACAAGGGATGATATGCGTGGTGAGTTACTTTCACATGAAACAATGAAACTTGGTTTTCAATGTTTCGTCAAATTATCTGATATTAGAAAACATTTCACATTGATAATGACGTAATTACCTAAAGACCAATAAAATTAAGCATAATTTCAATTTATAAATAGCCTAACATCTTTATCATTATTCCTCAAAAAGGGATATTTTTGTTGGAATATAAATATATTTTATCTGCACGCCCATTAAAACACCGTTAAATTGTATTTCTAAACGAATATAAAGCTAGACTCCATTCCAAGATTGCAATTAAATCACGCATTGAACTGAAATGTTGATGTCAAATGTCACTCGGTACAAGACCCAGTTTGACAAAAAGTTTGCATTAATATCGCTGTGGGTTAATTATATACACGAAACAAAAATAATTTCAGACTTATAAATATAAATTATTTTTTTTTGCTCTGCGTAGAATGTAAAGTTGAATAATTAATGCATGGGACATAATTAGTCGTCCTTTTTGTATCTCAGAAATGCATTTAAAAAGAGTTGTAACCACTGTCTTTCAAACATGCGATGTAATCCCCTGTACTCGCTTGTTTATAAAATCAATAAATTGGTCATATTTTATCAAATAAAAGCTTCATTAATTGATTAGTATTTATATTTATGTTCTAGCTTTATGCTCCAGGTTACAAAGCGCATAAACGTTATCATTCTGTTGTAAATACAGTGCAACCTCTCCAAAGCAACACACTTTGAGAGATGCAAAATTATGTTGTTGGTGATAGGTTGTTGTTCTAGAGAGGTTAAATTAATAAATAAATCATACAGAGGGGAAAAACTCATGCTGTTGTTGAAGGGAGGTTGTCGCTCAAGAGAGGATCGTTCTGGAGAGGATGCATAGTATACAGTAGGGGGAGTAGTATTCTCGCGAAATGTAGCGATCTCGGCATTATTCGTACGTTCTGGTGGTAGACTTTATAAAAGTTATTATCCTGCACCAAAGTTGGTGCATCTCAAAGTACTTGACGCACGCCAGACGGTAAAATGAGAAATATTATGGTGTAAGCTGTTTGTCATGTTTTACAAAACAAACTAATATTTCCTTGTATAGTGGAACCTCAGAACCAGCAAAAAAACTTATTTATAAGTAGACAGTCAAATTGCAGACCCATATTCAGAGCAATACTATATTTTCAAGCTTCAGTTTCAATTATAATGACACGCAAACCGTAACTATACAAAGCAATAAATCGTCGAGAGTGCGTGATCTAAGCGTTAATTGTTTAATTAATAATCGTGAAAAAAATCACCAGATTTTCGTGAATTCTCTGTAAAGGCCTACGTGATGAAACATTGTTTATTACACGTCACGCGCATTGCTGCAAACGACATATCGTCCACATTGCGCGTTAATTAAGTCATGACTGAATGTCAAAATCGGACGGTCGGAAATAGACAGCAAAATGACGTTTGTTGGATTATTAAGGAACATTATACACCGATAGAACAATAGTCCTATTGTTACACTAAGAACATCCTTGCTTTTAAACATTGTGTTTTATGAGTCGTGTTTTTCTTCAAAAAGAATACATCTGCAGAAACTGGATGATATTTTAATTATGTTTATGTCAAAATGCATCATGCACAAAACATCAAAATGCCCCAGTAGGACTTCGTGGTGGCTGCGTTAAATTAGATAGTCTCCACATCTTTAAACTTTTATCTGACAAACTAATAATTGGTTCAAAAGATATATTTTGATATTTTTCTAAAACATAATATATGTTTTACATGCATATGTAAAATGTATAATGCATTAAAGTGTCAGGTTTGAGTCACTAGTGCAATATCACCATGGTTGTCCCTTAACGCAAGTTATTTCAAACACCACAAGTGTGAAATATTACGGGCGTTCAAAACATTACAATTAGCTTATAAGCCATGATTATAAAGAATTAAGTAAGCTAAATTTTAGCGTCTGCTACAATTACCAGAGTGCTGCGCGCACCGACGGTAACTTGTAGAGTTGGAGGATTTAGTCAAAGTACTTTGTTTCGAAATTATTGTATTTAAAACTACACAGTTCAATTAACCCCATTATTTATAGGTATGTACATATAGTTTTGCCAAATAATAAGATGCTCTTTTTTAATTCATTGTGCTGCACACTTCATCATTTTTTATGTATGAAACATAAAATGTATTATGTTAGCTTCGCACATTTTTCCCAGAATGCCTGTCAGGCTAGATGCCCGCTTTTAACATTAGCAAGTCCCGTGTGTTAAGCTCTCAACCAAATATGGACTATGTTGAATGAATCAAGTGTCTCCTGTCATTGGAGAAACGATTGTAAATTGTAAATTCATTGTGATGGCCCAAAACATAAATAAGGAAAATAAAGTAGAGTTGTTTACTAATGTGCCCTTACTAATTCAGACCTTTATTCTAACAAGCTGCGAGGTGGTCATAAATCATTTTGTAACTTCTCATGACATTAGACGCCTAAAAATTTAGCTTAAACATCTGAAAATAACTGCGTTGAAAATGGTTCTAGTAGTTTTCTGTTTATAAAATATTAGTGCAAAGATAGCAAAAATTGTATATCAGCCCGAAGCGATATTTAATTATCAAACACATGCCCATAAAACAACGGTGAGCGCATAAAAAAACTTCAAAGGATAATATATCCTACCTTATTTTTTTCGGCAACGTTTTTATGAACAAAAATGACAAAAGTTAAGGGCATAAAATCACAAAATGATGGACTGTTTAACGAAGACGGTGGTTAATTAGTGATAACATTTCAAATTTGCAAGTATTCATGATTAGGATATTCATATTGTTTATAGTCATAGGCAGAACAGATTCATTCGCAAAAAAAAAATATGACCATTAATTAAGACGACAAGTATTATAACTAACTTACAGGAGATTGTCACATGACTTTCCTTATTTAGAGCATTGCATGACAAAAGAGGTACATCACGATAACCGCTTACTTACAACAAAAGGTTTAATACCGAAAAGGAAGGGAAATTAACCCAACGCGGCAACAAATGAAAAGAATGGAATAGTCAGTACACTGCAAAAACATACGAATTCTAAAAATAACGACGGAAAAGATACACTATGGTATTATGAATTTTCGTGGAACTTTTAATTTCGTGGGTGACCTTATCCACGAAGATTTTTTATTGTTTTTTCACCTGATCGTCATCGTATTTTTTAGTACAAGAAATGCTCTGAAAACAAAATATAGCAGACTCTTGGCATTTAACCACTAGAAAATGAAATTATACCGATATACAAGCGAATCACGGAGTCAATATTATAATATTGTGATAAATCATAGTCTACATATCCCACAATGTTGTAGATAGACAATCATACAAAAAAATAATATTTTAGTGCTCATTTCGCTTTTTTGGCATGTTTTGGCATGAAAATACATCTCTATTCAAAATTTAGAATGATTACGAGTATGAATAATTTTATTTTTCAGATAATCATAGCGGCTTGTATTTATCATGGTACACATTACGGGACTTAAAATGTGAAATAGTTAACATGAAACCCCGTACGCATATATACATCACCAGCGTGCCATTTCTTGCAACAATCTATGCAAAACCAAAACAGTTTCTAGACAGCTTCCAGTTAATAATTTTATTATCAGAGTCCTGTTAATTTGCATCCTTAGAGCGGTTGCGTGATCAAATGTTTTTATTACACTTACATAAGCACTCAACAATATTTCTACACGGTCACCTAATTAAGTGATTTTTTTATACGTTTTAGTGTGACATTAATTAATCGATTGTTACAGCTAAATTTCTCTGTTACTGTCAATGAAATCCGAGAAAAAAAATGCAAATAGAAGGTACTAAATAGCGTGTAAACCCTTTCGATAAAATGCGTTTATTTATTGTCTTCAATTTACCAAAAACTTACGTGACCGATTATAAATTTTGTTCAATCAATTTACATAACCAGTGTGAATCAATTTACATCACCAGTGTGAATCAATTTACATCACCAGTGTGAATCAATTTACATCACCAGTGTGAATCAGTACCAATATCAGCGAATTCCTTTTATTTTGATTCATGTAGACCCATATGAAAGGACGCAACTCAAGATTGCCACCAGCAAATTATTACAGTGATTTTAATCGCCATGATGTATTTATGTTTTATTCTATTGATATCCTATAAAACATTAAGAACAATCAAGTTTATGCTTGTATCATCTATGTGCATATTTCTTAAGAATGTTTTCTACAAATCTGAAATCGTACGGATGTGTTGTTGTAAATAGACACATATAGACAAATCTTGTTTTTATGTTTACTGTAATTACAGCCTAACAAGAAATTTTTCTAGACTTAAAAAAAGAAAACATCGGATTTTAAAAGTCGTTTAGTAAAAG
Organism: Lutraria rhynchaena; assembly: GCA_008271625.1. Lineage (NCBI taxonomy): Eukaryota > Metazoa > Mollusca > Bivalvia > Venerida > Mactridae > Lutraria > Lutraria rhynchaena. Next base: position 855,027 of record VIBL01000164.1, read on the forward strand.
ACTAGCATGCGCAAAATGGACGATTTTTCGACGATTAAGCGCAAGTATAATATGGCCGTAGCATCACATCATATAATGCACAAGTCAGTTAAACGTGTATCATAGAGTATTCATATATGTTATCCGCATTAATGAGTTATTGCTATAATAAATATAATACCCCCCAAAAATGTATGAATATATATAATTTTTACTTATTAAGTGTCACAAAATTAAATCCTACCTGAATTAACAAGTAAAGTAGCACAGAAAACCACAGCTAGCCTCTCCATCTTCGTAGCTTGCATGCAAATACTAACTTAGACAGTAAGCCGACGGGGTTTATAAACAGCCCTGTTGCCTGCTATGACAATTCGTCACATTGTCATAATGACATCAATCAAAAGACAAAACGACAACTATTGTGTTGCTTGTTCTATGACATGTTAGCCGTGAACGGCTGTCTGTTGTGTTGTTTGACGGATTGTTCATGTATAGAATGGCGAATTAGAATAGATGCCTTTTTGTCTATACATGTAATATGGTAGACCTAATTTGTTAAATGTTATGAATTGTGTTAGTTTAATCAAAGGTACGATTATGTATATTTTGTAAGTGTTTAAGTTGCTGCAGGCTCTTTGTGTCAATGACGAAGTTGTCTCCCATTTCACAACCTTGACAATACATGTACATGTATTCAACTTTTAGTTAACCTTTTCTGTTTTCCGATAAAAGCGTTTTGGTTCGCATCCTTTTTACCCGAAAATTATCAAAATCCACGACTTGGAGGAGAATTTCATGTACCTGAAGCAATACGCTGTACAAATAATCATACACGTGAATAGTATGGATCAAAATACAGGCAAAACCTGTGTTTGTATATTTGTATATTTGTACAATATAATTCAACTAGGTAATGAAACCGCCTCATTATTACCAATTTTCTAGTCTCATTATCGAGGTTTAACTGCACAGGCTCGTAATTGTACAGTCACACTTGTGTTTGTAGCCACCTCCTAATAAAGACCACCCTATGAATAAAGCCCATTCTTTGAAAAACCGTATCTGATTATTTAGAATAAACTGAACTCCAAATAAAGGTCATCTGTCAATAAAGGCCACGTTTGTTTTTTCCCATGGGTGGCCTTTGTTCACAGATTTGATTGTAACTGAATTGATTTATATCTGTTCAAATGTATTTGAATGCATGCACGAAAAAAGTAAAAAATACATGTGTATACATAAATAAAAGGCCGCGGTCATGGGCCGGTGGACTTGTAATCCGGGTTCGAATCCCGGTCGCGGCAGGTCATACCCTTGTATGAAAATTTGACAAAAAAAATGTCGATTTTCCACCACATTTGGAGAAGTTTCCGGCCCCTTGTGGAAGGGTAAGTTAGTACTGGTTAGTATACAGTCCAGGAAAACCGGTTAGGTGAACCGGTCGTCGTATATACTAGTAACTAAAAAATTGTTAAAAAACGGCGTTAAACCCTAGTGACAATAGTCGCACACAAAACAAACATGTAATAACATCCTGACTCAGAAATTAGTCGTTTCTCATCAATTTTAATTTTAGACAGCGTCTTCAACCTCCACTCACAAAGTGTAAGTACAAGTTAGTCATACCCTGAACGTTAGAATTGACAAAATATAATTGTAAAACACCTGTTTTACAGCCGTTTATGACGTAAGTAAGTCATAATTTAATGAAAACCTTTGTGACACTATTTGATAAAATTAAATAAAACTCAAACGGATCTCATGTTTTACTTCAGACAGTAAACATACAAACACCTGTTGGAAAAAATCTCATATAAGTTGAGCACGTGGTACGAAAGCGTGAGTTATGATCATTTTGCATAAAACAACAATAAACAAACAATTGCATTGATATGACAATATGTTGAATATATTCAGGCCGTTTTACCGAGTTGACAGTATTGTCATAAATGCTGTCAACTCATCATTTTTATGTTCTTTTTGTAATAATTTGTTTACTTCATATCATTTGGACGCAGACTTGTAAATAGCATGGCAAGCTGCGTAATAAACATGAAAATTGTTGCTAGAAACATCATTAATATTTATCAACACGTGTATGACAGAAATATGGAGACTCGTATGATTGATCTATCATTAGATCCCATGATTTTTATGGAAAATGGGAAGAGGCTTTGGCCTTTCAAATTGGAAAATTATAAAATAGGGGTAGTAACCATTTTGGCAGAAAAACATCATTCAAAAATGTTAATAATTTGTTGAATTAAACAGTACTCTACTGTGTCTTGTGTTTAGCTTATGGCTTGACATAACTTTTTAACCTATTTCAATCATGTATGTATTGAAATGCCCAAAATAAAGCATTTCTGCGGGCCTTTTAAATCACTTAGTCGAGATTTTACTTTTTGGGGGAAGTGTCTGTGTCAGTATTGGGAAAATTTATGTTCTTTTCAATTTGGAAGGAACCTGTTACGGGAGTCTGTAATAGAATGTTTAAAAAAGCCCTGGATATTGTTGTCATATATACGCTAAGCACAATAAAGTCTTATTATCGAAGACGGATAGCAAATGAAATTTCACTATAATAACAATTCTCAAGAGAGCAAGCAAATGTTAGCCACAAGCAACAGTGGTGGTAGTGATTATTTGTAGTTTAAATTTATACTCACATATCAGCTTATTGGCTCCACCTACAAATAACATTATCAGCAAAAATATCCTCAGAATATATACATGTATATGAATATTATATGGAGGGGCCTCTGTGGTCGAGTGGTTATGGTCTTTGACTAGTAATCTGTGGCCCATCTCCGCTGAGAGTTCGAATCCCTCCTGAGACCAGACAAGTTTCACATGTGAGAAAGGTGTCCAGCTAACTTACGGAAGGTCATTGGTTCTACCCGAGCGTACCTGTTCCGTTAAAGCTGGAAAAGTGGCCAAATGACCATGGACATTGGTCGACTTTAAAACCAAACAAAAACAGTAATTATAAAACTATGGAAATAATGAAAGAGGTCGGTTTGAAATGATAACAATATAGCAAACATGGAAATCTGAGATGTGAAGTTGTTGTTGTTGTTGGGTTTTTTTTTGTTGTTGTTGCTGCTGCTGTACTTTAAAATTGGGAGATAAAATACGAAAGGTAAATCTTAGCGAAACATGCTAAGATATGATTTATTTTGGCTTATAGTATATACGTGGTAATAAAACCTCGCGATCATGAAGGCAAGACGTGTCTATAGTTCATTTCTTTTTGTGGACTGGCAGTTTAAATGCATTTCCTCCATACCAGCTTTGTCTGATCCCTTTACTTTCCAATTCTATTCTTATTCAAGTCACCATTTCTCTAATACGGAATTAAGTCAACCTTACCTTAACCGTCACGTTTTATTGTACTCACGAATCTCATTAAATTAAGCACGATCGTCTACGATGATTAATTTACGCAATTTATAACGTTAATTAACAGTGTCATGTGTTGTTTTTTTTTCATTTCGTTTCGAGATACTGTACCATGACAATGAAAAGCCCGAGTGTGACTAAACGACCTAGATGTTCTACTGCGGAAAATTATCTTATGTTTGAGTCGTATAACATTACGTTAAGAATGTAATGAAAGCATGTTGGGGATAAAGCAGAATTTTGTGAATTAATTAAACCATGACAACTGCTTGTGTAAGTATTTACTTCCAAACAAATGTGCATGCATGCACGTTAATAATGGGAGGCATCGTGATTAAGACGTAGAACGCCGGGGGCTCTAGATCCTAAAGTATTAGGGTATCAAGGCTTGAGCTGCACTTTCAATCAATCATCGAGAGCAATTAATGTAAATGATCAAAATTTGTGCAATGATATAATACAAAAATGACTAATTTTCAACTTATTTAGTGTCAATGAATATAGTAAATACTTGTGTTAAGACCTTTACAATACGATCTAAATGTGACCTTGTCGGCTCTGTACAGAGACTTTGGTGCACAGCAACATGGAATGGGGGCCAGTTTAATTTTTGTGCCATAAAAGTCTTTGAATATAGCACAGATCATTGACATTTATAAAGTAGTGTCAAAAGCATTTTGAAATATCGAACTGGAGTATATTTACTTCCGGTTATTTTTGTAGCATTTTACATGTCTGGATGATAACAAAAAAAAGATAAATTTGTTTTTAGGTTATCATTAAAAATGTTGGTTAGCAGCTACGCAACAGACTCTATAAAAAATCCGCCGAACCAAAACCAACATAAGGAAAGCCTTATTTGGAAGTATGCAGTGACCGGTGAATTATTGTTGTTAATATCTGTCTACACAAGACTGGTGAAAAACATGTTATAAATAACAAAGGAACAGAGGTTATGAATGACGTTGTAACCGCTTCTCCGAAATCCATTTACAAGTAATTGGTATAAATGTATACACATACATGTAAGTATTTCGGGACTAATAGTAAACAACCTTCATGTATTCTATAGAAGTGGTCTCCCGTTAATATCACGCGAGTCATCGTCACATGGCTGTTGTATTTACCTCCCTTTAGTTGTGTTATAGTTTGTATCGTACAAAACTACATGAATACAGTTCACATTCGTCATTTCATCGACTTAATACTTATCATGGCCACTAAGGCAACACATTATTTAAGAGTGTAAAAATAGGGTAGACTTCATTAACTTAACAAATAAGAAATTGTTTTTAAATTTGTTTCTAAATTGGTTCAGTGAATAAATGTTCGGGTCAGTTTTTTAAATTTATTTAGTATTTAATATGACAAGAATATTGTATCAATAAGTTTATTAATTTGAATTCTGCTGATGAACCAGTTATTTTTAAGCGATTATTTTATTATGCTTTGAAATGATGAGAATCGTATGCCTGCCTAGTTGTTCATGTAAACACTGTTCATAAATTGAAACGATATTCCATGTTCCATGTTCCTGAATTATCTGTAAATCATTTCAAATATTTTATTACTGATATTAAAATTTTGCTGTTGTTTTTTAATGCAAGTGTTCTTGTATTCCTATTACATAGTACATATGTATTAATGTGTGCTTGCAATATGTATACACGTGTCTAATGACACAATTATTAGGATACTTAAATCATTTCATCACAAACTATGCCTCTAAGATGTTTTTGTGTAAAAAAAACAATTGTAAAATGGCAAGTTTTGGGCGTCAATGCGTAACATTTATGAATATTTTAGAAGTGAATCCTTCATTAATTTATGAATAAAAACAAAATATTCGACACATATAAAAATCAATCACATATTCTTTAAGGATTCAGAAATATCTAAATTGTGTAAAAAAAATATTAACATCGCATCGCTCTGACTAGACACAGACGATCAGCGCATATACTTGATATTGAAGAGGTTCGTTTTAGAAATATCGAAAGTTCAAATAAAAAATGTAAATTTTGCAACCCACAAAAGCCTGAAATTAAGAAAAATATATTTACCTCCTCATCATTGTAATTGGCCTGCCAAACAGGAATTCCTAAATTTAATTAAGTCTAAAGAAAGCAACATTTTTTCGATAAAATAAATAAAAAATGTGGAAGTTACTAATACCCAAAGAATTTGACTATTAAACCACATTTGATGTATTTAATTACTTCTAATGCTTTAAACATTTCTTTATCTTTTTTGTCTTTTTGTTCCTTGTTTGACTGTTCCTACTCATGTGAAGCACATATATACATGTATATCAAAGAGCTGTATAATATGTGTAGTATATGTATATTTATTCACTCATAATTTAGACTTATGTAATATTTACACTATTTATTCTGACTGTGATATCTTATATTTTGTATCATGTTCTTCTCTGTCTTGTAACGTGACCGCCCAGATTAGGGCGATGACCTGAAAAGAGTATAATTATTCATGACAAATGGATAAACGAATAAATTAAGTCGTCTTAAAAATCGGTCATATACAAGTGTCATTAAGTTGTAGGACAATCTTCTCCCTGAAAATCAATTCAGAACACCAATTTCTAGTAAATGTTCGCATCATAAGATTAACACATCTTATCACATGCATGATTTTAAAGTTACTAGCATAAATAATGTCGGCACCCTATGCTCGCAAAACATATTGTCGCCTATAACGAGGGGACATAACTCGTCACACCCAATTCCTGACTGGTTCCCATTGATAGCGCTGCAGTGTAACAATGTTTTGTTACAATGAGCGTTTAAATAATTGCAATTTACGTTTGCAGATTATATATATACATGAAAATATCCCATTGAGAGCACGAGTCTGTAATGGGACTTACGTGAAAAATATTTCTGCAGAACGGAATTTTTCGTTTTGGTTTTTTAAAATCTTTTCGCCCTTTAACGAAACCAGTCAACGTGAAGTAACTTCCGGAAATTCGCCATTTGCTGCAAATTCTGTAAATTTTGAGGAAGTGAAAAAAAATTAATCTACAGCTGATACAAATAATTGTCTGTCATGTCTGAATGAAATTTGTTGAGAATTATGGAAATTGTTTCCTTCATATAGCTGTAAAAATCTATTGTTTGTAGTAAAACACTACTCACAAACTATTATCGGTTGGTCAACGTCATGCTGGGATCGTAATTATTTAGTTATAATTAACACTTTTCAGACATTTTAGTATCGTAATCCAATAACTAACCATGAGTGCGAGTTCGGGAAGAAAAAGGACGACAGATCGTCATTATTCAGCAGAAGATCAGGCTTTGGATCAGATTTCTAAAGAAGTAAGTTTAAGTAACTCCATAAAAATGATTTCTCATGTCATTCAATCCGTAAATTCCGACTTTCTGTATTTTGATTAATGACATTGTCCTAACCGGCAATTTTAATAGTTAATACTGTCAATTTAAGTTGATATAGTCAGGCTTTATTCAGCAAAAGACCTGCCCTTTTTTTAATAATCCCACGCTGCCCTAATCAATGCCACCTAAGTCTGAATATGCAGATGCAGTTTCTACTAATAAATTTGTGTAGTAATTCAGTGAATTTTCCATATTTGTAGTTTACTTAACCTGCATTATAACTTTTAATAACACCATTCACTTGGCTGTATGTACATTATTTATGATAAGAAACAAAATAAGACTAGGGATTTCCCTGACACAAGTTTCTTGCATCCTAGTCTTACTTATTCAGCTTACTGGTTGTCCAATTTCATAAATGAATTCGAAAAGGGCCATTCTCTCAGCCTTACAGAGAACTTCACATTTGTGTGCATAAACACAAATAACGTAAAAATACATTAGTAACTGGTATAGTATACTCAAATTGATAGAAGAAACAATAATCCTAAACACTGAGCCATGAATTTTCAGTATCTAACGCCAAAATTAAAAAATTTGACTTAAAATTGTTCGCAGTGTGTCGCGTTCAAGCGGCCATGCCATACCATATGTTTTACCATATCATGATTAGTATATTTTTTCAGGGCCATTCTTACTGTAATATCAAATAATATACTGTGATGGTATAGTAACAGTCATGAAGTTATCATACTGTCTAACTCAGTACAGCAATTTCAACATATTTGAAAATTAGATGCAGACACAGAGACTGCCAAAAAAAATGAAATGTTCTTTGAGTTGTTTTCAATTTCGATTCATCCATGGTTGCCCCCAACGCTATTTTGACAACAAGTAAAAAATGCTTTATTCCCTTATTTAAAATTAATAAGCGTCACTCTGACACAGATTTCAGGGAAAGTGAAATATTTATTTTACAGGTCCTAGGGACACATATTAGTTGAAAATAAGGGTCCTGGACGAAAAAGTTGCATCAGAGATGCAGGTTTTTGGTGTCAGGGGAAATCCTGGTTATGCTTTATTTAGGAATTTTGTAGGCACAGGATCAGTCTTTGTTAAACAATAGGAGTGTTTGCTACTGTAGAGAAGTAAAACTCAAAATACTCTTTTTAAACAAATGTTAGATATTTGACTGTTGACAATCTAAAGGTGGATTATTTTAATAAGCATTTGTATCAACTTACATTCAAACAGTTTGTAGGACTCAATTGAAAATTTATCAACAAAATGAGTGTTGTCCTTAATTAGGAGCTGGTATGACTTGGACAAGTATAATTTTATTGTACTAATTTGTAGAAAATGATTGTGTCAGTTGGATGAACCATACACAGTCTTGATTTATAATCATAAAGTAAGCAAGAGTTCTAATTTTTTAGAAGAATGGATGAAGGGATTTGTGCTATGGACTTACAAATATTTTTGTTGTTAGGATCTGAAATTGCCCATGCAAAGTGTTTTGTGTCCACTGGAAATCTCTTGAATTGCTGTTTTTTTTGTGAAATCATCAATCATTGATATAATTTGATGGTTTTACCTTGCAAATTATTTTCAAGAAAAACTTCTTTTACCTGATATTATCAATTAATGCAGCCTAATTTATAGACTAAGGCCATCAAAGGGAGGAAAGAAATACAACCATTGTGCACAGTTAGCCTTACTGTTGATAAGTTTTGATGTCTTGAATTTTAGGACTCATATTTCAGACATATACTCGTAGATATTTTCATTCCATGTGCCCAAACAGACTTGTACCTTTTTTTTATTACCTGATGATAATGTTTCCAGTCTCTTGGTTACATTTTTTCCATTTGGACAGTGACTTGTTTTGTCCAATTTTGCTATATTTGTGAAGTATGCCAAAATCTAGCTTTACTTATTTGGCTTTTCAGAAAAATGTCTTGCTGTCACACACAGTCTAATTAGTAAAGAATGATTTTAGTTCATTCCTGTTCATGCAAATTAACATGAAGTATAATAAGAATATCTAAAGCGGACCTTTGTCTTTTATCTCTGAATTGGACTGTAAAGTGGCCTCTTTCCAAGTATTCAATTTCATGATATTGTACAAAATTGAATGAATTTTGTCTACTTTTATGACCTTTTACATTTATTGCAACTCATAGATAAGTGTTGCGGTCCATAATTACAGTTGTATACACAACATACCCTACATTACTGCAGAGACTGGTATAAAGTTATGTAATTTCTATTATCATATGTGATGATGTAAACATTGATAGTTGTAACTTGTATAACATTTAACCACTTATCATTAAAGATTTTTATTACCTTCCTTACGCATTTCGTTTAAGGTTTATTGCATACTTTTAATTCATGTTTACAAATAGTTTGAATATGTTTTATACTCACATTGATTGTGAAACACATTTTCTGAAATTGATGTAAATCTCAATTTGTGCCTTCTTTCATGATTTTTGTTATAAATTATAAATAAATTTATGCCTAATTATATCCTTCATTGTCAGTTCACAACCTATAAATTGTCAGTCTGCCACATTATTCCTAGACCATGATGTTGTAATGCAATTTGTTTGATATAAATAGCTTTTGTCTGATATAAAATTGTCCAAAATAAATCTCATGAATTCAAATTAATGTCGCTTGATATATTTTCATACAATATTGATTATATGATGCACAATTTGCAAGGTTAGTGAAAATGAAAATAGGGCTGTCTGTCGCTGCATCTGTATAAATATTTATATTCAATAAATTATGTATTTTGTCATAGCTTAGTCATATAAATGATTATACACCCAGTACAATTCTCAATGTTACTCAGGTAATGCTGTTTTCTCATTGTCTATGTTCCTATCATTTCATTTGATTTTTTTAATGCATATTTGTAAACTGAGTTTGAAAATTGCTTAGAAATGCATGAAGGCTATTATGTGGTGTTATCAGGACAGACTGGTATAGGATAATGGAGGTAGATGTACATGTAATTTACTAGATATGAAACTGATAACCAGTCTATGCATGGCGAGAACCCAAGATTATACCAGTAGGTAGAAAGATGTTCTGTTAGATTATATGCATGATAATACCATGTTGTATTGTTGCTGCAATGAAAGAAAAAGGGATCCGTTATAGCTCCCAGATGTCACAGTGTGGTGAACCGAGTGCTGATCATTTTCTGCTCTCACCTTTTAGTGTTAATGAGTAATTTGTAGCTGCTGTGGATGTGTCTGTCTACTTTATGATGTAGAATTAATGATAATGTTATGTTGCTTCTATTCTTTTATCTCTTGGTTTTCCTATATTTTATGGGATGTCTTTGTCAGTGGTTTTCTGGGGATTAATATTTGGTTCAAATGAAATATTCCCTTATAAAACTGAAAGTCCCTTTCCAATTAACAAACCCGATCTTTTTAAGAAAGTGAGGAACAATAGTAATATGCCATAAAAACTAAACTATTCCCTCAAATATTGCTGAATGGGTCTTAGAATCATTCGGTAAAATGTCTGTAAAACATATTGTGTAGAATATCTGGACTTGATGTATATGACCAGTGATTATTGCATCAGATGTTGTAATATTTACCTTCAGCAAATAATGAAACTGTTTTATTTATGAACAATAAATAGAGCTGTTTGTTTTATGATAACGTATTCATGATATCCTACAATCTGAGCATATTATGAATTTATAAATTATATAAATAATGTACAAAGATCAATGTGAGGAGCAGCTTTTAGCTGCAATCTTGTTTCTCTTTCCTTGGTGGCTTCATTTGATATGGCCCCGAATGTCCCGTATTAAGAGAATACTTGGGCGGGAACATCCAGAGGAAAATACATGGATTTTTAGTGAAGATTTAGGTAAAGAATATAATATTACAATGTTAGCCTGTGGTATTTTGTCTAATTCAGTAAGTAATATTTTCAAGTCCTCTGATCCAAGAAAAATGTTTTAATAACTTTCATCGTCTTTTGCATCACCAGCTATCCTATTTTTAGACTTGAAAGAAGCCGTTGAAATTCATAGAAGACTAAAAAATTGTATCTATACAGTACTATACTATCTATATAAACATAATTATGTTGAATTTCCCTGACAAAAAATTCATCGGTAAGGATGGTGACTCGAAACTAATTACAAGAAATATTTTTTTATGTGTTTAGATATCATGAAATAGTATGGAAAAAATGTGGTTTTTATGTTTGTCTCATAAACATATTTTGGACTCTTCCAAATTCGAAAAAATATCCACACGATCAATTTATTTCAGAGAATTGAGTTAAAAATTATGTCTCTTGACAGAGTAGAAAACAATGCAGTAACAGAAGCCATTACTTTTTACAAGCAATAGTTTCTTTAGCCACAATGTTTTTCAAAAGTCAAAATGTCTCCTGCATATGCAGGAAAATGTGGTATTATGAGGCAAAGGGTTAATATCCATGTGTTTTATGTATCTGTGTTGAGCTACTGTTAGAGCGATTTTTTTCCTTCTTTGTTTAGGTCTGATAAACAGACCCTTCCCAGTGGAAAATAAAGACATTTTTCCCAATACCTGACCTAAAAATTTCCAACTTTGGCATCACACCATGCATTTTTCCCAACTGAACCCGGACCCATTCCTAAAATTGCAAAAAATCACTTTGTTACAACTGAGATCAACAAAGGCATTCTTCTTTATTTAATATTAGGGGACTGGATACTTAAACAGTACTAATAATACACACTGAATTCTGTATCAATTGACCCAGATAAAAGAAAATAAGTGTCACTTTAAGTACGATGTTACTGTACATTCCTGTATGGATGATCAGGTTAAATCTTGGTAAATATCACAATGAAGTATCACATTTTTGACTATTTATACAGTCAGAGTATTGGGAGGATTATAGTGTACTGTGTACGGATTCAATCTAAAATATACTATCATATCAGGTTATTACATTCTTCAAAGATTAAACATTGTAAGGTCATCTGTTGTCAAATTTTTGTCATTCATACATAGATACAGCTTGGTAACATTCATTGAACGTTGAGAAAATGTAAACATAAATAAAATTTAATACAAATAAAGGTACCCGCGACATTGTCAAACTTAAATGAAAGCTACATTTGAACCATGGCCCTCATGTAAGCAGAAGTTGATATTTAGCACATTTGTCATCAAATGTTCCTCTGAATAAAGGCAAACTGAGCTTTTATTTCACTTGGTTTAAAGTCTCACCAACAGCCAGGTTTATTTGACAGCTTTTCCAGCTTTAACAGTGAAAGAAGACCCCCAGGCATACACCTTGGTAGAACTACCAACCTTCTGTAAGCTAGCTGGACAGCTTCCATACATGTGAAATTTGTCTGGTACAGGATTTGAACTTACAACAGTGGGAGGCTAATGATTTTATCTGTGCATTCATACTTTTTTCACATTTTTTGGGTTACCTTTGCTTACAGGTTAAGTGTATTTGTAACATTTAAATAAAACCCTGTCGTCAGATTTAACTAACTCAGCCTTTACAGTTCACTGCTTAAAATAGGGGCTAAAATGACCCCTGATGGGGGGGCAGTGATGTCCTACAGTTTTAGTGAAGTAATATTTTTCAATATGGTTTTTTTAACCTAACATTCTTCAATTAATACATGTTTGATTTTTTAAATCCTGAATAAGAGAACATGACAATATTCTGAACTTAGCAATAGGGTTGAGGCATTGTTTTCACTCGGGTTCTACATTATAAAAATATTGAACTCCCCCCCTAAGGACATAACATGCATTACTTCTAATTTTTGTATAATATTAACAAGCAACTTTTCAGAGGTAATAAATTCAATTGAAATATGGTATACGTATTGAGTGCTTTGTAAATATAATTTAAATATAATTGAACATATTAAATATTATTGACTGTAAATTACACTAGTTGTTAAATTTCGAAGAAGTGCATTAGTATTTGTTAAGAACAGAATATAAAGGCAATAACTGGTATGTTTATGTGTGGTCCATCATTCCTTGACTGGTTCTACTTTTGCTGTAACTTGAATATACATATACTGGTACCACATGTTTCTGATAATCTGTACCAATTAGTAGACAATTAGTGATAAATTGATCCTCACAGTTGTCTGGTCACAATGAATCAATGGTTGATACACTTGGTTATGCTACTTCAAGCTCTAACAGATACCACTAAATGGATCTAATTAGGTCGTTTATCTCCCTACTTCTGTTGAAACCACTTTCAAGGTTTGGGGTCATGTTTTCAAGCTAATGCATCAAATTTCTATTACATATAAATTGACTTCATAATTTTCCAGTGGATAAATGTTAAATTGGTTTGCAGGGGAGGGGGGATTTCACCTTATTTCTGAAATGTTTCCATCTTTCATTCTTTTGTACATATTACATCTATCTAATAATTTGCGAATTTTGATAAAATTTATTTAAATCAATCCTGGTTATGTTCAATAAGCCCCTGAAATTAAAGCTGATCATATTCGTTGTCATTATTAATTTTGTCAGTGCTGTGGATAAGGAGCCAGTAGGAACCAATGATGTTTGTTAGTTTTGAAAAATAAATCAAGTTTATTCATTCTTTTTTTGTGTGAACAACAGAATGATTGTAAGCTGTGTTGTAGTTACGTCTAGAGGTAATGATTTATTGTTTGTTTGTTTTGTAGCATCTATGAGTTATGCCAGGTAAATGGCCCACATCCAAAAAATGAACAACTTTTTTGTCATTCTTGAGGCATACAATCCTACCATTATCCTTGTGCAAGCTTACAATGTTCTCAGTGGTATTGACATATTTCTCATGCTGTTCATGATTAAGTTGACAGCTCAAGGGCAATAACTCCCATGTGTTGAAAGTCTTAATGGCATGACTGTTAGTTTTTGAATGACTTATGGGTAGATGTGAAATGTTACGTCATAATTGAAAAATCTAAACTACAGATATCTCAAGCCATTTATCATGCACCAAGTCAAACTTTGTACAAGGGCCTTCATTCAGTGATTTTTTCCACATATTTTACAGCCTAATATTGGAAGGTTGTATTTTCACCAAATAATGCTATACAAATAAATGATAGTTTTTCAAAATTTCCCCTTTTCCTGATTTATTGCATGTGCTATATTTTCCCCTTCAGAAAGCCTCAGGTAGTTTTGAAAATTAAAAAAAAATCATTGCCATTGTTGAGTGGTGAAAACCTTTGGTTTGTAATCACTACCTACCTGTTACCAGAAAATTTGACATGTGGGGAAGCTGTTCAGATTGCTTATGGAAGGCCGATCCAGGTTCTACCCAGGTAACCTGAGGTCTCTCTCCACTACAAAAAGCTGGAAGTCACTGCCTGATCCTGGCTGTAGGTATGGAATTTAACATAACAACAGGGAAAAGAAAGAAAACTTGGTACTCAATGATATCAGTTTGTCAAGGGCCATGACTCTTGATTTTATTTTTGGTCCAGGAATTTCTGATTTTATATCCTGTTGATTGAAAAAAAGATGTAGTTATTTGTTGTCAGGGTTTTCCTCAAGATTTTTCACCCAAGGGTCCCCAGGACTCCCATCTCCAACATTTTAGGGGTCCCTTGGGATTTTTGGGGGTCCCACACAGAAAATGCCATTGGCAAGGGGTCCTGAGGATGCGGTGGTCACTCTCAATGCGAGTCCCTCAGCTGAATATCACATCAGGAACGCTAGTAACCTGCATCAGGGAAATCTCTGGTTGTTATTTTTGCAAAATTGCTGGGAAATTCTGAAATGAATTTTATTTTTCTTATCGTCACAATCTGTACCACATAGCTTTATATGAAACAAAACTTCTAAAATTGTGTAAAAATGACCCTCACATGAAATCACTCATTGTTCTGTGCTATGGAAACTCACTCATTGTAATGTTGTATTAATTTTGTTATTAATGTAGCTGTACTTTTATTTTATACTGAAACTGCAGTGATCAAAATGTTATTGTTTACTGTACACTTCCTTATGAGACAATATGATGAAACATCGAGTGTATAAGGAAGTAAAATTGTGTCTGCCTAAGTTTCCTCCTCTGTGCGCTTGTAGCGTATTATCTAGAACTCACTCCATAGCTCACTTTTAGTGAAGCCAATATTATGAAATAAGTAAATGTCTTTTCTTTGCACTTATAAATATCTCTTTGGTCCTGAGCTATTTTATCTTGAATTTATATAGTAAAGTCAGCATGTTAAGACGAAATTAAGATGAAATTTATTTTAAGTTGGTTATGAAGTAGGGTAAAACCTCGATAATGAAACCACTTTTAGGACTTGAGAAATTGGCCATAAGAATGAGGTGGTCTCATCTAGTTGAATCATAGAAGAATTTTTTAAAAGCTAGTCTGAAAGTAAGTGGTTGTTATAACATGATAGCCATAATATTGAAGTAGTTGTAATGTGGGGTTTCACTGTAGATGTTTTACACTTATTATTGATAGATCTGGATTAACAAAGACTTCCTTAATTTGTTACATATTCTGTTTCTTTTTAAAAGGCACTGTCTAAGTTCTTGTTCAATGCAACATTTTACTGTGTACCTAACTAATGACTATACAGAGTCTGAATTTTGGACTTACAATTGCATGCCAACACATCAAGGTTTCTGTGCCATTCGCCAGTTTCGCAAATGGCGATCGAAAAAACTGCAAATGGCGAAAAAATCAAATTAAGCATACTTTTTTGTTTGCCCAGTCCAGACCGAATTTCAAGTTCCAGGACCAATTTCAGTGATGAAAATTGATTAAAAAATCTGTCCATAAACATACTTTAAATTTCTGTGTTGAACACGTTGCATGTTGACTATGTTATACTGATCTCTAAATCATGCATAATTTTATATTTCATTACAGTGGTCAAGATTTTATTTTTCAGGACAGGATTCAATGAGTTACTGTTTAGTTTTATAATCAAATAGTTTACTTGTAGGTTGTAATATTTGTGTAACACCTTCTAGTATTTCTTCATGAGTGTATGCACATTTTCCTTTAATGTTTAATTAGATCATTCTAACATGTGATCTTACTGCTACCTTATTAAATCCTGCCTGTATTCATTATGTTAGATGTACACTGATAATGTTTGGAATACTATATAATTATGTCCTTATGTTGAATTGATTCCAAAGCCTCACTGACTATATCACCTCTTAGTCTTTCTTAAGCTTTATTTAACTGGACATTATAACTTCCTCTTGCAACTATAATGTAGGACCTCCGTGGCTGAGTGGTTATGGTCTCTGACTTGTAACCACTAGCACCTGGCCACTGTTAGTTCAAATCCCACCTGGACCCAAATTTCATGTGTGAGGAAACTGTCCAGCTACGGTACCCAAATCCTTTGGTCAAGTACCCTAAGTATGACTATAGTTTGACTATGTATTATTTACTTTACAAACTTTCTTGTGTTGGAAACATGATGAGCTAATGTTTATTTTAAAGTAGGCTGTTTTGAAAACAGTTAGTAACTGTTACATGTAGTGATGCAAAAATGTAAATGAATGAATAAGTAGCTGTAAGCTATTTGTAAATGTATAAATGTTTACCTTATGATGCATTATTTGATGTTTCAACAAGTAATGATTATCATTAATTTACGTAATTGAATAACTGGTCAACTTAATCTACCGAATGTTGGTGGTTTTTTCTTCCAACTGTTTGTGTTGGTGTTTAAATGATACTGATAAAATTCCTGCATTGATAAATTTTGAAGAATATGTTACATAAACTTTATAAGAACATGTTTACGTAAAATTGGAGCACAAAACAACCAATGAGCTTGCCCTAGATGTTACACCATATTTTGTTGAGTTGAAATGATAAACTCTATAATAATCATTGCAAACAAACTGTCAGTAGTGTTATTGAAATTAAATTTATAAAAATTTCATGATTCCTGGAAAACAATCCTGTCAACAAAGGTGGAAATAAAGTTATGATAGGAGAAACTACATAATTATGTATCTGATATTTGTGAATAGTTTGTAATTCAAGTAATAGTGAATATAAATCATCAAAAAAGCATTCATATTTTCATGGTGAAAAGTTTTGCAGAACTTACGTTTTTTCCAGGTGTGGACTTTACTGGTTTTATTGTGTCTGCGGCACTGAGGTTAAGATTTCTAGTTTTTATCACAAGTATGACACACACCCAAGTATGGCTTAAATGAAACTCTACCCTTTGCCACCACAACAGTGATTTTTTTGCAATTTTGGGATGGTGTCCAGGTCTAGTCCAGTTGGGATAAATTTGTGGTATGATGCCAAATTGTGAATATTTGGGTCAGATATTGGGGAAAATGTCTTTGTTTTCGATTGGAAAGGGTCCGTTTACCAGACCCA
The DNA here is from genome assembly GCA_008271625.1 of Lutraria rhynchaena. Classification (NCBI taxonomy): domain Eukaryota; kingdom Metazoa; phylum Mollusca; class Bivalvia; order Venerida; family Mactridae; genus Lutraria; species Lutraria rhynchaena. The sequence goes on from VIBL01000164.1 coordinate 872,162, forward strand.
AACACGGAGGAAAAAAATCATTGATTACGGTGTCAAATTCAAAACTTTGAAAGTTTGGTAGAGTTAGTTGTGGAATACTTACTACAATCATTGTTAGAACTGTCATGCCGTAAGGATTGTTTGAAACATGTGTCTATGTACATTACATAAGATCTATTTCTAGTTGATACTTCACGCTTGTTAGTTATATAGATCTATTAGTATGAATATGTTAATTGTATCATTCAGCTGTTATGTGTTTTTATACAGTTATCTGTTACCACGATGACTGTATTAGCCTGCAGTCAGTTCACTTTTATCATTTGCACTAAATAATTAACTTACATACTTTTTAATTGTAACTAACAAGTTTTCTCTTATTTTTAAATTTCTACAATTATCTATAGATGAAGTTTAGATTGGCCGTATGAATTGTAAGGTTCAGATTGGATATATTCTGTAAGACTGCTAAGTATACTTCAGACACAATACATTGAACCCCCTTCTACTTCGACCATGTACATTTGATGGAAACGTAGGATGTTTATTTGATAAAGATCTTGACCCTAGAATGCATGACTTCAAAACATACATTTTATGCTCTACACAGTGAAAGAAACAATTACTCCTCTGTATAGTCTTTTTTTTCACTGGGGTATGACATCACACCGACAGCCGGGGCCTTCGGTGACTTTTCCAGCTTTAATGGTAGAGGAACACTCACTTTGGCTTCAGTTTTATCCATTATCTAGTTTCATACAACAGTATAATGTCTGGCCATATAACTTTGAACCGGGCTGGACAAAATATTTTCAGGCTACACATCCTGTGGGACAACCAGCTAAGAATTTTAACTAGTTCTAAAGCAATTTCAACTTGTAATAACAAGCGGATGAGTGGAATTGTCGAGCCCTGTTGAATTATCATTTTCTCCCTATCCTAAATGTTGATTATAAATTATAAAAGTGTGTGATGTCATCTAGGTATTTTATTATTCAGGAGATAATTATATATGTTGTATTTGATTCTCACTTTACGGGTCCCTGTGAAGATAAATATCAAATGTTAAGGAATTTTATTATTAAAATCTGAAATAGCAATATTCGAGGTTAGACCACTATAAATTTACTTGCACGGCATGGGGTAAATAAACAAAGTTGTGATAAAGGTAACTTGTGTTGTAAAATAAACCTGCCTTGTTTTTTTATTAGATAAAATTGCATTTTGTGCATAAGTTGTACACAAAATTAACTGTATAGTTTATTTGTTATGCATTTGCCAAAATCCACATCTGTATTTTGGAATAGTTGTATTGTAAACGAAAATACAAGCAAGTTATTTCGTATTACCAGTATTTCTCAAATAAACTCTTGCGTCATATGCTCATAGACATCGAACATAATCCATTCACATATTGCCAACTGGAAGTAAACTCTCAACACTGAGTATGAATCCTACCTGAGACCATATTTCACATGTGAGAAAACTGTCCAGTTTGCTCATGGAAGGTCGATGGTTGTACCAAGATATAAACCTAGGGTCTTCCTTCACCCTTAATGCTGTAAAGTTGCCAAATGACCCTGGCTGTTAGTGTGATGTTTAACTACAATGAAAAAAAGGCGAAAACTGTCAGTCCTCAAGTCCTGACCAACAAAAGGGGAATTGAACCAGCAACATTGTCCCATATCCGTGTGTGTATATACACCACACACTTGTCAATCTGTGACCATCACATTATCAGACTGTTTTGTATAAATTGATATTGTAAACAGTCACTGCTGAGCTGATAAATCAGTGATTTTTTCCCGCCTTTGTTTGGGTGCAGTAAACGGACTCTTCCCAATTGAAAATAAAGACATTTTTCCCAATTCCTGACCTAAAAATTCCCAATTTTAGCATCACACTGCACATTTTTTTCCCCAATTGGACTGGACCCAGACCCTTTCCCAAAATCACAGAAACATCACTGTGAATACAATGTTACATGTATGAATCTTCAGCAATGTAGCCACTATTTATATTATCATAATTTATCAATAAATATATGATTCTCACATCATACTAATTTTAAACTGTTATTGTGGGGGGGATAAGGTATTTGCTTCAGCATGTCCTACCGCTGTTAAAGGATACCTGACTGCTTCATCTAACTTAGAGCTAATTGTAAAATGGCATCTTCCCAAAATAACAGAACTATTCCACATTTTATGTGATGCTATTTCTGTGCTGTAAGTATGTATATTAAGTCTATTTCTGTCTATCAATACGCTCAAAACAATGATTGGGTGTGAACTGTAGTTTATCATGATTGTATAATATTCAACTAAATGTCAAATGTATTTATTGTACTCTCGTACACCTGGGCTCACACTGGTAGTTTCTACCATTGGGAATTCTGGGATGTCATATTCTAAGTACTCAGTTAAAAGATAAGCTATTAGTGATGTCATTTTGTAAGTTTAATTTTTTTTCATTGCATTTATCATGTCATACACAATAACATGAACACTGTACCATGCATTAACATTTCTACTGTATATTTAGTGCACTTGTAATATTGTGGATTATAAAATATTTTATAAAAAAACTGCCCAGATGTTTGTAGCATCAATTTTTTATGCTTGTTGTGATGTTTTTCAGATAAGGCCAATAATAAGATTTGCATATTCATGGGTGAATTCTTAACTAGCTTTCTATCAACCCTTGCCTCGTAATACTGCAATCCCCCCCTGCATTTGAAGCAGACGACTTTTAAAAACATTGTGGAAAAAGAAGCCATCGCTTGTAATGAGTAATGGCTTCTTTTGCCACAATGTTTTCCACTCTGTCAGGGAGAAATAACACAATTTTCTGAAATAAATTGATGTTTTGTATATTTGCTTTGAATTTGGAAGAGTCCAAAATATGTTTATGAAGCAAAGGGTTAAATAAGCAGATAAATTTCAGACTTATAATTTTAATATTAATTCATGTAATTAATGTCATAAAAACATGATATTATAATGCCTGAATTTTGTCGCAAATATCTTATATCACTTAAGTATGCACATTTTCAAAAATTAATAATTGTATTGTTATATTTTGTTATGGACTGGTGGCCCGAATCATGAATAAATAGTAATGTAATGTCTTTTTAACACAAGCAGATGTTGCGTGTTAAAACATATTGTCTTCTTGGGTGTTTAAATGTTTGTCCTTCACTTTTCTATTTTTATTGTTTAACCCTGGACCCTAGTTGGGGATAGACCCTAGAATCCTTCTTTATAAACTTTCCCACTATATTAGAATTGTTTTTGTATCAACTTGAAAGAAATTCCAGAGCAGTGATAGAAGTTGAATTAAAATTCTTCAGAAATTGAGAAATTCTTGATTTAGAGAATTTTCTATGTAATTTCAATGATTGTTGAAAGACTGGCTGTGTAAGATTAGTGGATGATAACTGGTATATCCTGATTTCTGTCTGCAGCCTTGTAGGTAATATAGGCTAGAGTATGTTAATTAATTGTTTGATTTTGTTATGTAATCTTAGCTCTTGTCCATTGTTTTTGCACACTGCCCTTCCTGTTGACTTTCCCTGATTCAGGGATTGGTCTTGAATGGTTTAATATCACATTCACTGATGTCAATATTTTGGGGACTTGGAAATGGACATTATAAGAATGGATCAGAATCCAAAGATTATTTTGTACTGGCCTAATGCACTTGGTGCATTTTGATTTTAATTGGTTTTCCTGCTGTACTGCACATAAATATGCGCCATTAAGTGCTATATGTATTGTTTGTCTGTAGTGTATGATAAACAAAAAATAAAATGAAAGTGTAGTTTTACATCTATTTGGCAACAACACAATGAAGAGAAGCAGCCATGTAGTCATTACTGTATTTTTTAATTCAGATTGTGTTGTTAATACATGACTGAACTTAAGGCCAAAATAGATTTGAAATTGTTTTCTGTTTCTCAACTGAATTATAATTATAACATGATTGTAAGAAATTTATATTGCTCTACTATGGCCAAAATGTATTGTGAAATATTTTGCATGAAATTTTGAATATATATTGTCATATGTCTGGGATGCTATTGTAACATAATTGTTTGAAAAACATCAATTTTTTTACACATTTCCACCAACATGTTTTGGGATACAACAAACAGAATTCTTTTAGTATGGCCTATCACTAGATTTCTCATGGTTTGACGTTTTGTTTTAATGTGACATATTGTCACTGGGGTTTAATGCGTTTTTTCAACAATTTTTCAGTTGTTTACAGTGACCAGTTCACCTAACTAGTTTTCCTGGACTGTATACTAACCAGTACTAACTTACCCTTCCACAAGGAGCAGGCAACTTCCCCACATATGGAGAAAAATTGACATTTTTGTCAAATTTTCATTGAAGGGTACGGCCTACCATGATCCAGATTTGAACCCATATCTCGGAGTTGCAAGTCCAGCGCACTAACCACTGGACCATGGCTGCAGCCTCTCATGGTTTGACTTATGATTAAAAACTTGTATTCTTAATTTTTGTCTATTTTCAGGCTGAAGAGAAGATTCAAGCAAGACGCCAGGCACGTGCTGAAGCACGAGAAATCAGATTGCGTGAAATTGAGAGGCAACAGAAAGAGGTATGTTGTCATGTAATGTACAACTTAAAGGTAGATTAACCTTTATTGTCATGTCATATCTATAAAAAGGGCGACATAAACAGGTGTGTTCACTTTAGACATTTTATGCTCCGTCTTTACAATTACATCTTTTCAATGCTTATGTAATTGTTGGTGTGGTGTGTGACTAGGATATAGAGAGTTAATAGAAATCAACCTTTGATACAAATTACGAGGTTGAATAACTTTTCAACAGCTGATTGCCTGGGGTATGTGTACACTATTATTAATTGATTATACAGTCCAACCTGTGAACAAAAGCCACCCTTGGGAAATACAGAATGTGGTCTTCATTGACAGATGGCCTTTATTTGGTGGTCAGTTTGTTCTGGATAATTAGTGAATAATAATTTCAAAGAATGGCCTTTATTCACAGAATATAGTCTATATTCGTAGGTGGCTGAAAACACAGGTTTGACTGTAATTGTTATTGACAAAAGATTGTGGGTATATCTTTCCCAAAAGAAAGATGTTCTTTTTTGAAGCTCACTTCATCATTAAACTGTTATAAACACTGTCATACCATATACTGTGTCTTATCAAGGGTCATATTTGACTCTCAACTTTTGACGTCAAGTGAAAACCCTGGTTATGAGTATTGATAAAGAAATTAAGGGATTCCTAGAAAAAAAACAAGTACACAACATCCTACTTTCACCAAAATACCACCTCCTCCTAAGCTGACTAAACCAGAATGCATCCAACACATAAGAACATACAAAAATAGGGGACAATACATATTCTCCCAGAGAGTATCATCTTGGAATGGTCTGTAGCAAAGCTACATAGAGCTATATAATCTAATGATAATCTTATAAGATGTCAACTCATTGAACTAATTTGTCAGGTTACATTACTTTTTATAAAGAAATTGCGCTAGAAATTTCACAAACACTTGTAATTTCTCTTAATACACCAGTATGGTTAATACTGTTTTTGTTTTATTTTTATGTGACTTATTGTCACTGGGGTTTAAAGCCGTTTTTTCAAAAAAATTTCAGTTATATATGGCAACTGGTTCACCTGACCAGTTTTCCTGGACTGTATACTAACCAGTACTAATTTACCCTTCCACAAGGAGCCGGCAACTTCTCCACATATGGAGGAAAATGGACATTTTTTGTCAAATTTTTATAGAAGGTTATGACCTGCCGCAACTGGGATTCAATCCCGGATCTCCGGGTTACAAGTCCAGCAGACTAACCACTGGACCCTGCCTGTGACTGGTGAATACTAGGGATGTCAATAATCAGTTATTTGAAAAACCAGTTATCTAATCTTACAAATTTTGGTTATATGGTGAACTGAACATGTGTAAAGTTTACATATATTTGGACATTACAAGGATTTGGATAGTGGATTTTTAATGAAGTCTGATATGATTTTTTTTACTCTCGTTAATCTCGTTTTGGTTTTATATCAGTTTAATCATAGAATATGTTAAAAATATGTCAGATGTTTTGCAGTGCTCGACATATACTCTTGTCCACTTGTAATTACTTGTAGAAATTGACTCAGGATGAGTTGAAATTGGTATACAACTAAGTGAAATTCTTAGCTGATCGTTCTGCAGGATGAACAGCCTGAAAACAAACTGTCAAGCCCTGTTTTGCTTCAGTTTTTTTCCTTATATCTCATCACTGATGATAAATTTGATCTTATTTTTTCCTTATTACATGTCACTCTTTAGAATTTGACTAGGAAATGTTGTAGAGGGTTCTATATAAGTTAATTATAGCCAAGAAAGAGTGGATTTTTTGTGAAGAAGTAATGTTACTGGCAACATTTTGTGTATTTTTTGTGTTAGATAAAATATGATTTCTCAGAATCAGTGTGTGTTTGACCACGTTTTATGACTGGGAATTAACTTATCATAATAGTGGCTCTATTATGTCTGATTTGGTGCAAAAAATTGTAAATAGGTTTGCAATCAATGAACATATTTATGTATTTTTTGTCAATTTGTATCGATTTGTATCAAATGTCATAATTATTGCGTTAAATAGTTTCAACAAAAACTGAAAGTACTGTAAATTGTGTTTTGTTTGTCAGTAGTGAATGTTGTGCATTGTTTCAAGGAAATTAGTACTATGTGTTCATCTAGTATGTGGTTTATTGGTATTATTGTTAAGATAAATAAGTTTACCAGTATTTTTAACTATATTTTATTGTTATGTCTGACCCCAAGATGCCTGAATTTATGTTTGCACGTTTCTACAAGGTCTTTTTTCTGAAAATTGGGAAGGTGTCATAGCCTTTCGTTTTGGGAAATTCATTTTTAGCCCAATTTGGAAAAGGTTGACTGACTTTTAAGGTACATCAATAAACAAAGACTGACCTGGCTCTTCACCAGATTGGAAAAAAAAGGCTTTTTGCAATTGGGAAGTCACAGAATATCGGCCTCTATTACAGATGGAAAAAAGGCCTTTACTAAGTATATTTATAAAAGAAATTATAAGCTGACTAAAAGATATTGTTGTAAATTACTCAATTTACAGTACTGGACAGTGTCACTATAAGATTTTTTGTTGCAAAAAGTGACATATTGAAATGTTGTCTTTGGGCTGTATTCATTAATTTGTGTTGACATTTTCAGGGGATATGTTTGTAAGACAGATTTCATATTAATCTTCGTAGGATTAAATAAATCAAGACTGGTGCTTTCCTAGAGGATTAATATAATCATATGTTTACAAAATGTGTTAGAATTAAGATTGAACTCACTTTTTGTTGTAAATTCATTTTCCAAATAAATGTTGTTATTATATTTTTTTTCTTTGATGAAATGTTTTTATATTTTTCAGTTTTCGTAAATGTATTTTTTCAAAGCTCAATTAGCAATGCTTTAATGAAAATTTTAACGTATTTTATTAATTTTGATCTCATTGAGAATTTTTGGTCTGTATAGCACTGATGTATGAACAGAAAAATAATGATCATAAATTAGAAGGCATTATATCATATACCAGTACCGAAAGACTGCATTGATACTAAATTAATCTCAATCAGTAATTGGAATCACAATATTTATTCCCCAGCTAGCAAAGTTTTTGATGGCATACTGGAATCACCCTGGTAGTTGGTTGGTCGGTCGGTCGTTCGGTCACGTGGTCTGTCACCATTTTGTTAGGGGTATTTAATCACAATTCAGTGATAGGTCTAGTTGTTTTCTGACAGAGTGTCTGAGTTATATATAGGCATTCATTTATTTGCAATATTTTTTTGTTTTTGCAGTGTCTAATATTATCATATTTTCATTATACATGACTTTATGTTTTGTTTTTATTATCATTTTTCAAGGAAAAATCTTCACTTTTGTCTTATTTATTGAAATTGTATCTATGCAGGTAGATATCTGTAATCTATATGTCAGTCTAATTTTGTCCTAAGCTTGATAGTATCATTCTTTATGTGGATAATTTTTTATTAAAGAAAAATATGATATCTAGCATGTAATAGAATTTACTGGCCTGTGGGTACATCATATTGGTGTTGAATTTGGTAAATCCCTTTGAGTTTATTTTTTAGAAAGTGTTTTACAATCTGACTGAGATAATCCTGTACTGTTTGCACCTTACTTATAAATCATTTCCTAGCCCTAGACTAACCATAGGTTGTACATTTTTATAAGAATCAATTCCACGATGGGTCCTTGATCAAAATTAATTCGGGTAGAAATTCTGAGGCACGTTTCTAGCCCTGATGTCATTATTTTTGTTGTTCTGTTTTCAGGAAGAAGAGAAACAAAAAGGGTCACAGCTCAGTTCTGATGTTAAGGTAATGTTTAGTTTCTATAGATCCCTAACAGTGTCTCTTAGTTCTCACATATTTAAACAAAAAATGTATTAAACAGCTTATAATTCTATGAGCACATGATACAAGGATGCTGTACCCATTTTTTCATGCGCAAGGGCCACCATGTATATATTATGTGAGGCTTGTGGCATTTTGAATTAGTTTGAAATGTTTAATAATTTTATAAATTCATATAATAATTTCAGCACATTTCAAATATTTAGTTCAGTTATCATGCATTCGAGGTTTATATGGCTACTCTGATACATTAAGGGGCCAGAAATTGGAAATTTGATGAACATGCATATTTCTGTATGATTTCAGAGTTTGTCCGGTTATTCCGGATCACGGAGAGGTAGTGATGACTCAACCGGTTCAGATATGTCAAGTTCATCGCGGGATCCAAAGGATCAGGTCAGACTGGTCAAGGTCAGTGCTATATTTAGAATCATTTACAAAATCAAGAAACATTTCCTGTTTATCACATTAACTTCTTGTCACAATGACCTTGACAACTTCTCATTTAATTCCTTATAGAATCATTTTTGTGGTTAAGTCGTTATAGTCTCTGACTTGTAACTACTTCCCCCTTCCAGCTGTGAATTTGAATCCTACCCCTGACCAGGCATGTGTGGAAGCTGTCCAGCTAGCTTATGGAAGGGCAGTGGTTCTACCCAAGTCTATGCCTATGGATCTTCTTCCCCATCATGGCTGGAAAAATCTGGAATTGACGCTGGTTGTGGTGAACAAATAAGGAATTATTGTACATGATCTGTTTGTACATGTGATGTAATTTTGTGCCGCTTATTCTGAATGCTTACCAGATATATCACGGACATGATTTTCCCTCCTTTCAGAGGATTTCACTATCCTATTTTAAACAAAAGTGTTCCAGTCCAGTCTCATTTTTTTTACTGGGGTTTAACCAACAGCCAGGGTCATTTTGGTGACTTCCCTGTTTAAACAGTGAAGGAAGACCCCCAGGCTTGTATCTGATCTTCCATAAACCAACCGGACAATTTCCTCACTTGTGAATTTTGGTCCTTGGTGGGTTTCGGAATCAAAGTGGTAAGGGGCTAGTGATTACAAGTCAGAAACCTTAACCACTTGACTACAGGGACCCCTCCTGTTTACATCAGTAAAAATGACAGTGCTAGATTGGGAAAATATTTTCCTTTCTGCAAGTGTTTGTTTAATCACTTCCTTGATGTATACTGTTCTAATAATCATATGTAGTTAAACAGATTTATCAATTACACATGTATGTAATTAACATCATATTTTGGTGTTGGCAGTAAATTTAATGTTGCTGGCTTTGTTTTGTATATGCAATAATCTCAAAGCAGTTAAATGTTTATTGACTTAGTATCCTGATTGAATTCTACAAATTCCATTAGAACATTGCCAAACTATTGTCCAAAAACAATCCATGTGGGACTATCAGACCTTTGGTCCTGGTTAACGTAAATATTAGGACTTGTATATTTTAGCAAAATACAAGCAGCATCTTTATTGTAGTCACTTTGATATTTTCTAGACCTGTTTTTACATGGCTTGCATTGGTGAAACAAAAGTTATTCTCCCAGAATGAAAGTTCTGGTTCTTACATGAGACCATTTATTTAGTTACACAGGGGTGTAGAAATGTTTTCATGTAGCCGGTAAGCTATAAAAGTCAGATGGGGGATCTGAGGGTTCCTCATTGTAGGAGGCAAAGGGGCAACACCACATGCGGGGAAAAAGTAGCCAGTAGAATGCTCAAATAGCCGGTTAATTTTCCGGCTTCCGGATCGTTTCTACACCCCTGGTTACTTGAGTGACCGTAATATTAAGTGCTGACCCAAAGTCTCTTAGCATATTCTTAAGTATGAAAATATTTGACTATGAATCATGCCTCCAAAAGTATGAAAGGTTTGTTTAGAAAAAAAATTAGAAAAAATTTGCAATCTACCTCCCCAATTTTTTGCCGGGCTGATGCACAGATTAAATAACTTTTCAAACACTTAAAATTCTTATTCTTATGGAAGGTTTTTATGTATATATTTTCAGAATCAGTTGCGAGACCTTGAAGAGAAGTATAAGGCTGCCATGGTAACAAATGCTCAACTAGATAATATTAAAACCAGTCATGTGTTCCAGCTTGAATTACTTAAAGAACAAATAGAGGAACAAGAAGAAGCCATGATAGAAGTACAGAGGGAATATAAAGATAAATGTCGGGTAAATACCATGAGAATGTTGAATCTTATTTTATTTTTACAGGCCCAGAGGTTATAAAACTTGAGAAGTTCCTTTGAGCTCAAATCTCAGTTCCATTCTCAAAGTATTACGGTTGAAAAGATAGAGAGGACTAATGTCTAATACATATTCAGGTCAATTATGCTGTCAGAATAATGCATTTGTAACATCATTATTTTTTTTATCATAATCAACCTCGAAATATTAATAGACAAGATATGAGGTTTGAGCTTGGAGACCAATCTCAAGTTTTATAACCTCAGAGCCAGATGAATTTCTGAATTGACATAAAGCTTGGAATATTTTCTCATGTCATCTTTATTTTCCTTCTCTTCTTGTATAAAAAATATATCTTTTTTCCAAAACAATCACAAAAAATAGCAGTTATGTTGATTATTGATTTGGTCTTAATATGTTTGAAAGTCGCAGAAATTTGGACAGTTATTCAGGGTTTTCATTAAGAACCGATTGCCGGTTGAAATCATAGGTTGAATTGGTTGTTTTTCCAAGATTTTTTTAAAATTTTGCCAAAATACGAACAAAATTAATCGGATTTGTCTGCTGCTTTGGCAAAAAAAATCAGTTACTTAATTTCATAATGAAAACACTGGTTATGATGAGGCCACAACTTTTCCTGCATCAAAATTTTTTAACCACTTAAAGCAAGTGTGAAAGCATTATTTGCATAGTAACATTACTCTGATGATTAAGTTGCATAATGATAGATTCATATATTTAAAATGATATTATATTTCAACTTCCCTGCTATGAATACTTGATGCCCATTGGTTATTATCATATATCTAATACTGAAATGTTTCAACTATTGTGGTTTCAATTATTTTTGTGGAGGATTTTATTTCATGGGTTAGCTCATCCGGTAAGTATTTTTTTTCAAAAAATCAAAATCCACAAATTTATGTCCTGGAAATAAATCATACCATAGTAATTTTTAAGCATTTGCCCAAACATTAAGAATAAACAATTTCCCTTTAGCCCAAAACACAATTTCAAGAAGTTTTCTAGCCCGAATAGAAATTTATGAACCCTGGGCTTTGGACTAGTGGGTAAGCTTGATGACTGCTTAATGACAATCCACTCACATTGGTAAATTTGTTACAATGTGATCATAAAAACATCATGTTGAAATAATGAAAGAAGCATTTGTAATTATTCTAAATTATCAACAATCTTCTGTGTATTTGATGTATAACTATTAGACTGAAGTTAATTATTACGAATGAATCACCATGTGCCAGGAATGAATCACCATGTGTCATAAATGAATCTCCATGTGGCATGCCAAGTTCTTCCTTGTATTTGTGGTTTTAATATGCCCATGTACCTATGAAAATTAACTTAAAACTATGTTTTTACCTTATGATGTTTACTTTCAAATAAATGATCTTTTTAGTTTTTGAAGAGCAGGCACAAATTTGATTCCATACGTTTTATTATGCATGATAATATCAATCATTTGTACTAGGATAAATAATTTCATCCCTCGAATTGTTTTTCTTTATATTTCAGGAATATGAATTATTAAAAAGAGATTTTGAAGAGTTAAAATTGGAAAATGAAGGTTTAAAACAACAAATATATTTAAAAGATAAATTAATAAAGGTAAGGCTTATCAAAAAAAGTTATGCATTAGTATTCATATATTTTAAGATTCTTGGAAATGATGATAACAAGAATATTGAAAATTTTATTATCTTGATAAATATAAGATCATAAATTTCTATGATTGTTTTTGCTTGATATAAAATGAATTCCTATCAGTTGAAATCTTAAGTCTGTTTTATTTTCAGTCATTTGGATTTCTATTTTCAATACGCATTAATTACAGCTGCATTAGTTACATATTTCATTGATTATCCTGATTGCAGTATATTTCTTTGTAACTGGCGGCAGTATGGTGATACATATTTGTATTTCAGGAAAGTGGATTAGTCATAGCCACCACTGATGAAGGGAACTTCTCTTTGTCTCGTTGTTCTGATTTATTTGATGTCCCGGTAACAGAGATGGGGTCTGCAATCATATCAGAAGAAGCTGCTGATCTTCTAAAAAAAGCAGGGGAAGGAACTCTAGGTAAAACAGATTTAAATCCCAAAAATGACACTAGTAATGTTAAACACAATCAGGACAGCCATTTGGCTGATCCAGAAACAAACATTGAGAAAATTGATGTTGCCAAAGTGGATAACTTCAGTAGTCAAGTATCTGAAACACTTGTTGAAAGTCATTCTGATAAAGAAATTGTTGATGTTGTTGATAATCCTAATGTTACTAAAAATAATGTTAGCACATGTATTGATTCTGTAGCTATTGACAATATTGATAGCAATGTTGCTAGTAGGCCTGGCCCTGTAGTTGAGGTAAGTGACAGAAAAGAAACAACTAATTCCTCTGATGAGGAATCAGATGAGAATGAAGTATTTTATGAGAGTAAAAGTGAATTTTCTCCTAATGAAGTTAAAAGTGAGCCTAATAATGTTGTGTGTGCGTTGCCATCTCCTGATGATAATGTTGTTAATATGTCTGATAGAATTGTTGAGAAAGACTCTGATATTATATCAAAAAATGAAGCTGAGGGAAAAGATGAAGTCATAATACAAAAGTCTGAGGATGCTGGTGAGGAAACAGCTGTTGAGGAGAATGTTTCTGTTAATGATGATGTTGGTGATGTGAAGGCTAATGTAAGACTGGAAAATGAATGTACGGTGAGGGATAAAGAGATGTGTGAAGAGGTTGAGGATGAGTTGAAAGTTATGAATGAAGTTGAAATAAATCAAATTGTTAAAGAAAGTACTAATGAAGGCAGTAAATCTGGGAATGATTTTGAAAATGTTATTTTCAATGAAACTAATGCTACTTCTGAAAATTTGGAGAATATCAATGATAATAAATCAGGTGTAAAATTTTGGTTTGAAGAGTCAGATGCTGATGTGCCTGAACACGTGTCTGAAAGTTTGCATGATGCAAGTAGCAATGTAATGGATAGAACTAAATTAGTTGTTGATTCAGATTCTAGACAGGTTTGCTTTCCAAGTGTTAGCTGCATTAGTTTAGAAAGTGATGTTACATATCATAGTGAGTCAGACGATGATGTTCCATTTCATGGTTCTGTGATAAATGACCCTGAACAGATCACTGATGATGCTTTCATTGATGAAAACTCTGATGGTATTGGTCTTCCAAAAAGTAGATCTGCGATTCCTTTGTGTTCTAGTATTAGCAGTGAATCAGATTTGGAAGATAATTGTGGGATTATTAAGAATGAAAAAGATGAAGGAAAGAGATTGGATGATATTTCTATTGAAAAGGGTTTAGTTATTCGTAATGTTGGTAGTTTTGATCATGAATATGAAGCAGAAATGTCTCATGGTCAGTCTGATGAGGTCTTCATGTCATCTACTCTAGATGACATTAGAGCTGATATAAGCATGAATGTTTTTGCTAGAGATTATGTTAAGGGTGTTATTCAAAAGTCACTTGACATTTACAATTCAGATATTGAACAGGATAAAATAACAGTAAAAAAGCAATCAATTACTGCTGAAAATATTGAAATTTCTGTCAGTAAAAGACATTACTCTGAAGAGCTGTTAGATTCTGCATCTTCTGTCTTTATGCAGAATCTGACTTCTGGTTCAGTTGAGATACTTAGTCCCTTATTGGATGTTCCTTCAGAAGAAGCAGATAACCAAGTTTTCTTTTCTTGTAAGGTTGAAACTGATCTAGATGTTGTTAAGAATGCTCCAGATAGTGGTAATGCTGTATCTGTAAAATCTGGACGGTCCTCGATATCTGGATTTGCAGTGTGCTATACTGGTGAAGAAGGACTATCTGATGTTGATTCGGATAGTGATGGTGAAAATATAAGTAGTCAACCAATTGTTGACTCTAAATCATCTGATATTTGTCCAGATTTCACAATCTTGCCATTGAGCTTTTCAAACAAACCAGATACTTCAGAAAATGTAGAATCAGCTGCACAAGGTAATGCTATGAGTACCAAAGGGGATAATGCACCTGGCAGTGATGAAGACAATTCTTTACCTGAAGAAAAAGCAGACAGTTTTAAAGATGATAAGGAATCTATTACTGATGTTAAGGATTCTGATGTTGGTGAGTATGAGCCAGAACAACATGATGAAGCCAAAATGGAGCCTAATGCATTGCTGGAACCAAATGAGTTAGAAGAAGAGTCTGTGCAGGATGTTAGTACTGTAGGAAACAGTAACAACAAAGAAGATGAGAACTGTAATATTGACATGCTTGTACCAGATAATTTGGAATCTTCAGAGACTGAATTGCAAGGAAATTCTATAGAAAATATACCAGGAAGTGAAACTCTGGATGCATCTGATATAAGTGAGTTAGATAAAAAAACAGAGAAGGGCATCATTGATGATGATAAAACAAGTGAGACCACAAAATCGTTAGATTACATGAAAGATGATGTAGAAAAATCAACATCAGATCAGGTTGATAAGACCAAGGAAGTTCATGGTGCATCTGAATCTGAGAAGAACGAGGCTGCTAATGTTGGTAATGATGTAGATGAAAATGCCAACAAAGATACTGATAATTCAATGACAAAAGAGGCAGTTGAAGTGAATGTTGAAAATGTTAGTCAAGGAGCATGTGGAGGTCAGAATGATGATGATGATGATGATGACGGATCAGGACTTAGTTTGTCAGAAGATGATATTCTTGCTGATTTAGAGAAATGTGAAAGTGCAATAAATGCCAAAGATACTGAAGAAACACCTGAAGAACAAACTAAATTGATAGAAAATGACAATGAGAAAGAAGCATTGAAGGAAGATGATAACATATGGGTTAAACAAGAAACATCTGTTAGTAAGAAAGAACATGAAGGAAAGCTAGAGAAGGCTGGCTCAGCTTCAAAGGGTTTAGGGGATAGAAGATCTGGTGAAGTGTCTCCTCCTGATGATGATGGTCAAGACCTTGAGACTGTTTTAAACAGAAAACAGTCAAAGAAAAAGAGCAAGAAAAAGCATTCTAAAGAAAAGGAGGAATGTCTTTTGAGTTAATTCCTGTCTTGCCATTTTATGTAATCTAATCTCAGCTCTTTATACTTTATAGATTCCAATGAGTCTCCAGGACTGTCAAATACACTTGTCCACTCGTAATTAAGAGTAGAAATTGACTGAAATGGAGAAATTGTTGTAGAACTGGTTAAAATTCTTAGATACTTGTCCTTCAGTACAAAGTAGCCTGAAAAAAAAATTATCAAGCCCTGGTCTCATATTAACTTCCTGTCTTTAACATAAAATACACATGACTGAACAAACACACTGATATATATTCTTGCTTTCATACCTAGATTATGGCATACAATATTTCGATGTAACTTAATAACCAATGCTATCAATCTCTATGTATTTTCTGGTGATTTACTTTTATCAGTATATTTCACTGACATTTTTATTAACTCAACATATATTTAAATTTCTGGTGCTAATCTTATCATCCTTTTGCTGCTGTTGGGGCCTTTATGGTCAAGTGGCAATGGACTCTGACATGTAATTGCTAGCCCACTCCTCTGTTAATTCAAATCTTGCCTGGAACCAGACAAATTTCGCATGTGAGGAAGCTGTCCAGCTAGCTTACAAAAGGTCATTGATTCTCAAGTGTACACCTGAGGTATTCCTCCATGGTTAAATCTGGAAGTCGCCAAATGACCCTGGCTGTGTGTGTGATGTTAAACCGAAGTGAGTTATTGCTTCATTAGGCAGGTTTTGTGTGCCTTATCTAAATGAGGCTTTTAAAAAAAAAAGTCTTTTTCGCACAAGCGTTTTTTGGTGGGTCAGTCGCCAATGGCGAACAAATAATTTTGAGTTAGGCCTTGTTGACTATAGAAGTGGCAATCTTTATGAAGGGTTTTCCTGTATGCAATTTTGGATTTATGCTAGATCGTTGTGAAGTATGCGGACAATGGTCATATGAGTGTGATGGTAAGGAGCTAATCACTGTTGTTCTGATGTACAGTTAGTGTAGTTGTTTTGTTTGACTAGATTCTGTCCATGGGGAACATGTGAGTCTTAAGTTGATCCTAGTGTGCTAAAGTTCTTGCCATTTTATTTATCATGGGAGACTGTGATAGTATGTGAGAGAGTTTTGGAATGTAAGTGACTGAGTTCAGCGAGTAACAATAAATTGTGATATTAATATAGTCTTGATGTTGATTTTTAAACATAAAATTTGATGTAGTTAAACTTAGATTGATTTTACGTAATGAAACATAGAAGTTTATGTGTAATATTATATATATAAAAGTGCTATTACAAAGACAATTTGACAATTATAGCTGGTGGATTCACAGAAGGTGCTAAATGTGACAGTGACATTTTATCAGTGTTGTATAATTTACTTTCAAGCCAGAGAGAGATTTATTTATGTTATCTGTTTATTTGCTTGTATTTTATGATGCTAAGCTGTACATAGTCGTATATGTAGCTCCTGTCCACTCTGCTTGTATGGAACATTTTACGAGGCTTTGGAGATTCGTCTATCTGGTCCTGCAATATGAAAGAATCTGATTCATCAGTGAAAACTTTCTAATTATAAAAATGGTTGTCCTCGTAACTGGAAATGTTATAGATTACTATTCTAATTGTGCCTAACCAAGTTTGGTGTTCATTGTAGAAAAAAGGACATACTTATTTTTTATTTCTTATTTTCGTCTTGAATACCTAAGTTACTATGGGATGGTGTAAAGTGGAACCTCTCTAATCCGGCTAAGCCGAGGACCAGTTTAAAGAGGATGCCAGTTAAGAGGGGATCTTTTTATTATATAGTTATGAAGTCGGGACCAGAACATTTGGCTGATTCAGAGGGGATACCAGTTTATAGAGGAACTGGTTTGGGGGTTTCCACGGTATCTATTCTTGATATTCTTGGAGTTAATTTACCAAAGTCAGTGTATTGTGAGGGATCCTATTATGGTTAGTTGTTTATAATGCAGGTTTTTTGGGGGGGGGCCATTTTGACGACCGATATTCGGTCACATTCCTTTTGGCAATAAGTATGTCTTTTTTTTCAATTGCAAGGTCAAAATTCCCAATTTAAATGAGGAAAGAAAACAAAAAAAAAAATAATTTACAGCAGTTCAAATGTTTATTGAATTTCTAAATCATTCAAATAACAAAGTTATCAATATCTAAAAACAAAAATAAATATAATATTGGTTGTTTTTCAGTTTTATTTGATTATTTTAAGTTATTTTTCCCAATTTTGTCCAAAATGTCACAAAAATTCATAATTCTGGGGGTCGGGTCATGTGCCCAAAATGCTGAGAAAAAACCTGTAATGGTAATCATACATCACTTGTATTGCTCTGATACATATTTTCGGGGTCATGTTTAAACTCATATAATGCGGTGGACATCAGCTCATATACATTGTGTATATTTGTTCAATGTTTTAACCTAATCTTGTTGTTCAAGTTTTGTGCAAATTTTATGTTTTACATCTATTTAAATAGATGCTGTGTATATTTATTTTTTTAATATTTTTAGTTGTTCACTAAAAAGGAAAATATTTTTTGGAAGAGATATTAACCAGTTAACACTTGAGTAGTTTTTTTATTTAATTTTAATTATTTTGTTGACTTTAGATTGGTTAGATTTGGATATTCTATGGATTTTATTCTGTTTAAACTGTGGATAGTGATGTAAACTACTTCAATTAATTTGAGTATTGTTTTTCCCTTAAAGTTAAAGTGTGATATGAAATAAAAAAAATGCCTTTTTTGATGCGGATGGAAGTATGTTAACTCTGGGTGCATTTATACACGCATAGTTGTTGCTCTGTAGTATTTTCATGGAGCATTTTTTCCCTAAAATCCGGAAAAATTGTTTTGCATTAATGCTCAGGTGTCATAGTTTTATTTTGGAAAAAATCGAAATTTTACCAAACAAAGTTATAATCCTTTTCTGGCATCCTAAAATGTATGTACATTAAAACTTTGATAATGAGGCCACCTTGGTCAAAACAATGAGGTTGTCTCATTATCAACTTGAATTATAGGGGAGTTTTTTTTGATGGCCAGTTCAAAAATAAGTGGTCATTGTAACAAGGTGGTCGTAATGTTGAGAAGGTTGCTATTTGAGGTTTTACTGTATAAATATAAATTTAAGAAAATGGTCATTTTGTCCTGGCTGTATGTGATTGGTGTTATCCCAGCATTATCTGCATGTATATTTTGTGCTATTGATTTTAACATCAAATTTTTATTTTGTCTTTGTTTGTGTAAAGCATGCATGGTTTGTTAAAAGTTAATATTATACAATAACTATTCAGTGCCCTAAATGACTGCTTTAAGAAACAAACAGATCTTTCAAAGGTCCAGTTTTTTGTGACCTCACCCCTTAACTCACACATTGAATCTGTTAATATTCACTTGTCCCTTTTTTTACATAAGCTCAAAGCATAGAAGCATACATTGTTCGTTTTTATATGTCTTGTAAGATTTATGATGGCTTTAAGATTTAATGTTTCCATTGTGTCCTGTGTCTTTTAAACATATAAATACTTTTGTATATGGTTATTTTTTGATTGACCAACAGCTAAATGCATTGTACTTTTAATACATTTCAATTAATTCATAAATAATACATGTAAAGTATTTTCTATGAAAAGTGGATTGTCATATCTTCATATATTTTACAAATCCTGTAATCTGACTATTTTATAATCTCGATGTATTGGTTTATTAACGAGAGTGCATAATAGATATTTTTCTGGTCAGCATTTTTTTTTAGGCAATGCCGTGATGTAAAATTCTTTATATGGTTCTGTTTTTATGCTTTGTAAATATTTTTCACTTGTATGGTTTACTGGACTCGTTTGATTACAAATAATTATTATAACTTCTGTCTGGTTTTGTATTCTTTTAGATTTTATTTTATTACAATCTGGAAAAAAAAGCATGTCAGACCCATACAGTCAATGTGAATGACTTATTCTGGATCATTCTTTAATCAGAGGTAAAAAAGAGAAACAAGAAAAAGCACACCAGAAAAAAAACAGCATCAATTAATGTTTAATCAGACTAAAATTATTACCTGTATTTTAAAAAAAAACATCAGGTGAAAAAAATATGGTGTTTGCTGTCTTTACCACACTGATAATTGCTTGCGTGAGATTTTTTCCACTTTTCTAGTCTTGAGTGCAATATTTTATAAGAAAATAGAACTGAGGTTAATTTAATTATGCAGTAGGATGAAAAACGGCCAGAACAAACTCATACAAAAAGCAGAAGAAATTGAGTACCTTAAAGCTACAAACTCATAGAAAATGATTACACTTGCATGTGGCATATTAACTGAAGAACTTGCAACAATATTATATACATGTTTTTTTTACACGAAGATATATTAGTTTTCTAATTAAGTTAGAGTAGTTGACACTGGGATGATGTTAAACCATGTGTTACCATGGAAACGTAAGTTTGAATTTTTTCCTTGTTTAGTGCATTAGTCTTGTGTAAATGGCTTTTTATTGATGGAAAGAAATGTGGACACGATTTTCATATACTTTGACTCATATTCTGGTATTTTTGACTTTTTTTGAAGGTTAACTTTTGTTTGGGTCAGTTAAATTTTGGCAAGAGTTTTCTTTTATGAATAATGAATTTGTCAATGTATAAGATTTGTGTTGTGTTACTAATGATGCTGCTTAATTACGATAGACATCAATTTAAAGCATCTAATTCCAAAAACTTAGATCATTGGGTAAGTGTACAATAATCTTATGTAAAGACAGAAGTTAAACTTAAGGAAATAATTGGAAAAGTAAGACATTGGTTCTGTGATATGTGTGAAGTAATATGACCAGTTGGAAGTCAAAGTACGGGATATCACAGCCTCGTTTCTTTCCTTCTTTGATATGTTTTCACCATTCTCTCTCTCTCTGGCTTGATTAACAAACGATATTGGCATGTATTTATCAATATGTGTAAGAAAAAACAACTAAAAAGTTACCAAAACAAAAAAACAAAAAATTTTGAGAAAAGTACCTAATTTTGAATTGTTGAGTCGAAGCTTATTTGAAAGTTTGTATTTGTTTCCAAATAAAATTATATCAAGGGAGACAAGTTTAGTATTCTGTGGAATGTAGCTTGTAAAAATTGTTAACAAGCTCATGATGTAATATATCAATTAATTGTATGTAAATGTATAATATTATCTTTGCACGTTCATACTGAAGAGTATGGTGCCTTTATGCTTACTGATTGAATGTGATTGATGAATGTTTGAATATTGATGAATACATCCTTTGTTTGCTATGGATACTTGGTGCTGTGTACTTATAATCTCATGCGCATGGCAACTGGACATGGAATATTCTGGTTACCATTCACTTTCTGTGTTACCTACAGAAAACCTCGTATACATTGTACTTTGGCTTATAAGTAAATCAATTAATTCATCATTGAGTATAATCTAGACAGTGAAGAATAGTCATTAAAACTCAATTAACCCTCATTTTTCATCATTTTCATTATTGTGTAGTAATTATTGAAGGGTGGTGCTGTACTAATTAGTTTACCAAGTCATTGTTGTATCAATGACTTAGTTGACTTGATGAATAAGCTTAAATTCAATTCACTAAAACATATATATAAGACTTAGGTTATACTAATTATTATATATTTTATAAGGTGCTGTTCTGGGGTTAGAAATAAGGCCCAATTTTATATTGGTCTTAATACCAAGTCATCTGATTGGTGGTTTATGAGCTCACTTTTTAATAAGCAACCAATGGTAAGACCGCATTATGAAACTGGATTCTTTGTGAAATGTTATACCATTGGCTTACATCAGATTTCAACTTTGGTCAGTTCCGAGACTGGCCATGGAACAGCCAATCAGATTAATACTGTAAAATAATTTCAGTTAGATATAAGCATGCAAATTATGGTTTTATAAATAACCAGGTTTTTATTACTCTGTGCCTGTAATCAACTTGTTCTCTGCCAGTGACTGCCAATTTCTCTACAGTAATGGTTAGCTGAGGACCAATGGTCCTATACACAAAGTCTTCTGTCAAATGACCTCAGAGAACTTGTTCAGCTTTCATGTTTGAATCAAGAACCTGAGATCTGTAGACAGAATATTTTATTTATTGAGCTAAGCAGTGGAGCTTATATATTGGGGGGTTTCATTGTTTTATAATCCCTTACCTTGTAGAGTAAGATTTAAATTACTCTGTGAGTATGAGTCTCTGCTTGTTTTATGGGTATTAAAATCATGGCATAATGACGTTTTTTGTGTGTTTTATGTAACATAATTACATGTACAATTTCCATGCATTGAATTTTCTTACTTGTGTGGCGCAATATAATTGATGGGACATTGTTGTAAACTTGTCCACAATGGCAGTATTTGTGGGAGATTCTGGATTTCTTGAGTTATCTCCCCTTTTTAAAGACATTATATATCTTGTGATGATAACTCCTTAGAGAGATCTACATTAATACGTTCCTGTGTTTCAATAGTCATATTTCTTAAAGTTCATCCATTCAGTTTATTTTTTCAGATTTTCGAAGATTTTAATAATTTTATGTTTTTTATCATGTTTATTTGATGTTTAAGGGTGATCTCCCATTCTCATTTGTTTTTACTGGTAAAACTTACCCCTGCTACCATTACTACCATTCATACTTCCATTTCACACCAGAGTGTTTTATACAAAAACTGTGGTTATTTCTTGTGTATTTGTGATACCAAAATCCTTTTTATTCTCATTGCAATGCTGTATGAATTACTAAATGATAGTTTGTCTTTTTCATGTTAATTAAAGCTTGCAACTTCTGTATCTTGCCTTTGAACCAATTCTTGCCTATCTCAGACAACCTGTAGTCATGTGATATGTATGAAAACAAGGGTAATGGCCCTTGAATTAGGAAGAGCTAGTATTAGATACCCTTGAAGGATTCTGTCAGTTCTGTTGTAGAAATCTGATTTGGTTTTATCTATCGTTCATTGTTTGTCTCACTTGTAATTCTGTGTTTCAGAAAATGATGAAGGTGATCATGTTTTTAGAAGGAGAGAAAACTTCTACTGATGTGTTTTGATTTCTTGTTGATTGTTCTGACTAACAAATGTTTCACGTTCCCATCTTCATCCAATTGCTTTCCTGAAAATTGTTACTATATACAGAAGTTGTATGCTGTTTAATTACTAGTTTATAAATGGTTTGAGGATCAGTACTCGTGAGAGCTATATTGGTTAAACTGACACAAAATGAATTTTTTTGCATTTCACATAACAGCTTCATAATGAGGCTTACAGATTTTTTATCTCCCCTCCCATGAAAGGACAGAGGGGATATGGTAATGGTCTCCGTCCTTCCAGAGTATTAGTCTGATATTTATTTGAAACTTCAAATAAAATTTTAGGGCAATGGGAAGTGAATAACTAAAGACCATTAATCCCAATTATCTATTTTTGGAGTTATTGCCCATTCTTTAATTTCAATGATAAATATTTATTATGTTTGTATGAAACTAAGAAGAATCCTCCAGTTTTGAGTTACTTTCCTTTTTTGACACAGTCTTCAGATTAGAGATGTCAGCATTTGTATTTGTTTCAATTTGACCCCTGGTTCTATCAGTGCTGCCAGGTTATATGTTGTGGTATTTTTATGCAACAAGAGTTGCTTCCCTTTGTTAACTCTGGGAGAAATTTTGTATATAGGAAAACCATGGTTAATTTTGATGATTCTCTTATATACAAGAAAGTTACAATTTTCAGGAAGGCTGATACTAGTATTACATGATTGGAAACCGTGACATCATGCATCTGATAGATTACAAAGCTTTCATTTATTATCTGCTAGTGTATAGATATAAAAGTGTAGATGTATTCACACACATTTTTTAAGCCCAAATGAAATATAATTTATGTACAGCTTTTAATTGTTTGCCAACTTGTGTTTTTTGAAATTTCAATACAAAATTTCCCGCCAATTTTCCAAGTTGAATCCTATTTTTTAAAAATAAATGAACTCTTATTATTAAAATCTGATCAGAATCCCTTCTGTGTGTTCAAAAGGTGAAGAAATGATGAAATTGGTTAATTTGGTTTTGGAAAATGTGTGAATATGTGCTCACAGCTTCTTATAGTAGCCACATTTAGTCACATGACTTGTATAGAATTAGCTGAATGTTGAATTCTTGGCTTTCATGTATTTATTTTCATACTTTACTTTCATCAAGGTGGATACTCATGATATGTTGTAAATCTTTTTGTTACTTACTGATATTCTGGTCCGCATTACAGTATCATACTTATGATTATTATGATTAATTAGGTTATTTTTCGCATGTTTTTTCTATTTTGTTTCAAATCCACCCCCTCCCCAACCAGCTTTATATAAAACTGTTTACTTCTCTGTTTCACCAAAACGCATGAAATTTATTCTATTTTGAAATACATATGATTTTTTTTCAAAATTCTATGCCAAATAACATTTAAGAAAAACATATTTATATAAATTTGTATATTTTTATTTTTACATAATTTTAAGGAAAAAAATGCTGTTGAGTAAATTATTTGTTCACCCATATATATGAATTGAAAATAATGTGCAAGATTTCCTTATTTGTAATGTTGTGTAAAGTGCTCTTGTATCCAAGTAATGCGCAATGTGACATGTATATGCAACTTTATGTAAGAATGCACTAAAACTGTGTGTCCAATTCATGCACAATGCATGTTTTGTATAAATTGTACATGTATATTGTTTATGTCCGTCTGTATCGCAGTTAATGTATTTATACAGAATTTTTCCCTTGTAAACAATCCTCTGTGATATTATGTTATACCAATAACTTATGTTGTATTGAGTTACGTATTAAATGCTTATTTCACATCAACTGTCTATTTCAGATGATAAGTTGAAGAAAATATTAGCTGAAAAGAAACAATTACAAGAAGAGGTGGGTGATACTTTTCTTTCTTAATATTTCTTTTGGGGGAATTTATGTTCTGTATAAAAACCAAGCAGACATAATGGTAATGTTAAAATTTATATATCTATAAAATGGAGCAGACAGATTTTGGAGGGAGGGCATTTATCATATTTAAAAGTTTCTAAAATAGAAAACAATTTGCTGTGAGATTTTTCAAAAACAATGACAATACTTTGACAGCATCCGTTTAAATTTGCATTGAAGTTTTGGAATTGCCAATTTTTCAAAGATTAAAGAAAAAAGAAGATCCATTTCAATGAAAACTCACGTTAAAAAGATACTAAAAGACAGTATCTACATAATTTCTTTACTGGTCACTGTGCAATATCTTCCACAATTAATATTTTTCTATATTTCAACAAGGGCAACAACTCATAACTAAATTTTCAAAATGTCTTAATGAAATAAGGTTTCTAGAGTAACTGTCAAAGAAATGGTGATAATTGAACAAAACAATTTTATAATTTTATTTTATAACATGAACACTTGAGTGGCATTGAGCAGATTAGTCCAAAAGTTCAGTATTATTGATACAATACCCTGAGTACATTTTTATGTGTTTTTAAGCATTTTTAGCATTCTGTAATGTTTATTTTAAGTTTTTTAATAGAGTATGTTATAATGTATACTAAAAATTAATTGTTTTGACTGATAATTGGATTTATGTTATTGAATCAATTGTTGAATGCTTAGTTTTACCTACAAGTATGTTAGCTTTTCTGGCTTATTAAATATCTTTGATAATAAAATAATAAAAAAAATACAATTTCATTCTTTGATAATAATTTAACAAAAAAACATCTTACTCAATTTTAATGAGTATGTATTAAATATTCTATTTCAGATTAACACATTGACAAATCAAATCAGTGAAGAACGGAGTAAAAGGTCTGAGAGTGGCTCCCAGAAAACTAGTACAGCCAATGGTCCTGAATTACAACTGTATGAAATTCAGAGTATGTCCAAGTTTACACATTTTTTAAAAGTTCCCGATGTTTTGTGAATGGTGTTTTACAAATTACTTTATGGAAATCTTGATTTGAAAAATAAGATACTATCGTGGTTCTCTTGGCATCTTGCTGTAATTGAATTGTTTAAAATCATTAAAAAATATCTCTTACATGTTTTGGATACTTCAAATTTAGTGAAATATCAATATTAAAAAATAGTCTTACTGTTCAGAACGTCTCATTGTCAAGATTAAATACATACATAGAGAATATATAGAAACTGGTCTGAAAATAAATGGTTGCTGTAATTACGTGGTTTTAATGTTGAGATTTAAGTGTGGTATACTGAATTTGTTTATATTATATGCATTTATTTAATCTGTTGGTATTAATGTTGATAGGGGCCGCAACTGTGGTCCAGTGGTGTGGGCACTGAACTTGTAACCTGGTGATTCAGGGTCAACTTCCGGTTTTGGCAGGTCATACCCTTCAATGAAAACAAAAATCTCCATATGTGGAGAAGTTGCCAGACCCGTGTGGAAGGGTAAGTTAGTACTGGTTAGAATATAGTCCAGGAAAACTGATAAGATGAACCAGCCACCATATGTAATTGAAAAAACATTGACAAAACAGCATTAAACCAAGTGAATAAATATATTGTTGATTGTATTATTTACAGGAGAAGCCAGTAAACAGATACATGAATATAAATTAAAACTACAGAAAGCTGAACAGGAAATAACTAATTTAGATGGAACTGTAAGTTACCTACTCCAGTGTCCTTGAGTCATAAGTATTAACATTTACCATGCTGTATCACCAGTTACTGATAAGCCATGTCCTTTGCTGAATTAATTTAACCTGGATTGTCTGTATATATGGTAAAAAGAACTAAATTAATTTGTCAACTTCAGTGTTTTTGCTTAGGGTTAGGGTACAAACTTTATTATACATGTATTGGTATGGATATGAAGATCATTTGTATTGTACCCCAAAGCTTCTGTATACCTGTATTGTTGATTTGTAATCATGTTGATCTTTTCAGTAAAAGCTGAACATGATATACATGTATGTTATTGATGTAATTAAATAATTTCAATTTAGTTCAACCTCTGTGAACAAGAAATATGCAGTCAGCCAAATTTGTGTAGGTCCATCATGTATTTTATTGTGTTGGTTGAAAATCATTGAACACACTTGGTTGATTTCTATGTGCACTTTTTATATGTTCAATCCAATATTTACTTTGATTGCTTGATTAATTTGTATCAATCAATTGTAAGAATTGTAAAACTTAAGAATTAATGTATTAATTAGGATCCTTCCAAGAAACAAGTTTTATAATGTGGACATTTAGAAATTTTACTTAGTTTTTATGATTTAACTAAAACTTTGAAGTAGGCATAATTAGACCCAATAATCACCAAAAATGTGAGGCTATTTTAGGAAGAATTCATAAGAAGAATTTAACATGCATCATTTTATCGAATTCACTTTTACATATTTTAGGTTAACCGTTTAGAGACACAAGTAAAACGTTTCAAGTATGACGCTGAGGAAGCAGAAAGATTGGAAGAAGAATTAAAATCTGACAGGAGACGATTACAGCGAGAGGTGCGTGTTCATTTTCGTACTCAATTTAATTTATAGAGCTCTTTGTGAAAAAATTAACAAGTTAATTTTCAAAGTTACGATAGATTCTTACATCTACACTGTCAAAATAAATGATATATGTACATATATGCTTTTATCATAGTTAAAGGTTATTGACAATATCGAAAGCAAAAATGAGAATGGAATTTCAATTCAAACAGCAAGTTATGACTTTGAAGGTCATTAGCAGATTCCAGTATTGTTATTCAAATGTACTAATTTTCTGTTGAAATTATATTACAAGATGTTCAGAATTATCCACTGTAAAACTTCGTTATTACGAGCATCAATATCATGAGCACCTGACTTATCTCAAGGAGTTTTTAAAGTCCCATCAATATTTAGTTATTAGTTTTGTGTAATTTTCAACCAACAAACAAATACCTCATTATTACGAGCACCACGTTTATCTCGAGAATTTAGTCTGTTCCATTGACCCCTGGAGATAATGAGGTTTTACTGTATTTAGTTGATTTGCCTCCTTGATGAATTCATTGTATCGCTGTCTTTGCTTTCTTTTCCAGTTACGTGAGTGTCAGAACCAAATTGAAGAATTACAAAATCAGAATAAGCACCTAACTAAACGTTTAGAAAAAATTAGACAAAGTAGAAGTGCATTAGGAATTAATACATGAATTTTAACTTTATCCATATCATTGTGAGATGACATCACCCATTGGTCAGTTATATATCTCATCTTAGTGCTGGTTGGCTGGCTTCTGTAGAAAGCATTATTCTGATTGGATGAGCTGGAAAAGGATTAGACATGTGACCAGTGTTCTTTGCTGTGATTGGATTATATGATATTTAATCATGATTACAGCAAGTGTACCTAGTAGTGTATTCCTGTAGAACTGTGTCAAACCCTAGGATTGACCTAAAAAAAACTTTTTTTGTCCTATTTGCAAGAGATATTCCAATACTGCTTATCATTTTGTATCTAGCTATAAAATACTTGCTTGATCTGTCTGTGAGGCAGAGATTTTTTTAAACATACTTTGTAAATCATGCATTTGTTGGTACATTGGTAGAATACATGATCGAGAAGTTATATGGAAAAGTAGAATTCTCGCTGAAGTATAATTATTTCATATCTTCATTGCATTATTGTCTTACCGGCTTATTTTATATATTTGTCCAATTAGGTATTGATTTATGTTCATTTCTGTAAAGTTCTATCACAAAATTTACATACATATTTTTTATCATAGTGTTAATTAGATATTTAATGACAGTGTGGAAATTTCGTATTTTAACGTCAAATGTCTAATTTACATCATCTGTTACAATTATATTAAAATTTTATGAAAAATGGCTGGCCTTCAGTGGCAACTGAATGCTAAAGACCAAGAAACTACTATCATTAATATTAGACATAATTACTGAAAATACGAGTGTTTGAAAAGGACACATATTAAAAACATTATCATTTTTACATTTTAATTTTTTGTTCAGTTGTTGTATTTTTTTCATTGTCATTTATGGGTTTTGGTATAGAAACATTATCTAAAGGTTAATTTGTGGGAAATTTTTGTGGAATACTGTAGAAAAATTGCGATAATGGCCTAAACATTTTATCGGCCTATTGTTTTAGTACATGAGCTATTTAGGCAAATGTATTGTAATGTCAATGTAAAACTATTAGATCTCATATATTATATTCATGGTCAAAAGTTTTCCGAATTTATTCTGGTGAGTGATGCAGGGCCATCGTGGCCCTCTTGTTATTGTTTCAGTGGCACCAAGGTGAATGTTTCCGGTTTTTTGAAAATTTTCAACTTTCTTCCAGGTGAATTGGACTTTTTTAAGCAGTCTTTATATGAACAGATATCATTAAAACATTATATGATGGATTTCATACTTGTATCATTTGTATTATTGAATTTAAGTCAATAAGTGAGCTTTGTTTTTTTACATTTGGTTTATTATTTGGAACACAGAAGATTTTTTTTTCTTTCATTTCTCCTTTTCTTCTTCCAGAAAAAAAATGTTTTAAGATAATTGTATTATTGACCAAAATGTGTTGTCTAAATAACTTTTGGTTTGCTAGTGTGTATGGTTAATTAGAATTGATTATGAGTAAGATTATGAATTGAATTTGACACAAATAGTACTGTTTTAATAGTGTAAAATTATTGTTGCTAAAGTATTGTCTATGTTTATGAAATGAAAATTGATAAATGTATAGAAATTTGTAGAAAATGTTACATTTTTTAACTACAGATTCTTTGGAGATTAGGAACTGTAATCCTGAACAGCATGTTTGTTATTGGTCCGGGATTCCAGCTTTTTATCTGATAACTGGGCCTAGTTTCTGGGGTGGTTTTTTTTGTGACATTGAGGAGTTAACAAATTAAATGAATACATATTGTTTAGGTTTGTAAACTTTGTTATATGACAGTAATTTGTTTAAGAGGAATGATTTTGTGTATGATTTGTAGATATCATTTTATTTGCTCAATACTTATATAAGCAATAAATAAAGTTCCTTGTATATAGATGAGATATCTGTGGGTGCTTCCATGTTTTTTTTGCTGAAATAACCGTACTTATAAAAGAATTTGTGGATGAAACTAATATGACTCAATTAACTTTCAATATTTCCGTGTATTATTGATTACATATAGGGTGATCTTGCTTACCATTAGGATAAAACATAAAGGATTCTCAAATGTGTCTTATTATTTTACTCTAAATCAGCTGATTTCTGTCCTGGCTTAATTAGGGGGTCGTTCAAGAATAGGAATATTTCTGTCCAAAATGCCTTTCGTCAGTGCCATGTTTATTTTATAAACCAAATTTGTGGCAAGTTTTCTTTCATACTCTGTGTTCATTTTATGCATCATAGATGTTAGTTGGGCTTCTGGCACATGTAGTTTTATTCCTGTAAGAAAAATATGACTGGGTTTTTGTCTCTAAATTGTTGGATTAAAATGTCATTTATAGGGGAACCCCATAGTTTGCAGTCATAGACTGCTATAGAATCAGAGTTTAGATTGAATTAATGCATAGTAATCACTAGCCCCTCACCACTGTGAGTTTGAATCTTACCAGACCAAATTTCACATGAGGGAGCTGTCCAGCTAGCTCACGATAGGTCAGTGGTTTCACTCAGGTGCTCACCTGGGGGTCTTCCTCCAACGATCAAGCTGGATAAGTCGCTGAATGACTCTGGCTGTTGGTGCGATATTAAACGCCAATGAAAAAGAAAGAATATTTTACCAATGTTTAATATTCACCTATGTTAGGATATCATGTTGTCCATTCCCATCATACAGTCAATATCTATCAGCATAAATGAAAGTAAATCCTTGCTCACAATACTTCTCAGACTTTGGTCTAGCAGAAGCTACTGAATTTATAGTTGTTTTTATATTTATTGTCATTGATAATTGCCTTGATTTGTCTGATATTAAACCAAACTTGTTTTAATTTTTACATTACAAAGCAAGTGAAAGTAATTTGGGAACAGTATTTTTTTGTGAGAATGGGTCAGTTTCATGTTTATACGAGTATAGGGAGGTAGCATTTGAACTAAACAAATTCACCTGCTTAATGATAGCTTATGCATTAAGGGCCTCTATCGTCACACGGTTATGGTCTTTGACTTGTAATCATCAGCCCCTCACCGTTGTAATTTCTAATCCTAACCAAGATTTAATTTACATGTGAGGAAACTGTCCATCTAACTTATGAAGGTTATTGGTTCTACCCAGGTGTATGCCGGGGTCTTCCTCTTCTGTTAAAGCTGAAAAGTAGCTGAAATGACCCTGGCTATTGGTGTGATGTTAAACTCTAGAAAAAAATAGGCTATGCATTGTACACCAGCTGAAATTATGGTTTATAAATATGCATTTTAATAGTAAAAATGGGCTTTGTGTATGAAATATATATGAAATTCTTTACTTATATTGTTTCTCATCTATAAAGTGGTAAATTTGATAAAACTCCTGGTAACAATAATTGTTCTGTGTTAAGTTTGCAGGTATTTGTGACTTCAGTGGTTACATCTTAAAATGTCTTCCAGTCTCATGTGTTAAGTTTGTCTTTAAACATTGCCTGAAAAATTCTGTCATCATTCTATCAGATCATGTCTAACACAATTCCTTCAGCTGAGAAAGATTTGTGTTGAAGTTGATGTGAGGTTATAAATGTTCAGTTTAGAAACCAGTCAATATGTCCTAGCCATTGATTGGTTAGTTTCAAATACAGTTTTGAAATTGACCAATGGTAAGGCTGTATTTTTAGACTGGTTTAAATTTTTCCTGCCATTGTATAGACCTAAAAGTTACTGAACTTTAATGATTCCCTGTTTCTTTGCATTGATTGATCTGTGTTATATTTATTTTATTATTCATTTATGACGAATATACTTAAATCATATCTCCATAGTTACTAGATGGTATGTCATCCAAATTCCATACAATATGTCTCATTTAAGCGTATATCATGGCCACATTGATAATTACATTACTTGTAATTAGTCAAGTATATACATCATTTAATATTGTGAAAACTTGTGATCCCCCCAAAAATATATATACATATTAATATTTAGTTATTACCAACAAATTGCGTGAAATTTTGCTTGAAAACTTCCTATGTAACAGTGTTATATTTATTATTGCGGATTAAGTATATTTTTCCATAGATTTAATCACATCATACCTGACCCCTCCCCGAGCCCCTTTCACCTCTATTGTCTATATTGTAAGTTTATGGAGATTATTCCAGTGTCTGTATAATTTAGTAGGAAAGTTACGTGTGTCCAATGATACTAGTTCTCATGTTATATATATATAGTACCTGTCATAATAATTTATACTACGTATATCTTTGTATTATAATTGCACATGTTTTTTCTTGTGTATGATTTTTTGTTTACAATTTTTACTTCACAAATACAAATGATTGTTTCAAAAAGAAATGGACATTTTTTTTTAAAAAAAAAGGTTTATATTGAGCATTTTTTATGTGGTCTTATGCCAGAAATATTTGACAAAAAATTCTGATCTGCTTGCACACATATTTATATTGGGTATGGATTGTCTCCAAGAGGCTGTTTACATTGTATGAAATACATTATATTGTTACCTGCTAATTTTGCTTGATAATTAAGTCCAATGTAAAATTTCATTTTTTTTTACTTCAGAGATATATGTAGGAACCAGTAAAAGTTTTTTTTCTGTGTGAAAGTATTTAGAAATTAATGTGTCAAAACTTCCATGACATTGAAGTAGAAGTTGATTCCGAAGCAATAAACAAGAAAATGTGTGTTCAACTTTTTACTATTTTGATTGATTGATTGATTGATTGATTGATTGATTGATTGATTGATTGATTGATTGATTGATTGATTGATTTTACTTAGTACGTAAATTTTGAATCAAGCAGTCTGTGTGAAGACTATAAAGGATATTATCAATATATTGTATCCATACTCTGGAAGATGATTATTGGTGATTGTAAGATTTTTATTAAAATTTCAAATATGATTACATAAATTCAATTTCATATTACCAGTAGATTAATCAGATTCAATTTTTTATTAAGTATTTTTGTATTTTCAAAATAGTCTTACTTACATAAAAATTGTAACTTTACGTGATCATGTATTTGCTGGGGTTTTGTAATGGTATGACCCCAGTGTAGGTGATATGTCGCCTGAGGGACCCTTTTATCTCCCGGGGTATATCTGTTTAACATGTGATAACTATATTATGATATGTGTGTTTAAACGTATACTTTGATCATGTATGTAGATGTATTATTTAGGGACAAATTTTGATTACACACCTAATGAGAATGATGAAATATTCATTTACCAAATATGGTCAAATGTCACATGGTGTCCATGTGTTCCTTTGGCTAGGAATAAAACATGAAAATACAACCTTGTTTGTTTGTGATCTTTAAAAATCATGCGTGTTTTCACTACACATCAAAAGTTGAGGGTCAAAAATGATCCTTTGACTGATGATAAATCAAAGAGACAACAAATTTTATTGTATTATATTGTTGTAAATTTGGCCCTTTGTTACAAATTCTGAATTTAACTTAATTTAACTTTGGCAATATCAGGAAGAAAAGAACTGGTTCCAGGGACATTACAATATATAGAGTCTCAGTATGTTATGTAGTAAGCCAGGAACCAGTTATTTGGTTCTAAGAAGATTCCTTGTGACCTAAGTTTGACATTTCTTGTCTTATCTTGTATGGGTAAGTACTTACAAGTAACCATTACAATATATTTAGAACTAATTGAACGAGATACAGTATAACCCCTGAAAACAAACCCCTTCTGGACTGGGCCAAAAATCTGTTCTGAGAATTCCAGTTTTCATAAAGCTATTTATTATAGAAGAGAAAAAATAGGACTTTAAAAATCATCCGATTTTCAAAGAATTCCGTTTTTCATAGTTTATACTGTACATACACCAACATACCAAATATTAATGTTAGATATGCGCAGTGTCTTGAATGGCTGATCTTTGAATGATATGATCAACATCCAAATATGAAATAAAGACATCGCCATGCTTGACTTACACTGTCTTGGAACACAATTTGAATATTTTTCTGGAGCACCTTTGACACACACAAGTTCTAGTTTGGCAGTCCATGGGAAAGCAACTGGTATAATTTTTACAGAAAACTCCTATCGTTAAATACATGCATTGTTTAGGTACAGTGTCTTTTGATTGTTGAACCACATTGAATTGATACTCATTTGATTACTCAAGACTTTCAATTCTTGATTATATGTTCCCATATTTCTGAGGCAGCAAGCACATGATACTGTAATGATGTAAGTTTATTTGTGAAAATTTATGAGTTCCATGCAAATATTGATATAGACCTATAGAATGGGACTTTCATATCTAATAATAAACCTTATCTGATATTTTACAATGACGATGGCCGTATGTTACAATCACATGAGGGACTGTCAAGGTAAACACTCATTTATTTTGAAAGTTCCATCATCATTTGTGGCTTGTTGACTTTTAACGACTCTATCTGCTAGGTTTGGTAAGGTCTTCGCCCAGAAATAAGCTCGTTTCGTATTCCAGTGTTGTTTCACATTCGATGACGTCATATTACGTGATATTTGCAAGTAATGTTGATGTTTCTTGGTGTATGGTAACCAGTCTATTCCAACTGGGGCTGGTTGATTGGGGTTCCTGTAAAAGTTACATAAAAATCGAAACAATTGTTAAAATATGGAGGTATAGAATACTACAGTGGAAACACTCTAAACAGGTCCCTCTATAAACCGGTTTCCCCTCTAAATTGGCCAAATGTTGTGGTCCTGACTTCATTACTATATGATTCAAAATCTCTCCTTAACTGGCATACCCTCTAAACCGGTCAAATGACCCGGTCCCAGGGTCCACCGGTTTAGAGGGGTTCCACCGTCTATCTAGATTTATTATTCATTAATGTTATAAAACTTAATTTTCCAGATACGATCTGCATGGTACGACTTTGGCCTTGTTCATTAAATAATTAGAATGTCTCATTAAACTGCTTCTTTGTGGAATTAATTAAATATGCTTGTACCGTTGAGAAGTTTATAATTAGGTACAAGTTTGAACAAACGATTATCATCTTAACTTACCCAGTTTTTGCAAAATTGGACCACAGCAAAATGACCTGTTCAGATAACTTCTCCTCGCCCTCTGCTGGCTCAAACCACCAATCATCTAAAACATCCGAATTCTTGTATCCAAATACATATGGAATTTCATCTCCATGACCGATTGAATTGAACCAGGGCATATGACAAAATAAATGGTTGGATGTTGTATCATCAAAATGATACATATAATTCCCTTTGACTGATTTAGAATGAAAGTCCAAAGCACGATACATAGGATCTGTAAAAATGAAGTCAGCGTGCATGGCTAAAAACTCCTCGCGGATTGTAATTGGGTCATCTGGCTTGGCATGACTGGAATATTCAGCAATAATGGCTTCTGCGATCATGGGCGATTTGACATCCGGGTACACAAGTTCAGTTACCACGGGGACAAGTTTTTGTTCAAATTCTTGTCTACTTGGCATGAAGTTTTCCGGATCAGAAACACCAAAGAATGGACTAACAGAAAGACTACCTTCGCCGCTGTTAGTTCCAATCAACAAATCTAGGGACTGATAAAACTCATTCACCACTTCTGGTAACTCTTTACCATCTACAAACGTGTCTCTTGCTTTAGTCATAATAAACTCTTCATCCACAGTGGGTAAGAACGGCATTGGTACTGTTTTAAACCCGTTTTCAAAATCATCAACAATATTCATCAACTCGTCAGCAGACTTTTCTTTCAAGCATATAACCATCAATGTTGTATTTGAAGTTTCACATCCCGCGTACTTGGCAAGTTTTTCAGTGTTTTGCTGGATGTTTTCATCATTACTCGGCCACCATGCTCCAGCACTTCCGGACTGGGCTATAACTCTGTGGAATAATCCAGCGTTGCCCGGATACAATGCTTGAAACACAACACTTGCTGCACCAGCTGATTCGCCAAATATTGCAATTCTATCTGGATCACCTCCAAAAGCAGCAATGTTATCATGGACCCATTCAATAGCCATTCTTTGGTCCCAGAGACCATAATTTCCAGGAGAGGCGTCATCTCCTGTGCTAAAAAATCCCCACATAGTAAGACGATAATTTATGGTTACTACGACAACCCCAAGCAAGATGGCTGCCAATGTATAAGTCAGAGGCCCCAACCACAAATGCGCCTCCGTGTATCCATACCATAACAGCAAGAGGTTTGTCACTTACAACAACAGTTGGGGTATATATATTAAGGTTTAAACAATCCTCACCATACGTTATATCTCCTGATGGCTGTATTCCAATGTTTGGTTGTAAGCAAGCATTACCATGTTTTAATCCATCAACAGGTTGAACAAATGGCTTCTTGTGTCTCGGCTTTTCGAAACGGTATTCTCCAATCGGGGGCTCTGCGTAAGGAATTCCAAGAAACTTACTCACTGATGATTCTTTATTGAACATACGGAGTCGTTCAGTGACACCGCGTACCATTCCAAGTTTTGTGTCAATACTTATCGTATCCGTAGCAACAGCACAGCTTATAACACTAACGAAAAATACAACAAAATTCATGATTTGCGTATCTAGATGAAGATCATTTCTCTAAACGGTAATTTACATGTTCATCTAGCGTTCTATCTACATGATGTAAACATTAAATTTTATCAATTAATTCATGTCAATCAGGAATATTACAACAGACAAGGTAAAGGGTCAGTTAACACAATCGTATGAACGGGTTATCATGGTGATAAAGTAATTCAGTTTGATATCCGGACCTGTTTACATGTGTAAATATTTGTTTGCGACATACTATACAAACTCGCACACAGAGTAGGATTTGCATCATCAATTTTTATCTTGCGATATGGACTCGAATGGTCAGTTAATATGCTACGTCCATCTTAAAATCGATTATGATAAATTTTATATAGACTAAAATGTGGACGAATGGTACGAGTACTAAAATATTGGTTTTCCGAATCGAAATTAGGATTTCTTATTTTATACTTTATTCCCTAAATTTAAACATATTTCTTCGCTGTCAAATATCCATGCAAAACATCTGTGGCGAATTTGATTGAATAGTTATTTTCTATTCATAGAATATCATTATCAATAAAATTGATACAGTACAACCTCTCTTTAGCAGCCCTCTCTTGAGCAACAACTTCCCTACAACTACATGATTTTTCCCACTGTAGCATTTAACTATTAATTTAACCTCTCTAGAGCAACAACCGCTCAACGGCAACAATATACGTGTAATTCTGCTTCTCTCAAAGGGTGTTGCTTTGGAGAGGTTGCACTGTACTATAAATACTAGATACAGGATCCTGAAAGTGACTTCTTGTAAGCGTTAATCATTGTTATTGTTTTTGTATGGTCCTACATGTTGGATGCGTTGGGTTGGGTGATTTGGTGAAGGTAGGATGTGGTGGTTTGTTTTCAATAAATCCTTTTCTTATCTATGCCAAAGTGGAGTTCAGTCCCTTTAATGTGTACTAAGTGAACGTATTTCATTTTTGATATG
The DNA here is from genome assembly GCA_008271625.1 of Lutraria rhynchaena. Classification (NCBI taxonomy): domain Eukaryota; kingdom Metazoa; phylum Mollusca; class Bivalvia; order Venerida; family Mactridae; genus Lutraria; species Lutraria rhynchaena. The sequence continues at coordinate 909,561 of VIBL01000164.1, forward strand.
CTCTGGCTAGTCGAGTTATCACAGCATGTGCTGGTACATGTGGTTACTACAGTATTACAATTATAATAACAAATGTAATAACATACGTGCACTCAGCCGAATTTCCAAACGTCCACCTTGTATTTCATAGCACTGAAAAAATCATTAAACCCACTTTGTTGATTACCAGTTGGGTCTTAATACATGTCCATTAAAAGTACTTTGAATACTCGATTCCTTTGCGTAGATCTATTGGTAGAATTGTAAAACATACACGTGTAAGAAGTAATTATCTTATTTAGGTTCTTCAGAGAATCGAGTTTTATTATATGGACGTGTAGAAAATAGACTCAGAGTATACGAGGGTATTGTTGATTCAGTTTGTGAAAGTTGCTGCAATAACAAATCAGGGCTTCATGAACAGATAAAGGGAAAACTAGGCTTAATTATATCAGCCATAATGAATAACCACGTGCACATTTTTTATAAACAAACAAGACTTTTTTATATCATGAATACACATCTTTAAGAAAATGCTAATTACTAGCATAAAACATGACTAGAGTTTGCACAAAACAATTCAACATCTGTTGCAGCCATTGATATTAAATTTGTTATTGGTTGTCGGTTTGTGCTTGAAAGGAACTTACTTATGTTGACTATTGATTGATATAAAAACGTCAAACAAATATAAAGTAATCCTAAACCAAGCTGTTACCAACATTCAATATATACAACGTAATGATTGTGTTCAACTCGTTCATTTTATAAGCGTTTCCTTGTCTAATATGCATCGTGCATTAGACTATGCTTGCTGAGGATTTACTGTTGTGAAAATATCATTTCGACATGGGTTCAATTAAATTTGTGTTGGCACTGCTTGTATTCGCCTCCTTATTTGAGAGTGCGTTTAGCGATCATGATCCTAATCACGTAAGTGTAGAAGGCAAAGGAAACAAGCAAGATGGATCTGAAGAGAATACAAAAAAGTTGAAAGACGTTTTGAAACAACTGGCGAATCCTGGCCAATCTTCATCTTCCCCGCCGAGCGAAACATCTGAAAGTTCTACATCCACTACCAAAACGGAAACTTCAACAACATCATCATTTTCTTCTTCATCATTATCATCGTCGTCAACATCATCACCCTCTTCGTCAACAAGTTCAAAGTCATCAAGTTCGTCGAATGCCAGTACGGCGTTTGCTGCGGCGAATTCAACATCTTCTTATTGGTCTCTATCCACGGTAACATTTACACCTCCAAATGAAGAGTACTGTTACACGGACGCCGTACTTCAGGTACCTAATCGGCCCTTAATGTCACGTTCATGGATACTTCCGAATATATCTTAAAGTTTTTAAGTCTCTTTATAACAATGCTTTCAACTACAGATTTACGGCTAGAAGTCGCGCGCATTAATATCAATACCATGGAGTTATGTCCGATTGACACGCACTGTGCATCACCAATGCGCCTTTAACTTTGCAAAATGTCATATTTTTTTTAACATCTGTATATTTTGGATGTAATTGGTGTACTTTTGGAACAACTTAGAAGTAGTGGTCTGGCATAATTATGTTTAGATGGTTGGAGAATACAGGGTGCTATATTTTTTTCAGAATTTTTGTGCCGTACCAAACGACATGACAGACGTATCGTTCTGGGATCTATATTCCGTTATGTTTTCGGACACAGTGCTTGATGCATTGATGATGGGTTGTTCTAGAGGATCATGGTGTCTACAGGTAAGTTATCGATCAACTTTGGACGGACTATTTTCAAAATGGCGTCGGCATTGTACCTAAATAATAAAATATGATACAAAATGTATGATGATTCTACATTTAGTCAGGGATTCTATATAATGTAATGTAGAGTCCCTGATTTGCAAAGAATTCTCATAACGCAAAATGCATTAACAAACCTTATAAGCGATCCATTAAGCGCAAACAAACACTAAACTGGTCCCCGTTCCATGTGGCAGTGCACCTCTGTACATCCAGAGTCAACGGGAACCAGTTTAGACAAGACTATAATTTTATCGCCAAGGAAAGATTTTCTTGCGTGCACTGTACAAGTACTAGTAAACCATTAAAAAATCCGCACCTATATATTATGCTGAAAAACGTCCTTACCAACACTTTCGTAGATATTTCAGTAAAATTAGCACTGTAATGGATGTTTCCACTGGTTTATTACTTTCAGGACAGATTTGATTACTGGGACGCTCTGATAGCTGAACGAGTTGATATGATAACACTCTCGGAAATTTCAAATAGCATGTGTCAACCTAGCATGAATACTTGTATTACCACAACAACCCAACACTTTCAAAATTGCTCTATGTATCCCGTAAGTACAATACAACCGCGATATTAGAGGTGCGATGAATTTTCATAAGCATTATTTGGACTCTTCCAAATTCAAAGCTATTATACAAAACATGAATTTATTTAAGAATAATGTGTTATTTCTCTCTGACAGAGTGGAAAACGTTACGGCATAAAAAAACATTTCTCATTACAAGCAATGACTTTTTTGCCACAGTTTTCAAAAGTCGTCTGCTTCAGATGCAGGGAAATGCGGTATTATGAGGCAAAGGGTAAAAAGAAATTAGAAATATTCCGTAAGCTTGTTTGTGTTTACCTAACCTTTTCCTTGATTTTATAGGTTTGTCAAAGTTCCGAAGTTAATAGGTTTAAGAATTTGCCCGGAACATTACTTTATTGATAATTTATTCATACGGGCTGTTTATTTAGCTTAACGAAAACTGCGTCAATTGCATCATATTGTAAATAGATACCTATTGGCTGAAGCACTTTTTGAATCAACTGTCCCGTTCAATTAGACCCCGATTTCATGGTTAGGAGAGCCAGAGGTCTTCAATCAACTATGTCTCGTGATCCTAGCTCGAACATCTACACGACCTCTCGATGAGATAGGTGTACCGTTTGTTGACATATAAAATGGACGTTCATCTGTATGTTCAAAAACACATAAATTTCAACTAAAAATTATTGAAATAATTTTGCAGGAAATGGAATACACAGCAGAAGCTCTGGCCTTAATTTGCAAATTAAAACAAAGCTCAATAGCTAATACTAGTACGGCGTGCTTCAAACACGTGATCACGGCACTACACGTGACTTTAGCGGATATAATGAGGTCCGAGGTACGTACAGCTGCTGTACATCATTGCATTGTCAGATATCTATAAAAGATATCTCTCAGAAAAATCACCAATATTTGTTCTATATTTCATGAAGCGCTATCTATCCATGATTTAAGTTTCAAGCGTTTAGAGACTAAAGAATTAGTTTGTTTACATGATCGCTGATAACGTTGTTATTTTATTTCAAACAATAAATCCGTACATTTAACAATTCATAAACCCTAAATTCATCATGTTATTTTGCAGACAGATTTCATAGAACCAGACGACAAGTGTGAGGCCCCAGAGGCTCAAGTAAGATCGTACATGTATATTCATTTGATAATGAGGCTATCTATAAAGTTATTAGTTTGCAGTAAAACTTGACCAAAATAGTTTTTAGCGATTTTGGCATTTTTCTTTGTTTGTTCTTTATTACAGCTTTTCGTTTTCAGCGAAAATATACAATGTTAACAAATGGAGGCCTACCTACCCATAGTTAAAAGTTGGGCTCGTGTTACCATAAGTAACATTTTAAGGACGACCCGAGATCGCTTGAGATAAACCAAATAATTATCAGTACACTCGCCTATATTTATTTCTACCATTACAGTAATTCAAGTATGATTAACGCATTTTTACTGCAAAATGAATATTTTAGGATGTTTTATTACGTTTACTCATTGCGTAAATTGGTCTTAAAGCCACCAAATATGTAAATATTCATACCACCTTTTTTCAGATGACACGAGGTTTAATTTGCGTTGAAAATTCATGTCCAGGCGAGTATGACAAATTTAATAGGTATGTATTTATAAGTGTTGATTATTGGTAATCTTAACTGGATGTAATCAGGTTAATGAGAATAGCCTCAGTTAAAGTTATAAAATATACAAAAAGTCCTAATAACCAAAATATTACATTTTGTATTTGATAAGTGGTAAAGCGATTTATGCCACATTAACGAGCCAGAACCACCATACAAAGACAGGGGAGGTAATTCGACTACATGTATGGATGGAGAGAGAAGAATTATAGAGGCTGTGAATGAAATGAAACCTAAATGTTCTGAATTACCACACAATAACTAAACCACGATTTTAGCAACAGAATACAGTCAAACGTGTTTTTGGCCACCTCCGAATAAAGACTGCCATTCTATGAAGAATCGTCACTGGTTATTTAGAACAAACTGACCTCCGAATAAAGGCCATCTGTCAATGATAGCCACATTTTGTCGTTCCCAAGGATGGCCTTTGTTCACAGGTTTGACTGTACATAGGTAAGAGTGAATAGGAAAGATGAATACATCAAAACGAGCGCCGATATAATCTAAATGGAGAATAGTAGACTCCTTGTGCTTCACAATAATGTCCGTCCGAAATGTCATAAATTGGAATTTAAATGTTTTGGTTCGTTTACTTTACGAAAAAAATAAATTAGTATGTATTGTAAACATGCATACAGAATTGACAAAATTTGGTGAGAAATTAAAACATTTAATATTGATATTCATTGGACACTTGCTTACTCTAAGATATGTTTCAGTTTCAGACCGTGGAAATGGTTCACGAAAGTTGTGGACGATCTTATTGAGGAGTGTGATATGGACTCCACAAAATGTCTGGCTTTGTTACTGGTAAGAAACCCATAATTTCTTGTTATTGGTGTTTTATGGCGCATCGACATCTAAGGTCATGTAGCGCGCATCAAATTATAAGGATAATGATATAGTTTAATGAAATGGTAGTTATCCAAAACGATGGTAACAGCATTAAATTTTGTCAATGAAAGTGTGAGCATTTATTTCCCGTATTGTACTTTTCACTCTGTTTTGTAATTGGTTTATGATTCATGCATCCTGTACAAGACATCAAACATACAAGTTCTTCTATTCCAGCCACCTCCTGGTTATGTATATGGCAGTGAGTTGACTACAATGATTGCTGCAAGCATCGCTACAACTGTGTCAGCTCTACTGCTTACCATTTCAATGTGCGTCTGCTACAAGAGGTATAGAAGAAATGCTGTTATCAAGGACGGGTACCAGAAGTTGCTGAGTGATGGCGATGAGTCATGAGTTCGATACATTTATAAAACTGTGAGACTATCGTAGGATCTGATAGAGATTTTGAAGCTGGAATGATGACTGTTAGTGTTACTTTTCTGTAAAAACATTTTAGGGACAACAGTTTCTAAACGTATTTCGTGTAATATGTTCAACAAAAGTTGTTTGACATTACGCTAGTTCTAAGAAATCTTTCAAAATATAAATTTTGCACAAATACATTAATGCTATACTATACATGGACGGTCAGTCTAAGAGCAGCATGTCATAATGATAATAAATCATGAAACATATACGATTGTTCTGTCTAAAAAACAGACTGGATAATGGTTTTGTCATAAATAAAAAAAATCCAAAATGGCGCCAATGAAGAAGCTCAAAGTCTGAATGTTGGGCTCATACTAAAAGCTGGCTTCCTGAGGTAGTTCAAGCGTTGCATAAATTGGATATTTGTTCCCGCAAAAAAATATTTAGTATTTAATAAAGCATGTCCAATCACAGACGTGAAGTAGACATGTTGCTACTATATATCTCGAAAGTATGCGTTTATTTTTACTCCTAAACAAAGGACAGTGGGTGGGGCAGAGAACAAATACTTTGGGGTTCCTTACAATTCTTCTTGTCAAAGCTGTACCATGACCGCGCACGTCTTTTATTGAATTTCTTTTTAAATACAGTTATATGTCCTGTCACGTCAAAAAAGTACGCTGACAGACGTTGATATGAAATAACGCTTCACGATCAGTGGACAAGATTTCGAAATTCTTGAAAAAAAATGTTTCATAGGCATAACGCTTGAACTTACCTTGAACAAATGTCACGACTACCATCATAAATTTTACGCAAATTAGTTAAGGATTGACTTACGCTTTTGTTTCTCATGAGAATATGGAATAATTTTCTTTTAGAATTCGGATATTAGGCTAATGATATCTCTGTAAACTGAATATGTATAAAAACAATATACCGGTATTCATGTACATATGTATTTTAGATGATGTGTAAATAAATGTTTCCTTACCCAAATGAGTGGCTCTTTCTTCAGGCTTGGCATGTTTATACGTCGCGAAATTAATATCACGCGTTTCCACAAATCTAAATGTACCAATGTACAAATTTTAAAGGAATTTTGTCATACATGTATTTGTAATTGGACTAAATATTTGAATTGCCATACTACTATTAGGGCAAATTTTATCATTCATACCTACTTATATTTTTTTCATTTTTACGGAAGCAAACCAACGATATGGACGGCAACATAAAATGAATTTTTACATAGGTGTAACCGGAAGTGTTCGAACAAAAAGTGGGCTATTGTAAACAAACAATTTTCCACTAGACCGAATACATAATTTTGAGAAAGATCACTAGCCCGAATAGGGCTTTGGGCTAATGGGCGAGCCCGAAGTCTGTTTTTTCATTACGAACAACACTTTTCCGCGCTAAATAAATGTACACATACAAATAAAATTACATGTATTTAACAGATGGACATATGAATAGCGAACTTACAGTGCCGTAATAATCACATTTACATTCGAAGAATCTTCCTTATATCTAACTACTACTGTTCATGATATGTGAGCGTACATATGCATTACTAAACTATACTGGCCGTCATAAGAAGGTAACCAGTAAGTGATGTTGGTATAAAGTAGACAGAGCGCAAGAATTCGAGGGGAATTATTTCTGGAAATAGCTGAAACATTCATGATATGGATTATTGTTATCTATTATTGACCATGAAATTGCTGTACACCATTAAAATATCAAGGTCAGTTATTTGGCCAAAATAGAAGAATTTTTATGATGGTTACTTTCTTATGACGGCCAGTATAATTTCAAGGGAGTGCAATCTTTCAGCCTTATTACAAGAGACTAATAGTTATATAAGACAGTTTCAAATGAAACTGTAACTGTGTCGAAAAATACTACATTACGCTATCTTAGTATCAATGTAAAAGTTAACATATGCAAAATTGAAAACGTAAGACATTTTTAAACAAATGATTAAGGTTAAACAGCAGTATTGTTGGTATATACACAATCAAATTATCATAATTCACCTTTTTGTTATATGTTGATTAATTGCTAATTTTAATCATCTAATGTATATACATACCAATTTATTTTTACCCATTACGAACAATTCATAAACAAATTCTGTTAGTTCTCTTCCATGCATTACAAATTTCTTATTTAAAATCAATTTAAGTACAGTCAAACCTGTGAACAAACGCCATCCTTAGGAAAGACAAAACGTAGCCTTTATTGACATGTGGTCTTTATTCGAAGGTTAGTTTGTTCTTAATAATCAATGATGGTTTTTAAAGAATGACCGTTACTCACATGGTGGTCTTTAATCGGGGGTGACTGCAAACACAGGTTAGTTTCATTACAAATTATGACTTACAGTAAAAACCTCTATATTACGATCACCTTTAGGACCAGATAAATCAGTCGTAATATTGTGGTGTTCTGATTAAAAAGACCTGTCCAAAAAGTGGTCGTTATATTGAGGCTGTTTGTAAATGAGGCTTCACTGTAGTAACTTACTGTACTTTTCTGCCTATTATTCATTTATCATTTAACATCAAACTTGCACTCAATTTGCAGAACAATACAATATAACACTTTATCATCAAGCTCATATTCATTACAAATCGCTCTTGGCTGATTTGTTCACCATAATTGAAATAGGCAGGAAATAAAATCTCCTATTTCCTGTGTAGATGCACAACAATGCCTATACATTTCCATAAATGTACCATCCGAGCTTAATCACTTCTTTGACTTTTAAATCTTATACATGTATATTCCGGTTCGTTTATACTGATGACATTTAGCCACGCACGTACTATGCATAAACTAACATATACAGTCAAACCTGAAAACAAAGGCCAGCCTTGGAAAAGACAAAATGTGACCTTTATTGACAGGTGGCATTTATTCAGAGGTCAGTTTGATCTAAATAATCGTTATAGGTGTTTCAAAGGATGGTTTTTATTCACAGGGTGATCTTTATTCAGAGGTGGCTGTAAAAACACAGGTTTGACTGTATACAAAGTTTCAAAGTTTATTCGGAATATTATTTAATACATACACATAATATTTTGCTATGTTCAAAAATGATCTTTGAACAAACAAGACGAGAAAAAGAAAAATGTATAAAATAAGATCAAGATAGATGGAGCACGAGAAATTTTGACAATATTGTAATTGTTCTTTTAAAGATATCAGACCTTATTAAGTACAAAATTGTATTTACCAAATTAAGAACCAAGAATCAATTTAAATACACAGATATAAATATAAACTGTTCAATTGAATATCAATGTACTTAAAAACTTAAAAGGCTGACAGATAATACATTATACATGTATAATTATTATACATGTTGACTAACAGTAACCATTAGATCTGACTTTATATTATGAATTAGAAGTAGTAATTGGGTAAAATGACAAGATTGTATCAACTATGAAGGAAGCAAAGGATAAATACAAGTACAGTACAATATCAGATAGCGACCGTCTCAATATTACGACCACCTTTTTAACGACCACTTATTTTCGGACCCGTTGTCAATAACGCCCGTATGATTTAATTTGATAATGGGGTCACCTCATTTTTGCGATTTTTTCATGTCCCGACGATGGTCTCATATAATCGAGGTTTTACTGTACTTGAATTTAGAGAATACCATTTTCTTGTGAAATCATGATAACAATGCGAATTCTCCTCCAAATACAGTACTAGTACATTTAGAAAGCTCAACAACTGATCGGTCTGACACAGGACATGTAAAACATGGCGGTGATCTTGTACACAAACACTCACTTACGGTCCTTTAAAAGTGACAATTTCACACTAAGCTATATTGAAATATGCATTGTTAAACGAAAAACGTTAGCCAATGTTTGACGCGCCTGTTTGGGTACTAGACACCTCGATCGCTGCTTATTTCGACCTCTCAATAATTCTTTGGACATTTATACCCCCGCTCATTTCGAGTACTGATTTAGTGTGAACGACCCGAGACATTTCGATCCCTGGTTGATTTTTGGAAAGATTGGTAACGATGATGTATTGTATTTGTCATAAGAAATACTTAAAGTTTTTTTTTATTAATATGATTCTTTTTATAAACTTTGTTATTTAAAGGTTTTATGAATTATCTGTTAGATGGTAGGAGTTGTTTACGAAAAATATATACAAATATGCATTTCACTATTTAAATGTACACAGCTTTCAATATATATATAAAATTATAACATAAATGTATAACGTTTTATGAATTCAGCATTATCTACAGAACAACTTTAGTGACACTGCTTTGTTGTTTTCATTAGCCATTATGTAAAATGAAATTTAAACAATGTTTATTATATGAATATGTGAAAGGTGTGAAATATGGCACAAATTTGAGTTTAAAATTTTGCGAATTATTCATGCATTCTACAACGCTAATTTCTTCTTATTTATACATGTACTTGTCAATTTTGTATGGCTAAAGTATTATTCCCTAGAATAGCACATTTCCTGTCTGAACCGAATTTATCTTTCCGGATGGTAAAACCAATACTAAGAAGGAAAGTTATTAATGAACGGTTATCTTCGACATCATCTGGTTGGAAGTTGGAGATAGATTGCGTAAGATATGAGATGAACTTTCACTTCTCAAAAATCAGAAGTGCACAATCATTGTACTGTAAAACCGAATGTTATAAAAGCATATGAAACTCGAAAGGAATGTCTAATTACAGAAATATCATCAAAACTGTTTACGAAACTTTAGATTTCTGAAAATGGGATAAACTTGCCCATAACGAGTCTAAAAAAACTATTATTAAAGCTTCATTTACTCATTGCGTATATCGGCGCTTCCATGAAACGAGGACAGTTATTTTTAATCAAACTTTTCAGTGTGGTATTTCTCACGTACACCGTTCATAATCGTAAAAGCGCTTATTTAGCAGTACTGAATAAGCGTTGGAATGACAACAAATTAGATGAAGTTTCTTTAAAAAAATAATCTCTCAGAACGAGCAAGAAGTTGTTGTCACTGGTTGACTGGAACTTAAATATGCAACATGTTGACGCAGACAGCGAGGATGGTTTGTTGAATGGGCGAACCTCTCAACCAAAAGTCTACGGCACAATTCCTTCCCCAACAGCGACCACTGAGACCTGCGACTCTGAAGACGAGCCGTCTGCCTATACGGAATTGTTACGAGGAAGTGTCCCCTGTCCAACATGCAGAGGAGTAGGAAATATTCCAAAAGGTTGGTAATGCATAATGTGTATATTTAATATAGATATGTGTTTATAGAATATTGAGTTTGTATCCCCATCAGGTGCATAGCTTCTAATAAGTTCTATTAGGCAGTATCCTGGTAATGTGTGTTACCGTGAGTCTAATTTTTTACCTGTGTAACAGTGTTGTATATACTCGCAAGCAGAAGGTCGTGGGTTCGAGCCCCGCATTGGGAACTTTATTTTCTGCCTCCTATTACACCTGGCTAAAAATTCATGAAGTACTAGTATGCAATCATGATACAATTTAATTCTCTTTAACCATTCTTTTTCATGTCAAAAAGCATGAAAATACTTTTATAAACAAATGAAATCATACATCAACTGCTACATTCATAGGCGGATCCAGGATTTCTAGTTGGGGGGAACTGAACTAGTAGGCTGGGGGTTCAGGGGGTCACCGGACCCCCGGTGGATCCAGGGCAAAGGAATTGTTTGTGAATTGTGCGTTATGTCATTGTGTGACTGTACTTGTAACTTATTACACGCATAGTGTGTGAAAATTCTTTGAAATTTATATATATTTTCATGTAAATATCATATCTCATGATGGAAAAAAACCTTTGCTTGGGAAATTTTAGGGGGGAGGGTCATACGCCGGGTCTGCCTTGGAACCTCCTATGCCACTCTTTGACACACTGATAGCCATATTGATTTTTATTGTGTATACATGTTACCGCAAATCTGCCAATTAAATGCTAGATAAGAAATCACATGGAAAAATACTGGTACTATACTTAAGTTCTAACTAATATTAAGTATCTTCCTATACTAAGATACCACAAGGGCATTTTTATTTAAATGGTTTTTAACAGACTAGAATCTATGAATGCAAAAAATATTTGACATTATTAATTCTGATTCGTTCCATTTGACTGTGTAAAAAATAATGGGACTAACACCGTTGAAGATGTTTGACAGTTGCGGTACATAATGTAAACAATGCCAGGTGGAAACTGAAGTAGAGGTGATGCGCATGTGTTTCAGTTATTGTTATTTTACAGGTACTCGCGGTAATATGTATATTGCGGTAATAAGTATACAAGGGATACTAGGCAATTGCCTAGACTCGATTTCCAAAAATGAAAAGTGAAATGGCCCAATAGGGATTTTTTTCTTTTATGTTTTTTTTTACATATATCAGCAACACTGTTGTGAAAATAACAATATGACACTAATATTTGGATGCCGTAAAAACTTATGAGTTGGCAGGTAAAAGATGGGTTGGTTGGGTAACCAGAAACAAACCTGTTTTGTAGGTCTTATACAGGGCTCAACAATTTTTATTTCAGGCTACTCATCCTCTTGGACAACAGGTAATAATCTGCAGCAATTTCAACTCATCCTGAGTCAATTTATACTCGCAAATCTTGCTAGTGGACGAGTGGATCTGTTAAACCCTGTTTTATGTTGCTTATTTGTTAATATTCAAGTCAAATTGATGTGGTTTACTTGCTAGGTATAAGTTTCTGGATTGTGTTTGTATATTTCAGAGCAAGAAAGTCAGCTTGTTGCTTTGATACCAATGAAAGACAAGAGATTGCGACCTAGAAGAACGTAAGATTATAATGATGGAGAAATCTATTTATGTCTAACAATTATTGTTGCTATCAATCTTTTGTTAACCATATGTCGGTCATCAATTGTCTGTGTTAACAACTAAACTTTCAAGTGCTTTTGAATTCTGAGTTGATGTTCTGTGCAAGTTTCTTGATTGTACTTTCAAAGTTTTTAATTGAGTCCTGACATTGTCTGTCTTTAGTAAATTTGTTCTAGACTCTTTAAGATTAATGTTTTAATGCATTTAAACCAAATCTATATTAGATCTCAATGAAGTGTTTGTCGAGTTTGATAGTCACCTGGTTAAGACTGATTTATACTAAGTTATGACTCTTGGATAAATGAAACATGACATTAGACCTAACAAAAATAGCTTGTTTCCACTACTGGCTCTGAAAAAATAGAGTCAGTAGGTACATATTTATTTTTTTATTTCAGAATTTGACTGACATTTTTATTTTGAAAAACTATAATTTGACCAAAAAGGATCACAGGGTCAACGGCAAAAAATAGGGTCGTTCGGGGCCCAGGGTTTTCCCTAAAATTTTTCACCCACGGGTCCCTAGCACTCCGATCTCCAACATTTTAAGGGTCCCTTGGAATTTTTGGGATCCCACACAGAAAATGCCAATGGCAATTCTGAGTCAGAAGGGGTCCAGAGGATACAATGGTCACTCTCAATGCGAGTCCCTTGGCGGAATATCACGTTGGGGATGCCAGAAACCTGCGTCAGGGAAATTCCTGTGGTCTGGGTTGTGGAAACAAGCTTTTTTAGGCCTTATCTAATTAGTAACTTGAGGATTTTTCTGCAATCTAATTTATATGTGAATAGAAAATGATTAGGAAAATGGATTAATTTCAAACTGATTTGCTATGTTGGGCATAACCTCTGACATTCTAGTGTGCTTGTTTACTTTTTCTATTTTTTAGCTATGTATGGGTGGGTCTAGCTGTGCTTCTCTGTATAACTGCAGCAGGTCTGTTGATGTTTTTCATGTTTCCACGTAGTGTGGATATAAAAAGCATAAAACCATACTTAAATCCAATTGGTCCAGTGCAGGTTAATGTTACTCGGAAATATGTCCACTTTACTATTCAGGTAGGTAAAATTTGTACAATGAAAGTATTTTTCTTAACGTAACTGAATATCTGTAGTAATTAGTGACTAGTGAAAATTGTTATGTTTTTTTTTATTCTATATATATATATATATATCTACATCCGATACAAAATTTTACCATTAATCTAGAAAATAGAAACACAAAAGTCCAATTTAAGGTAATTAATTTTGCCTTAACTGTGAAACAACTTCTGACCACTTAATGTTTATCAATCTCTCTTGTTGAATGCTGTCTTGTTAACTCAACAGGATTTGCTTCTATTTAGAGAATGTATAAGTTACAGAAGGACCTGTTTAGGCTGAATTGTCTCCCTTGACACAAGTATATAGATTTTGTAAGGAGACTCATATCAAGTTATATTGTGTATAACCTTGAAACTAGAGTTTAAAACTTAATCTCATTTGTGGGCTCCGAGTTCAGACATGATTGATCAATGACGGTTGCTGTAGTATGAAAGCATTGGTTTTAATGTCTTATTATGTTCATAAGATGGTGCTTGAATAAAAAATTATCTATATCAAGGGAACTACAAATGTATATACATGTATATTATATTAAGTACATGTAATAAGGGTGTAGAAGTGAGCCGGAAGCCAGAAAATCAACTGGCTGTTTGAGCATTTTATCTGGCCACTTTTTCTCTACAGGGGTTTTCCTTTGGCCCCTACTGGGGGGGAACCCTCAGGCCCGCCTGTCTACTTTTAGTAGCTTACCGGCTTCTTGAAAACATTTCTACACCACTGATATATCAGTATGAACATGTATGTCAATTGAACTGGGTCGTATTCTGTGTCAGTTTCTATTATTTTGCTTACTGTTGGGTTAAATTATGGGGTGTTTTATATCATTCTGATTTAATCTTACTATCACAGATGTATTAGTTCAAAGTTCAAAGTTCAAAAATTTATTTGCTTGTAACAAAAGCATTGTCTTCAGCCATTTACAGATCATAATACAAAATGGCATAGACAGAAATAGTATATACAATATACAACTATAGACTATACATAAACATAAAAATAAATATATTAAGACAATAATTAAGTTGATTTAAAAAACTGGTACATTGTTTAGGACATTAAGTACCGCCTTATGTTTCTCAGTACTTATTTGTGATAAACATTTGTATTTTATTGATATGGAGTTGTTGTGTATTAAGTTTTGTTAGTAGATGGTTTATGGTGTCACACATAAATTTTGAAAATATGTGTAATTTAGTTAAGTCTTAAGTCTTTATTCCAGAATTCCTTTAATATATCGAATCAAAATTATGTTCCAATCAAAGTGACGAGTGTTATGATGTCAGTGTTGTATGATACTCAAGTTTTATCTGAAGCCAAGAATTCATCAAATCTACAAGTACCCATGAGATCTGAACGTCAATATTATGTCACTACAAATGTTACGTTAGATAAAGACAATAAGATGGGATACATGGCGTAAGTATTATTTTATTTGGTTAGAATTTGTAGACATTTTTTTTTATTGAACAGACTTGTTAACAGACTTGTTATACAGCAGAGGGGCCTCTGTGGTTGAATTTTTTAGCACTGTTATCTAAGCAATGTATATGTTTGTAAATGATCATTAGGGTTTTCATCAAGAAATTAAGTAACTGATTTTTTGGCAAAAGCAGTTGTTTTCGATGTCATGTTTTACTACGTGTCATGTATCGCTGTACATGATTGGTTACTGACAATATTTCAGCATATAGAATGCCGTGTTTTATAATACCATTCTGAATCAATCTGACGCTCCTGTATTAGAATGAGAGAATCTGGGTAAGCAGTACTCTGTGTGATAGTATTTATTCCAGAGAAATAAATCTGACAAAAATTGTCTTGGAAAAACAACCGATTCAAATGCATTTTTAAGTGATGGCATTCAGTTCTTAATGAAAACCCTGGATCATGTTGTTCTTTTCTTCTATTTCAGCTCTAATTGTCTTGATGAAATGAGATGGGCGCATGAAATGGTCATGTTGTTTGAGTATGTAAAATATTATCCATAAGTTTATTGTGTTAAACCTTCATTTGTGATACAAATACAATGTTCTGATCACAAGTATATGTATTTTTGATTTCACAGGTTAAATAATTTTATATCATCCCAGAAATGATTTTAATATGCAATGATGATTGATCTCTGGCAAATTAACAGTTTGAATTTTATAAACATTCACCAAGTACAATTTTTTAAAAATTTTCTTATGTGTCTGACCAAATTTTACATATGAGGCAGCTATCCAGCTGTCTTATGGAAGGGCAGTGTTTTGACACAAGTGTATGACATGGGTTTGCCTCCACTGTTAAAGCTGGAAAAGTCACCAAATGACCCTGGCTGTTGGTGCGATGATGAAATTCAGTGAAAGATTTTCTGGTAACTAGCTTTGTCTCTCCATTTCAGGTTTACTTGTAATTATGAAGTATTGGGACACTCAGAACAAACGACGTTACAAACATTCCAATTCGTCAGTTGCTATAGTGATATTATTCCATCCACATTGGTTCCACCGAAGACTGTAACAACAACAACAACATCAACTACCAACAAGCCTCCATCTATCAGATATAAATGAACTGTGCTGACATAGTTTTATATTTTGAAGAGACAAATTGCTGTTTTTTTTTTTTTGCCTTTTGCGATTTGTTTTGCTTGAAGAAAGTTGAAAGAAGAAGTTACACAGTTGCAGATATTGTCAGGAAATTATTTTCCAACTGGGAAATTTACCATCAAATCTGTGAACTAAGGCCACTAATGGTAGAGATAAAATATAGTCTTTATACTTACTAGGCCTTCATTCATGGGTTTATTTGGTCTGACAGTTCTATTACTATTTGGTTAAGTATGACTGGTCACATGTTGGCCTTAATTAAGGGGCATCTGTTACCTCAGGATTCAATGAGATGGACTAACCCACCTTGTACACTTAAATAGATATTGAATATGTTGTCTGTGTAAATCTATCTTACTTTGTAAGGGAGGGGAGCACAAAATATGATGCTTGTAATTCAGTAGTTGTTTTTTTTCTATTAATTTTGTATTTTAAATGCTTTTCTATCACTTTGTTGCATTTTGTTTTTGCAATCCACACAGTTCTGATTGTGTATGATTTATATACTGAAATGTAGTATGATTAAAAGATGTATTATATTTGGGCACAAATTTACTATTTTGATTCTAACCACAAAAATTATAAATACCTCTGTGAGTTCGAATCCCACCCACTACTTAATTTTGGGTGTGAGGAAGCCATTCATCTAGCTTACTGAAAGATGGTTCTACCCAGATGTCTGCAACTTGTTAGTTAAATCCCAGCGAAAAATAAGATTCTCATTATCAGCCTTAATAAACATTAAATATTTTATTCAGTGTAGGCTTTCTCAGGATAATGTTTACTGATTCATAAATGAAAAATGAGAGTTTTATCTGATATTAATTTTTGTTATAGTGTGGTTTTGATAAAGAAGATAAAATGTAATACCTAGCTATGTTTTTTTTCACAGGTAGGGAAAGGGCCGTTTTCTTAAATTTGGGGAAAAATAACCAGTATTTTTGCAAAAATTTGGAAGAAAAAACTTGACGTAGACTGAATTATAGGGGAAACTGCATTATTTTAATGATTTTTCCTGAGGGAAAGATACCTTTAAATGTCACATGTTATAGAAGAAAAAAATTCTTTTAGAATAATGCATGGCTGGACTTTACACTTTTCTGTTAGTTACACCTCAGACTGTGTGTGTTAGAATATGTGGTTAATTTCAAAAATAATTCGATCAGTTTAAGTTTCTGTCTTGTATAGTTCTGTCTTTAAAAATTAATTGATATTATTATTATTATTGTGTAGATATGATATACCTATTGTTTAGTTTGATTTATTTTTATGATTTGTTTGAATTGATGAGTTTAGACTTTTATTTATTTTACATAAAATAAGAAATATGTTCTGGTAAGTTACATATATGATATACTCAATGACAGCTTCCTTGATTTCAAACCACTTCTATAATTTACAGATTAATTAAAAGAATCTCACTCATTATGGTTTTAGAACAAGTGTTTAGCTAGATTCAAATTCTTGTGTTCTCATTTATCAGTTTCTTGTTTTTGAAGGGCTCCAAGGATTGTTTTTCCAAATTGAATAAATCCGTTGAGAACTGGGGAGAGTGCATTCCTAAGGCATATAAACGGTTAAGTGTTGAGGAGGAGTTATCTATCATTTTAAGGGGACTAGAAAGAGAAACAACTCTTTTGCAACACACGGCAAAGTGTTCTCACGTGAAGGCCCCCAGCTATATTTTCAGGTTTTTAGAAATTTTCTACTTGCACCCATGTAATTACATTATCAAACTGTGTTTGACTGAAGCAATTTTTCTGATGTCTTGGACAAGAATAACTGTTTTGGAAAAAAAATTCAAAATGGCTTTTTTTCATTTATTGTACAATAAAATAACATTATTTTACACGTTTTGATAACCTGCTTAAACTTTGTCACTGTTCAGATATAGCAGATGTACATATTGAAAAGAATAGTTGAGAACTGAATTAGGACTTAAAACTGGGTGACTCCTCTCAAGTTTTTGACCTCTGACCCCACCAGAAAATAGTGCTCTCCATGCCATAGTGCTAAAATTTTTCATATTGTATTACCCTTTGCTTCATAAGTATATTTTGGCCTCTTCCAAATTCAAAGCTAATGTACAAAACATCAATTTATTTACGAAAATTAGGTTATTTCTCTCTGACAGAGTGGAAAACATTGTGGCAAAAAACATTACTCATTACATACAATGACTTCTTTTGCCACAATCTTTTTCAAAAGTCGTCTGCTTCAGATGCGGAGAAATGTGGTATTATGAAGTAAAGGGATAATTTTGTGATAATCTTGTGCAATTTTGTAATGGTTGGATCTGTCTGTGTTATGTTTTGTAAGAAGATTTCTATTGTCCTTTTTTGTCAAACATTTGTAATCATATGATTTGTTTTGATGTTTGAAGATGATGGTGCAGTTGAATTTTGTGTATTTTGTTGGATGCAGTTATTTGTTGCTATTTTTTGTTTTTATATGTAAAGAATGTATTCTGTGTTCATGTCAGTTATATAATTGAAATGGATTTACTTATTTCTAACCTTTATAGTTTTCTGCACATGTTGTAACATTTTTTGCTTGAACCATTGACATTTTTTAATATGTATGTAGATATTTAATCATTCAGAGTCACATCTTTATACCATTACAAGTAATAAGCTAACTAATGCATTCAGAAATTTAAAAAAGAATGCAATAAGACCATGCTGAAAAATGTTTGCATGTGGTTATATGACCCAGACTTAACCATAGGTAAGTAAGCATTTTTTGGTAACATTATGATTGTACTGAAAATGAAAAGCTAGAATAGGGAACATTTTTTTGGTCAAAATTGCCTAGAAAAATTTTAGTTGGGATTTTTTGATGAGTTGATTGATAACTGCAAACCACCAATTTTTAAGGATGACCTTTTAAATCCATTATATTCATCATAAAATTAACAGTTTTCTTTGCAATATATGAGAACTTGTCTGAATGTTGTACTCTTTGTTAGAAAATGAATTGTATTATTCACAGCTTCTGAAAAGTGTTATTTTACAAGATTAACTGGTAAATGATGAAATATTTGTCTTTGTGCCTTATTGTATTATATGCAGGGAAGATTTGTCTTGATGACTCTCAAATAAATGTGTGTTGATGGCTAGTGGGGTGTATACCTACCTTTGTTTTGTAAATTTAATGCACATACTTAATCAAATATTCATGTTGATGACCCTTTTGATACAATGGAAGTAGCATTATATAAAAAGTATGCTTTAACAGTGTTTGTACTCCTTCTATTTTGTTCATATACCAAATTGTTAAATGAATTTATTGTTTTTTGTTAATTACAAATGATCTGTCTTATAGTTATATATTGACATTTATCAGTTAATACTAATAGTAAGATTTTATTTGATATTCCACAGTTTTTACTGTCCTCAGTACTTTGTTGTTTTCTGAAGATCTTTCCTACCTTATATATTGAGATACAAAGGCGTTTATCAGGAAATAATTGTATCTAATTAAGCTCTAGGACTCAGTGACTCAAAAACCTGCATCAGTCCATATTTATTTAGTTTTTGCATGTTTTATGTAATCCTGGGCTTAGATTATTTTGGGGCATAAATTATTGATATATTTTGTTATTACTGTATCGATTTTTAAAGGTTTGATTTTAAATTAGATATTTGTATAATTTGTTTAGACAATGTATATTTGTGTATTTATACAGAGGCTCATAATTATTTACTGTTACAATTATATTATTTTTTATGTTTCATTCATCTAGTAACACACAGAATAATATCCTTAGTATCTGTATGTACCCTGTATTTTATCAATTTTTACTCGAGTTAAATTGACTGCACGAATATAGGCCACTTACAACAGTCTTCTTGTAAACTTTTTAGCAACATGATTAAGCAACTACCTAAGGTCCCTTGGATTTGGGTAAATTCCTGGTTAGGACCAAAGATTTTTCTTCCCCTAAATTTTATAAAATGATCAATCAGGAGAGCTGATCTGCCATGATAAGTAAAATGAGGAGTGTGTAGTGATTGAAGGAATAGAGGCTGCTTCTGATAGCGGTTGGCTGCCTACCTATGGTCCTAGGGGTTCTAGGTTTAATCCCCAGTTAGAACTAGGGATTTTTCTTCCCCTAAATTTACTTTAGGAAGCTGATCATGTTAAATTTTGTCTTCAAACAGCATCTTTGATTTGTTTTTTTCTGTGTGCACTAAATACAGAACTGATTTTAAAATTTAGCTACTGCTGTGTCATTTATTTTCTCTTCTTTGCTGATTTCATTTCACCATGCAGTCAAGAAGTGAGAAGTTAATAATTGCTATTATTACTGTGATAATTATGTCATCTTATAGTGGACACAAATTTGTTTTAAGCCTTCAACTGTGCACAAGTGACTTAGACCAGTCTAGTATGGGTTTGTGTTTGACATGATACTTTATTCTCATGTCTAATTATAAACAAGATTATTTAATTAATATTCAAAAATATTTTCTAAGCTTGACTGTTTGTGTACATTCTCAAGCCTGCATTAGCATGGTTCTTGGATTAAATTTGTTGTTCTGAGTACTGAGTATTTTATACAATATCTATTCAGTTATTTTAGTTTTATGGTGGAGACATTTCTTCAAAAATTTGTTCTGAATTACATGTATATATTCATGATGGTTAAACAATTATGCTGCAAAAAAATTTTTCATTGTACGCTTTCCAAAATGTTCGTACACTTGGCATATTGTTGGCTACAATTAGTCTATACTTACTGGGGATGACAAAGGTTTTCAGCTGAAAATCACTATCCTTTTTACAGATTAAAATGTATAATATTAAATTCAACTTCAATATTGCCCATTTTTAATGCACAAAATATTATTTACGCAATAACAGACTCACTATTAAAACATCAATCAGCTGACTGTACTGTATATATTGTTTCTTACAAGAATAATGCGAATAATCACAAGATCTTCACTGGCTACCTCATTATAAAAGATATACAGTGTCTGTATAAACCATTAGATTCAGCCTTTATCTGTTTCTTAAGCTTAATTGTGCTCTTCATTTCCTGCTTATATGTCGTTATTTTTTGGAAATATTTAATAAAATGTCACGAAGTATGTAGCTATTATGTTGTTATATTATGAACCTTTGTATGTATAATGTTGTGTAAGGTCAGTGAAGATTATTACTGTTGAAGGTAGCAAGTTCTTAACCCAATTGTACAATACAGTGCAACCTCTCCAAAGCAACACCCTTTGGGAGAAGCAAAATAATGTTGTTGAGAGGTTGTTTCTTTACAGAGGTTAAATTGTTAAATCATACAGTGGGAAAAAAATCATGCTGTATTTGAAGGGAGGTTGTTGCTCAAGAGAGGGCCACTCTGGAGAGGTTGCACTGTATTGATGACATTTGAGCATGCTAACTAATACATAACTAATTGTGTGTCTACTATCTCTGAATCATACTACATGGACGGAAGTTTCTTGTTGCTTCCAGATCGCTAGTTCGTACCAATCTGTGACTTGTATGTTGTCACTCTTGATTCAAGCTGTAGAACTCCCAAGAATTTTCCCATTCACTAGTAACTTCAGCATTATCCAAATCCACTGCAAATGAATTTTGGTTTTCTAAAACCCTGTTATGTACTTTTTGGTGAGTTTACAAAAACAGAGCATCTAATTTTGGACTTTACACAGACAAACTTTTTCATTGCTATTTTTGTTTTTCTCAAAAACTTGATTGAATTTTTAATTTTTCCAGTGGTTTCATCAGTAAAAATGATCAGACTAATTGTAGAAAGGAATTCATTACATGTATGCATACAATGAAGTATGTGCTATAAGACACATGTTCTACAACTGACTCCCATACATACTGAAAAGTTATCCAATATAAAAAATTGTTTTTACCAGTTGATAAAGTATGTAAGTTAATTTCTTTTAAAATGACTTTAATATTCAGTGTAAAACACACAAAATACAACAGTATCATATAATTTCATTTTGTTATAAAAAATATATCACAGTTTGAAGAACAGAAATTGTACGCTGAATTTAATGAGTAAGTATCACCACAGACAGTATATCCACAGAAACATTAAAAAACAACTTTTTTAGGCATGTCTACCAATAATATGCTTTCCTGTGCATCACAGAAACAGTAATTAATAACCAATTAAAGATTATTGAAAATAGTTAACATCTCCTTAAAAAATTCACTTATTTGTAAAAAATATTTGAATCAGCAAAAAAAATATCAAACATTTGTACAACAGACTATAAACCAACCATAAAAATGCAAAAACTGTTCATTAACTTTCTTAGTATATCACAAAATTACATGATTTGACTTAATGAAGAGATTTAAAAGTTTATTTTGTGCCATATAATAACAGAACAAATAGAACAAACACTTTTAAACAGACTCAGATAAAATGAATTCACCATATTTAAGATTTCATACAGATATTGAATACAGTATCTACGTAGACATGGACAACTAACTCTTTGTTGGATTTTTCTCTCAACGATATGCCATGTTGTGGTGATAAGTCAATCATTATTATTTACATCATTTTATTAAAAATTCTCTTACCATAAGCATAGTAAAGTCAAACCTGTGTTTGAGACCACCTCCAAAAAAGACCACCTTGTGAATAAAGCCCATTCTTTGAAAAACCATCACTGACTATTTAGAACAAACTGACCTCCAAATAAAGGCCACATTTTGTCTTTCACAAAGTAGCGTTTGTTCACAGGTTTGACTGTACAAAATATTTTTATCTACTCTTCGGGTTATTTCAGCAGTGAAATATAGAATTACAAAATACTTTATTATTTCAGGATAAATAAATAAACAAATATAAAATAACAAGGACTAAGCACAACTTCATAATATTGTCATTACGAAATGGAACTTTTTTTCACTTCCATTGATATTTTTTTCTTCTTCAATAAACATTATTGCAAATGTTTCAAGCATTTCTACAAAAAAAATGTAACCAAATCAATCGATCAGAAGGTTCATTTAAGCACAAGTCTTGAATTTGTAGCCAAGTTATTAAGCATATTAACTCGTGTGTTAATCTTTGCTCCAAGACGATTATATTTCTTTGTCATAAAATACTCCAACTCTTCCTCTCGCTTTTCTCTGTAAGAACAAAAGTGGATGAATTATACAAAATATACCCTCACTGTATTAAATGATATCTTTTTAACTCAATGCATCTTATCACATCTTATCAAATACATGTACAAAAATATGGGGTTTCAAAAGGGCACTAAACTCAATCATTCTCAATACAGCCTCTACCTCAAGCTAGATAATGTTCAAACTAAACAAAGAAACTAGACAAACGTACTTAAATGTTAACAATTCAAGTTTAACCCTTTCACTGCCAATATCGCCATGTGACGACTTGATGCTGAATGCTGATGTTACTTTTAAGCGACCAGTATGGATCTGGACTTGAGAGAAGTCTACAGACTTTAGTGAAGTGAACAGATCTCAGGCTCCTGTGTTCAAGCCATGGGTGTAACACATGATCTCTGTGAAATTTGGTTATCCACCACTAATTGAAAAAATTCATGCCGAGACGTTTGCAGTTGCAGTGTGTGGGGGACAGGGTCAGCACAAGTAAGAAATACTTGGCACTGAGAAATGCCAGTTATCAGAAAATTTAGTGAAAGAGTTAATATACAGGTTGGATGGACTCACCTTGGAACCGGACCATATGCTGATACAGGTATATTTGTGGCAGGCATTTTGTTACCATTGGGGAATACATCACTACAATAAATATGAGAATAATCATTTATGGTAAACATAACGCAGTGTTTCATTCACAGCTGTAATAATAGTTAACATTTGTTGTAGCGTTTCGAATACATTGTAGCAAATAGCATCAGCTGTGTTCTTACTAATTAATAATATTACTTAATTCTAATCAATGTTTGTAGTTCTTTACTGTTCTATAGGATCATCTGATACAACAGGTTACGATTAATTTTTGTTCAGGTGAATGAACTTTACAATGAATAAAGAATAAAATACTTATTGGCTTAATTAAATAATTAAACAAAGAAAGCAGTAATAGAGTTCACATGAAAATGATCTTTCAATGTTCAAAGGATTAATGTGTATGAATGTACATGTAGTTGTATAAAATTCTTAATTTAATACATTAAAAAGGAAAAATGTACATCAAAAAAAAACTATAAGTATTCATACCTTGGTATTTTTTCTTCAGAAGGGGTTGAAGGGTCAATTAGTTGGAACTGTACATTCACCATATCAGGGGTTAGGGTCACAGTACCACGTCCTTCTTCATCATCATCTCTGAAAAACAGACATAGAAAACACAGTGATAAGTATAGTCAGAAAAACATATGGAAAACATTTAATTAAAAAATTTAATATATACTGAATAATCATAGACTATAATTATTATGTATTATTACAAACAGCCTATCACAGATAAATTCTTTCTTTGATGCTCTTCTTACGCCACTTTTAATTCAATAAAATCATCAATACAAAGATGAAAACAGCTAAATACTTAGTGAATAGGCATTTGTTGAAGACAGAAACAAATGAAACACAGGCTACAATCATGTCAGTAGACTAAAACAGCACTACATGTAGACAAAAGAACTACAATAAAATCTACTTACTCTTCAGCGATATTTTCCAATTCCTCCTCAGACAAACCATCTAACAATGGCGGTGTCTCTGTTGATAAAAGTTCACTACCAAAAGGATCATCCCTGAAGATGGACAAACATTCATACAATAAACAAACACACAACCAATCTATACATAATGATTTTATAAATGAATTGTTGTAATGAATAAAGTCAAATACAGATAGTAAAAGGTCCAACAATTAGAACAAAAATTAAGTGTTAAATGACTAGTTTTTTCTGGTCCCCATATCACAAAAATTTAAAAAATGACTTTTATACCAATTTTCAAACATCATTTGAGCAGCAAAGCTTTGATATTTGCACGCATTTTTTTCACGCAAATTAATATACTATTACATAGAACCTTATTCTATGCAACAGGTTAATAATTAGGACAATGTCAAAACTGGAACTGATGAATCCTGGGTAGTTTAACCCAGAACTGTTAAGATAACTTACCATCTTGGTACCCAGACATTCGTTAATGTTGGAGTATTACTCAATGAAGTTAAACCTTGTGATGGGAACTTCTTCCAAGTCATGATACCACGAATGGTATCCTACAATATGAAAGGAAAAATATATGATGAAATAAAACCATAACAAATTTACTGCCTAACTTTAAATTAGCAGATTATTGTTAGATTGGCATATTTTCAAATAGGATTAACCTATTGCCTCATAATACCGCATTTCCCAGCATCTGAAGCAGACGACTTTTGAAAACATTGTGGTAAAAGAAGCCATTGCTTGTAATAAGTAATAGCTTCATTTGCCTCAATGTTTTCCACTCTGTCAGAGAGCCTAATTTTTTTTAATAAATTGATGTTTTGTATATTAGCTTTGAATTTTGAAAAGTCTAAAATATGCTTATGAGGCAAAGGGTTAAATCTATCGTAATTGCAATCATCAGACAATACAGAAAGTATTTACATTTCTAAAAAAGTATTCAAGCATTGAAAAATGAGCTTGCAAGCTCAAAAGAAAACATAAAATTATCAATAGTAGCATTTTTCTCCATCATACAAGCACCAAAGTCTATTAATGTTTAGTATAAATCAAACAGCATTATGTCAAGTTTTTCTATTCACTAACCATAATTTTTAGTAAAATTAAAACAAATATTCACCTCGGTGTCCAAGTATTTTCTCTGAGTTGCAGCATGTACATTGGAAGCGTGGTCCTTTCTAAAGTACCGAGGTAGGGGACAGAGATGGAAGTCCGCATCAGTTTCAGCATAAGGTACGGGAGCCTGGAACACTTGTAAGCCAGGGGCTGGGTTCTGAAATAGTAATATGCCGTGGTAAAACCCAGAGTATAAAAGTTGTACAACTTTAAGTTATCACAAATAAAAATATTCCAAAGACCACATGAATAAAGAATAAATTGATACCACCCAGATTAAACATACAGAGTAAGATATCTCAATAAATGTATTCTGGCATGAATAAATTGACAAAATTCTTCACAAGAGTATATTGAATTTCTCTTAAAATCTAGATGAAGTCCAAGCTTTGTATGTTGCTGATGGTGCATACACAAATGTGGGAGGGGTAAGAAAATCTTGGTAAGAATACTTAACTGTGATTATTATTAAGCTCTTTCAATAAGGAACATCACAAAGTTGTGCTATGTAAGGACTGAAGGTGAATATCTAACTCACAAATATATGGAGTGGAGGATACTCCATAGGTTGGAAGAGAGCCTGTGGTGGTGTAAGGGAGGCAACTTGTGTTGGAGCGACTTTCTTTGTTTCCACTGATTCTCTCTGAGTGACTTCTCCTTCATCCATCACTTCAAATGCAAGACTCGTTCTCGTCATGTTCACATTAGATTTCTCCTTCACAACAACAGGAGCAGGTAACGTAATAACTTCATCCTAAAGTAAAGAAAGTAATGCAATATCTGTACTTATGAACCAAAACTACCATCTTTTTAAAATTAGAGTCTGTGCAATACTTTAAACTTAGGCCTAAGAAAAATAACTTGTTTCCACTACCCCGACCAAACCTAATTTTTTGCTGCTGACTCTATCATTTTGGTTAAATTATAGTTTCGCAAAATAAAAATAATGTCAGTCATATTCTGGGAAAAAAAAATAAATCCCTGCTTACCGACCCTATTTTTTAGCAGAAACAAGTCTTTTTTGGGGCCTTAATTGCAAACTCATAAAAAGTATTCCATTGAATTTCTTTACAAACAGGGTCAGCAATATGATACTTGGCATTTATTTAGACCCTGAGATTAAAATACTTGAGATTTCATTACACAGAAGGTTTATTTGAACTTTAAAAGCAAATATGAAAAAAAGGAGCAAAATTTTGACAAAACATAAATTTTAATATTTAGAGGGATAACAGCATGTACATGAAAATTTAATTTAGTTGCTAACTGGTATAAAATTGCACCGTAAACTATGCTATTTTTAACGTTCAAATAGTGGCGCAAAAATGTTTGAGTTAAAACCACATTTGCCTCTAGTCCATATACGTAAAACGTGAGTAATAAGTCACAAGATATTTAACCTTAATAAGAAATCAAGAAATCAACTTGGTTCACTAAAGGTTATTGAAACAGACATATAATTTTACATAAGTTAAAAAATACCTGTTTTTCTTTAGGTCAGAGCACTAACTTTTATTGGAGACTACTGAATTAACCATCAATACAAAAAGATACTAAACTTAAATGATAAGAAATTATTAGATATACACAGGGTTTCCATTAAAAACCGACTGCCTATTGTAACCATCGGTTAAAAACGCATTTGAATCAGTTGTTTTTCCAAGGTTTTTAAAATTTTCACTAAAATAAAAAAACTTTCACTGGATTACTCTGTTGCATTGGTAAAAAATCGGTTACTTGATTTCTTAATGAAGACCCTATATAGTTTGTTTCACGATGACAATGAGACAAACCTCTGCACCAGTTCTCAATGGTTTCGACATTTTCATGGGAACATAACCGCAAGATGCTTCCTGTACGTTGTAGGGTTTGTAGCTATTCAATCTGTATTGTTGAGGTACCTGCGGATAAGATGATCACATGAAAATGATTTCTTGATATCAGGACATAAGCAATTTAATCAGGAGTCCAGTATGAGTGGCAAGGCCAGACCAAACAGTTGTGTTTACAGTTACCCCACCCACACTTTTTTTGGTGCCAACACTAAAGTTTTAAACAGCAAAATACAAAATAAGAAAATATTTTGGGATGAATCATACCTCTAAGGTATAAAAGCGATGTTTAGTAAAACATTAGAAACGTTTTGTAACCAACCTACCCTACATTTTGGTCAACTAACCCAAAACATGACTATACTTTCAGGCCCAAGTACTTAAGAGTAATTCTGATAGTGGGATTTTCACAAGATGATACAAATAAAACAAACAGTTTCAAGTGTTTTTTTTAAATGTGATAATAAGTTCACTTGAGTCATTATAATTTTACAAAAAAATACTGTGACATTAATTGCATATTCATGTTACGAAATTCTATAATTGTCATGACCTTTTCATGGTAAATTATATATAACTAATATTTTTTATGGCATGAGAAATTCAAAGGACAGATTAAAAGAACGTGCAAAGAAAATGGTTTATAAAAAAAGCACCAAATCAATAATCAATGGTAAAGCTTACTTTCAGATTGAAATAAGGCACTTTTCGTTTAACCACAACATCTGTAAGGTCAAAGGGCACAGACCCGAGTGCATCAGGGGCCATATCATCTTTAACATTAGGAGGAACATAAGTTGGGAACTGGTGCTGTTTAATTCTGTCTGATCGTAACTCAAAATCATCAGGTAAAAGTTCTTTTTTCTGTTCTTCCGCAATTTTCTCTTTTTCTTCCGCTGGAATGTAGAAATATTCAATGCCAATAAGATCTAATTTTTAGTGTTATCATTTCAAAGACTTGACCCTGAGATTAAAATACTTGAGAAAAGTTTCAAATTGCCATTTCATTCTCATAACACTTCAGTAGAAAAGATCCAGTGGCTTAATGTTTGAAAACATATTCAGATCAATTATCCAGTCAGAACAATGAATCATTAATATTATCATTGTTCTGGTATTATGAAACTTAGAAAATATGCCACAAAAAACATGAGATTTAAGATTGGAGAATGACCTCAAATTTTACAGCCTCACAGCAAGTGCTATAAAAATGAATTGTAATGAAGTTAACTTAAGTAAGGTAGGTACGATTGTGCAATTTAAATAAGAGTTTAAAATTTGTGTGTTCGATATAAGTCTCTGTTTATGGCTGAATTTACAAGCAGTATACAAACGGTACTAGATCATTAAATTTCATAATTTCTTCCACATTTATGACGCTGTTCTCAAGAGAGGGAAAAAATCACAAAGTCATATCACAATATAAATCTCAGTTCCTGAAGTTAAAATAAAAAAACAAAATGTTCATAAGAGGAGGGCATCTAAAAACGAGATAAAGCTTGAATAAATAACACAAATTCATCTAAATGACCTAGTAACCTTTTACATAACATACTTACATACATACAGGATATACAATATCTACATACCAGTACATATTACAGTTTATAAATAAAACAAGCTACACATATATACAAAAAGAATATAAAACAAACTACACATATATACAAAAAGAACATAAAACAAGCTACACATATATATATACAAAAAGAATACACAAGGGTTTATACACTGAAGAATGTAATAAAATACAGAACCATCTACATTTACAATTTTTTTGCAAACAGAATGAAAATCTTCATCACAATTTAATGTTTCATAAAATATAATATATATTTATTTTATTACCTTATAGCTATTATTTTATAGTTATAGTATATAACTATAAAATAATCAAATAAGTATATATCATATTTTATTACATTTTTTATTTTTATATACATTTTATTATACATAAATCTAAAAATATTAATAGAAGTTGGATCAATTTTAAACACAAGCCTTAGATGACCTGAACATGGCCAATACTATTTATAAATCTAATTGATATCTCAACAAACATAAAACAGTTTTCATCATTAACTTGACCGTATTTTTTGTGAAAAAATTAATTGTTTTTTTACAAAAAGACAAATTTTTCATTTTAAATTTCAATGCAATACCATGATAAAAAGTAGTGAGGATATAGCAGTGCAATAAGACTTAAAAATTCTCCAAGTAACAAAAACAAATCCCTGACTGGGTTGACACTTTTAGAAAACAAAACTTAATTAATTAATGATGAGTAATGATAAAACTGGCATCTTGTAGTTAGTAACTTAGCAAGAGCTGATTTTTACAGCAATTCTCACGACTGGTAAGTTTTTCTTAAGCAGAAATAAAAATTAAGCCTAAGTCAAATCAATTGATTAATGAAATAAGCGAATGGTACGAGATTTCCGTGCAGTTTGTGAATATAAGCTAATTATCATTCTCATCAAATTACTGGAGCATTACATTAGGTTAACAACACGTAAGAGATGAATATGCAATTATATAACAACAACAACCATTTCAATACACTATTATACAAAACTTAAGAAATACAACAACTTATGGTGTATATTTCAAAATTGCCTAATAATGAAAAAATGGGCACAAGGTATTCACATATTACACAAATAATCCAGGGTCAAGACTACTTGTCTAAAACTATCCAATTTCAATGAATAGACAACAGGAAGATTTCAAAGTAATTCAAACTAATTTTTATCAGAAAAATAATTTAAAATCCAAAATTTTTATCACCAGCATGAGGTAGAAACATTGCACATTCAATTCAAAACAGTGAGGTAACAAGGTCAATCTAAGAGGTCTTATCGCAACCATTGCATATATTCATTCCACTTAGATAAAACTGCTAGGCTGGACAATTGGTGTTGTATCATGCCATGTCAAATCTCTAGGGCTGTAACAAGTAGACATAAATCACTGAACGAATCAAAAATGGTGGTGAAATGCACAACCAAAAAACACACACACATGACCATGACAAAAGTGACCACACGTGCTGTAAAAATCTTCAGTTAAAAAAATGTATGACTGGACCAGAATCATTATACTATAACATGTGCTATTTTCTTCTTCAAATAATAAAAGAGAAATAATACCAATACCAAAAATTGCCAGCTCAAGACAACTATAAACGATTTTCATTAAGCCAGACAAACACTAATGATTTAGTTACCCGATTGACTCTATATTATTCATTCATATACCATTCCTAGCTTCCAACAGCAAAATCCAAAGTACAAAATATTTATGGATGAATTGTACTTCGAAAAGGAGTTAAGAAAAACAATTTTTGTCCAAGTAATCATGACTATTAAACATGACTATTTTTTCTAGCCTTATGAAAACCAAAGATAAACTCATAGTCGCTAAGAAAATGTGTTTAACGCTAGACATGAGGTTCATGCCTATATTGTTATAAAGTTATACAGCATGAGTACATGACAAGGCATTTAAAGTAATTTGCGACACATATGCTTGTGTACAATGAAGAACCATAAAAAGCTGACGATAGAAAAAAGGGGTCATACAAAAAAAATGTTGGGTTGCTAAACCTTACCTGGATCCTCTGTAAAATACATTCACAACACAAGACATTATTAACATTGTACATAGAACATTTATTTATTTATTGTAAGCTTGTTCATTGAGCTTCCCTCACAAAATAAACTGAATGAACTCATAATGTAAATAAAAATGATCGAATAAATAAAGACAGTTTTTACTGATATACATTAAAGTAATACAAAATCACCATTATAAGACATTTTAGTTGTGACTTATTGCTAAAAAACACTTGATATAATTCTATTTTGAATATTTTTGAACTCCATCAATTAGCTATGGTTATTTTAAAATGCATACAATGACATGATTATTGTGCAGCACATTGTGACTCTTGTAGGTTACATCCACAAACACAGACGACCATATTCTGTATTTTTACTAATCTAATTTAATTTGGAAAGTATTACACTATACAAGAAACATAGTGGATTGTGAATATTTGGTACCATATCATAATTAGATACATCAATAACCACGAATTTCAGGCTTCCTGAAAGTTGCCAGACCATCAGACATGTCAGACAAATTTCGAGCAGGTCCAATAACTTTTCGGCGAGTACCAGACCAGATGTCCGGCAGTCGGGCAGCATTTATCACTTATTTATAATATATTTGGTCAGACAAATTTTCATTTGATCAGTCAGAAATTATAATTTTGCCTAATCAAATGTCAGGCAAGTATTCCAGCAGTTTCGAGAAGCCTGGAATGCATGAGCATTACCAATTAAAATATACCTGTAAGTGATTCTGTAGCAAATTTCTTCTGTCTCCAATCAGCAACCAATCTGTTCAAAGATTTGATCTTTTTGTCAGCTCTCAATCTGTATATAACCTGTAATATATAGTTAAAGATGTTATACATACATAATTCCATCAGCAGATTAACTTTACCAGTTTCCCTAGACATTCATTTAGTCTTGTAACCAGTACCTGTCATGCTCTTTTAACCTGTTATTTATCTGTTAGCCATCTGCCTAGCTACCCCATGTGGATAAATAAATTCACTGACAGAGGACAATTCTGCCACAGAGAGCATGTGCCCAAACTGAGGATCGAATCCATGTTCTCTCATTCAGCAGTCTGACGTGCTACCACTGCACTGGCTGGCCTAGCTTCACCTCAGTTGAGACTGTAGATTTACTGGTCAGAATGAAATAGTTAACATATTATTCTACTTTAGTAACAATAATACCATCATCCATAGAAATTAAAAAACCAATGCACATACATATGCATCTGTATGCAGTCTGCATTTGTAACAAGTTTAATCAAAATTAGAAAAAGCAGGAGAAAGACAGACAAATGGACAGACAGATAGATGGACAGACATGCACTGACACTAAACAATTATTTAAACTCTGCTAGTCTGTGACAAAAAGAACACAAATTAAATTTTACAATATAGACTACATAATCAACTCAGTGAATAGATAGATTTACCTAAAGAAGTCCAAATTTATCTTCATACAATGTATTATCAAAAAGTTTTGATCAACTAAAAGAATAAATACTGCAGTCAACTGTTCACAAACTCCTTTGAATCAGTAAGAACTGATTGTTAACTCTAAACAATTATTAAATCCAAACTGTCAGTCCTAAAATTAATTGATAACTTTTACTGTAAATTTCATTAATTCATCCTGTTTCATGATTTGTTTATCATATTGAAATTTTCAATGCCACAGTAACCATCATTTATGTTATTTTTACAGTCAAACCTATGAACAAAGGCCACCTTTGGGAATGACAGAATGAGGCTTTTATTGACAGATGGTCTTTATTTGAAGGTCAGTTTGTTCTAAATAATCAGCAACGTTTTTTCAAAGAATGACCTTTATTCACAGGGTGGGGGTGGTCTTTCTTCACAGGTGGCCGTAAACACAGGTTTGACTGAACATTTGTATATGTTTGTGTGTGGGCTGGTGGCCTTATATGTCACAACAAAGAATTGTATTGAATAGAAGTAAAGCATTGATCAGTATCAGAATATTTTCTTTACCTTTCTGGCAGCTTGAGCAAATTTATCTAAAGCCATATGACGAACGTGCCACATATCATTCGTATACTGGTCAAACTGAGCAGTCTCCGAGGCTAATGAATCTTTATTTCTCATTGTACGTTTAAAAGTACACTTTGTACATTCTCTGACACACTCCTCATCTTCAACAGGTTCTCCACAGCGTTTATACTGAAAAAAGTACATAGCTTATTTAACATGAACTTATTTGTATTACATCAATTATTGGGAAACATGATACAACAGTTACCATATTTCAGTGTCTATGGCAACAACAACCTTGGCCATAAAATATTCTAAAGATTCAATATGAATAATAAAGAATATACACTAAATATTACTTAATTAATGTCTACACTCATAAATGCCATCCCTTGTTAGCAGAAAACTAAAAACCCATGACTCATCATGAAAACTAATTAATAATAATTCTTCAAATTATAATCATTGTTTAAAACTATAACTCAGCATGTTGGAAATAAATGATGCAATGTCATTTTTGTGGTGAAGGGGTAATAGAGAATATCTGGTAAATGTGACGCATTTCTTTATGAATTGTTTAGATTAAACTAATTTATTCTAACTCGATTGTGAAACAAGCAATTTTGCTTATATTAATCACGCTCAAGTCCACTTCCTGGACACTACACCAGAACTACGTCCAAAAATGGGATTGTGCGGTTAAGATTGTGAAGTGATTGACAACAATGAATTATTTACATGGAAATAAAATGTTGTGACAGAGTTGACATAATATAGATAAAAAACTAAGGATAACCAACAGTGATTTTTTTTAAATTTTCACAACAACCTGTTGCTTTCTGAAAAGGAAAAATCATTTATTTATAAAGTACTTTTAGGGGAAAATATGACTTTTGCGCTAGGGGAACAGCCGATATTTGACTGTAAAATATATGAAAAAAAAATCACTGATTCATATCAAACTTCATAAAAATGTGCACATATACCCTGTAGAGATTCCAAGCTTTGTTTCTTTCCGAGATAATTTTAGCTCTATCTTCAGTACAGATCTGTTCATCTCCAAGTTTTGACTGCCACCTTAATTGATTCTGTCGCTCTTCATAAACATTCTGTCTGACTTGATGCTCAAATTTTGCTTCCTGAAATAATCATGAATCCAATACAAATAAACAGAGAAAATAAAAAGTAGTTCTGATTGATTAAAAAGGGGGATAACTGGAAAATATGACCTGGTTGGAACAAGTGACTAGCCTTTAAACCATTTGCCTCATAATCCCAGCAACTGAAGCAGATGACTTTCGAAAATATTGTGACAAAAGACACCATTGCTTGCAACAAGCAATGCCTTCTTTTGCCACAATGTTTTCCACTCTGAGAGAAATTACCCAATTTTCTTAAAGAAATTGACGCTCTGTAAATCTGTTTTGAATTTGGAAGAGCCAAAAATATGCTTATGAGGCAAAAGGTTAAAGAATGTAACTATTGATAGTATGATCCATACACTTCAACAAACTTCTTTACAGAATTAAAACTGATTTTCATGCATCCATTAATGTATAGGAAGTTCTTTAAAACATTTGTTCAACTTGAAAAAAGATTAAAAAGATTCAAAAGAAACTATGATAACAATTAAAAGAAATAAAACCACTCCAGAATTACTTTTCATCAGTCAATTTTGCTGCAATTTTATCAATGATTTCTTTTCAAATCCATTGTTGCTTAAATTACAATACAATACCACACAGATAGTTAAAAATATTTAACATACTGATTCAACATTTCAAGTCTATCAACCAGCACAATTGGATTAAAACATTTTTAAGACATAGTACAACAATTCTAAATTTTTCCTCTGTAAGCTGTAAACAAAGCATAAATGCTTATTTAACAGTCCTAGTAATAATACTGAACACTATTCACTCATTTATAAATGTTCAGTCAAACCTGTTTTGCGGCCACCTCTGAATAAAGACCACCCTGTGAATAAAGGCTATTCTTTGAAAAACGTCAATGATTATACAGAAGAAACAGACTGCCGAATAAAGGCCATCTGTCAATAAAGGCCACATTTTGCTTTTCCCACGGGTGGCCTTTGTTCACAGGTTTGACTGTATGTCAGTGTGATATAGGTTTACGTAACTCAACAATCAGTTTACCTCTGATGGCTGAAATTATTAGGCAGTAAAATGTTAGATACTGTTTTATCATTGATAATAAATTATGAGACTGTGTAAAAGCTACACAACCAGAATTATTTTTAAATTCATTGAAATGTTTCTATGAGAACCAGGCATTGTAAGTATACAAACATGAATACAAGTTTATATGTGTCTACAACCGAAAAAAAAATTAAAATTGCAATTCATACCAATATTTATTTGCGAGAGTTTAATTTATTTTTGTACAAATTTTAACAATGAAAACTTATACTGAGTATATACATCAGTAAAAATGCATTGAGATATTTGCTTTAAAGTATATGTAAGGTCACTGTTAAAAAATGTAGGTATGTGGTTGCGTGACCCAAACTTTTAACAGTTGGTTGGTAGGTAAGTATTTATAACATTATATATTTTTTGGCCAAATCTCAAAAAATTTGGTTTTGGGCGACTTTTAAAATGGGTCCATTGTGTTATTGCAAAACAACAATCGTTTAACAATGGCCTAATAGTCTAAAAGTAATAAAGCTCATACATAAAGTTACAATGTTTTTACCTTCATTTGTCTCGTGGCTGCCTTAGGTTTGGCATCTTTTGTAACAACAACTGAAATGACAAAAAAAAATGTAATGAGGAAAATGTATAATTTTTTATACGAGTTTTGCAAAATAAATGTCCGAAAAAAAACAACATTTTACTTTTATATTAAGCAATGAACTGAGCATTTTTCATATGTTTACATCGTTTCCCTTCTAATAAAAAGCAAAAAAAAATATACAAATTAGCCACTTACTAAAGCAAGAATAAACAATGGAAATTAACATCAGGTTATCCAAATGATTCTGTCTACTAAAAATTCATTCATCCTGATGACATATTTAACAAAGACAGAAATATCATTCAATTCAGTAAAAACTAACCCTAATTAACCACTATTAATGTGTGAACTCTGAACATAATTTCACCTTACATTTATTACAGCAAATTCAACCGTACCTTCTCGTAGATCTTTAGCCCTCATTTTACCCGGCTCTTGATTCAGAACTTGAGATACTGCATATGGGGTATTTAAGTCTGCTGGGAACTTAACACCTTGATATTCAACTTCCTGTAAAAACAATGTAGGCAAACATAGATCTTGTCTGAATGCATCATGTTCATGTCAAATGATGAATCAGTAATTAAATCCCACACATTCAGATAAATAAGTTATTTAGTCCCAGACTCTTCCATGTTATATAGACTGAAGTTTCTATATTGGCTAGACAGATTCAGCATTATAAATGATATATCAGACTAAGTCTCAGTGATTTTTTTGCAACTTTGGGAAAGGGTCCGGGGTCCAATCCAACTGGGAAAGAATGTGTGTGCTGTGATGTCTAAATTGGGAATTCTTAGGAAGGGAATTGGGAAAAAATGTCTTTAATTTTTGATTGGGAAAGGTCTATTTACCAGACTCAAATAAGGAAAAAAATCACTGAGTTTAAATTCACAGATGTTACATGGAGTAATTAAGTTTATTTCAAAGCATTCCTTTTTACTTCACTTGTACCCCTCTCTTTAAATACAGGTAAAAATATCAACAGTCTATAATTAAACCAATAAAGGACATTTAGTGGATACCTTTTTGACATTTGAAGGTGGGGGTAGAGCTACTTTTACTTTCTTTTTACTTCTGGCCCTTTCGACTGGAGTCAAACTTCTAGGGTCTAATAAGGATTCTTGTGACCCCTCTTCTGAGTACATGGAAAATTGATTTAGGGTTTCTTGTCTGAAAAATAATACAAGAAAATGGTTAAATATCAGTCTTATTATCATACCTCATAACCAGGCTTCCTGAGAGTTGCTGGACCGTCGGACATAGCTGGCAAATTTCAAGCAGGTCCAATAACTTTTTAGTGGGTACTGTACCAGATGTCTAGCAGTCAGGCACAATTTACAGCATTTATCACTTATCCATAATATGTTCGGTCAGACAAATATTCATTAAGTCAGACAGAAATTCTAACTTGGCCTGACCAAATGTCAGGAAAGTATTCCAGCAGTTTTGAGAAGCTTGCATAACTGAAAATAAACATATCATTTGATAGATATTGTCAAAGGTTACCTGATATAAGGTTTTGAAAGAATAGAAAAAATCATGAATAAACAAACTTGGAGAGTATGAGCAGCCAAAGCATTTTGATTCCTACTAGACAAAAGGAAACTTATTAAAAATATCTTAATTTTCATAATCAATACAGATGACTTACTTCAATAACCCGGGTACAGAAGTTCCAGTTAATGTACAAACAATAGGATTAGAGTTGAATTGAGATATTACAAGTTGTACTCT
Organism: Lutraria rhynchaena; assembly: GCA_008271625.1. Taxonomy (NCBI): domain Eukaryota; kingdom Metazoa; phylum Mollusca; class Bivalvia; order Venerida; family Mactridae; genus Lutraria; species Lutraria rhynchaena. The sequence goes on from VIBL01000164.1 coordinate 947,105, forward strand.
CATGAAGGCAGTATGAAATTCAATAGGTGAAAAGGTCACAGTGACTTCAGTCTCTCCATTGGCTGGTATAATACCTAATAATAGAATAATATGACATAGGTACTTTAACAATAGCATAGATACATGTACAGAAGAACACAGTCATGGTGAATTCCTGGGACCTGATTTTTTCTTCATAATATCATTATTTCAGCCATAACAATAAAATAAACAATGATATGCTTGGGGGAATGTAAATACTTCATTGTACCTGATCCTTCACAGTATCTGAGCTCACTATAACTGTGTTTACTGTACATACATCTTACTCCCTAACATATTCAACATTGAAAATTAACACCTCAACTTAAAGTGTGTCATGTAAAACCAATCAAAGGCTTATAACAACCATTGTTGTTGAATAATATAGTAAATATCAAAAAGATATTTTACAGAACTTGCATAAAACCATTCTAAAATAAAAGGCATATGTAAAGGATTGACTATATTATTTCCACATTGTATATTATTTTTAACAGAACATTTAAGGACAGCAGCAGTTTGATGAAACATGAAAGTCACAATACCTGTCATTGGGTGTATGCTGAATGCTTGATGTGGCTGTAAGTAAGTTAGTTGATATTCAAAATCTATTGGTGCTTCACATCTCAAAGGAAACACTTTAGACATCCTGAAAAAAAAAACAAAAAAACAAATATTATCATTTAAAAAATTGCCAAGAAAATTTAAGTTCTGCATGATGTAACTTAACTGCTACATTATGATCCAAAATATTTCCTATTTCTCTGAATGTGGAATTTCAAAGTTTTCACTGAGCTTAACCAGACCTATCACTCAATTGTGATTAAATACCCCTGCTAAATGGGGACAGACCGCGTGACTGACCGATAGACAAGCCAACCAACTAACCAATAACCAGGGTGCGATTCCAGTATACCCCTGAAAACTTCATTTGCAGGGTATGTACAATCAAACTGATTCAATGATTTCTGCTAATTAATGCTATAAGAGCAACACTTAATCTAGGCTCAATTTACCACAATTATTTTTTGCTATAAACTTACTTATGACCAACAGGAACAGGTGGAAAATTGAACAATTTAGGAAAATCTTTCGTACTCATCACAGGATATGCATGTATAGGAATGATCAGATTTTCTTCTCCCTAAAAAAGAAACAAGATTTAGAAAATTATCAAAGAAACAACAGCAATGATATCACAATCGACATAACAAGACTGTGTCCAAATAAGAAGTACATTGTGATATTCAACACCTCACAGAACCTTTTTAGAAATTTGTATAGTTAGTTGTAAAAAAAAACATAACAAAACAAGAGTCATATACTCTCAATAAATCACTAACTAAAAGTAACCTGTGATATCACTGATATCATCAAACTCCCAATTAATTGCACTGAGATGTACAATAATTATGAAGTTTAAGTTTCCCAGGATCTCATTTCATAGATAAAAATCAGGTCTGCAAAGATTACATTTTTTTACTTAAAAATCTTGTCATGTCTAGTTTTTAATGATTCTTTTATATCCTTAAATATGAATTCAACTTACTGGACAATTTATACGAATACAGTCATAATAATATCTCCATTCATCAGGAGTAAACTCAATTGTACATTCCAAAGTAAGTCCAGGTACAAGTCTTTCCTGAAATAAAAAAAAAAAAAAGAAAATCTCAAAGGAATTATATACAACATACAGACAATTACATCCTTATGGAAACAGTGATGCTGCAAGGATTTTTACCTGATATAAAGTATAATAGGTACCAGTAAACATGCCTATTCCCGATAAAAAATAGTGACCATTTTTCCTAATTTAAAAGAATCCCAAAAAACGAAGACAAATTTTGGAATAAAAACAATCAAAATGTTGGAATAGTACACATGTGGTTTTACTTGATGAACATATGTCCTCAATGAACAGTAAAAAGTTGAAGCACTCATTTCTGTAATAAATTTTCACAACCCTTTATAAATCGAGAAGCTGATCTTCAAACACTGTTTGTCGACTAATTTCCATTCTTTTGTGACATATCCAGATAATGTAATAAAGGATCATACAAATCTGTGTTAGAGCAATAATTTTCCAAATTCAGTACAAAGCAAAGTGATTTTCTTAATTCAGTACAAAGCAAAGTGATTTTCTTAGTTAAGTACAAAGCAAAGTGATTTTCTTAATTCAGTACAAAGCAAAGTGGTTTTCTTAATTCAGTACAAAGCAAAGTGATTTTCTTAATTCAGTACAAAGCAAAGTGATTTTCTTAATTCAGTTGGTACTTGTACCATTCCCAAAATGTGGAAAAAATCCCTGCACTAATAGACTAGTTGTTAAAATTTGCACTACAAGTAGTATTATCAATTCTAGTAGTTAAAATTGTCATGGGTATGATAAATATGAGGTAAACTTTGAAATTACATGTCTTTCAGAATTATTACAGCTTAAGACACATAAGAATCTAAAATAAGTGAAGCATCAAGTATGCAATTCTCATAGTTTGAAACATCAATATATAAAGATCAACAACAGGAAGCATACTCACATTTTTTGTATATTTTATGTAGAAATATTTTGTTTGTGGAGGAATAATGTGCATTCTTATGACTTCAGTTGATACATTGACAATACTGAGAGACATTGTATGCTTTTTGTCAACTTCAAATCCACCAAAATGAATAACCGAAGGCTTGGCCAATACCATCGCATTCTGGGCAATTTTTGTGTAAACCTCTGAAGTAAACAAACACAAAAGTTCAATTCACACAAGAATAACAAGCCACAGTATATTTTAAGATAGGAATTAACATGTGTACTTATTGAGATATGTTCATGTAATTACTTTAGATGGTAATAGTAAAGAGAATAGAGTTTATTCCCTTGTATCTCTTTCACATCTAAGCATCATAAAGTTAAACAGCCATTGTGAGATATCCTGTACTATTAGAGAGTAAATTCTGTGTAAAATGTAAGCAACTTATGTGCTAAGGGTGATTACGACATAAATTGTTCTATTTCAATCTAGATATTTCATATTATTGGTCGTGTTAAGGCAGTTTTTTTTCATGATCTGAAATAAATGCAGCTGATTTCGAACTACTATATTGAGTGTTTTATAAACAAAGCAATAATATCAGTATTGCACCTACAGTATTGGGCCATTGTTTCTCAGGGTTTAAATATTCACAAGCAAGATAAAGTATCTGGACATTCAACTAAATCACATATTAACGAAATCCTTATTCAGACAATAAAATAGCATCTGCTTTCATCTACATGATACCTTATAACTGGGAGGCACGTTTCAGGGAAAACTGTGTTAAAAAGTATTAAGTGCTCAGATAAAAGTTTACAAAAAGAGTGTAAGGTTAAAATTAATAAAAATAAAACAACTAGAAAGATGTCTCTAGACTTTCCTTGAAGATATTTAGGCTGGGACTGGATTTGACCTGGTATGGAAGACTATTCCAATGTCTTATAATTCTGGGGAAGTAGGAGCTAAGGTGATACTGGTAAGTATCTTTCAGCGGTGTAGAAAGCAGAAGATGGGTCTGGGGGTTCAATGCAATATTGTGTCTGTTGTTTCAGAAAAAGTAGCCAGTGAGAATGCTCAAATAGCTGATTGATTTTCCAGCTTCCAACTCATTTCTACACCCCTGAGTTTTACCAGGTAAGTGATCAATCCGGAGACAGAATTACTTATACTGTATGTCAACAGCACATGCCAAGCAGATTATCAGATTCAGTTGTCAATAAACGTATCTTCTCAATTCGCTTATGTTCAACATTATGCTTACTTGTTTCCAGTAAATGGTTGGGAACGTGTTGCGATTTTCGCGGTTCCTCCAGTTGCATCGTTTCTATCAAAAGTCCAGAACTGTCGAGGGGACCCTGCGGCCCCACAGGGCCCCTAGACAACGTTTCAACCGCTGGCATTTTGCAGCTATGGTAATTGTTTTACGTTTGATTATAAGGCATGAATAATATTCATATGATCACGTTAGAAAGGCTAATAATCCAATTTTTATCTTAATATTTAACGAGTCGACCAATAATCCGCCATGTTGTTTATCAGTTATGCGGTTGATAACGCGTAAGAATAAAGTTCTTTGCATGCATTTAATTAAAAAGATCTACGTCATGAAAACGTACATTGATATATTTGATTATTACTTAACATGTTGTTAAACAATTAGATATTAATGGTTACATAAAGACAAAATAATATTTATATATTGAGTATTTTAATGCGCACGAAGGACTATTTTATGTTCCTATGACGACAAAAGAGTTATCGTTATTGGATCGGTTACTCTTCATTCTGGAGATAGTGCGCGAAATTTTTGGCATTGTCAGCAGGCATAATATTTAAGATTTTATCCTATATTTCTACTGTTTTACGTTGAAGATCAAGTCTGGTATGAGTGCAAATATATGTAACTTGCTTCTTGATAAATAATTTCCCGTTAATTCACGTTGTCATAAAGACTGAGCGATGTATGCAATTTTTTAATGTCATGTCAAGCGATCGTCTAAATGACCTCTTCTTGCCCATTTGTAAAATCATATTAACATTAAAGGAGGCTTTATTGTGATTATTGATGTCTGTCTATATGTTACATAAGCAGTTTTGATTATGGTCTAGCAATAGTTAGTTATTAAAGTGACAGTAACTACTGTACCTTTCAGGCGTTTTGATTGTTCTCTATTATAAATTACGGTCAATACTAAGATATGAAACACATAAACTTTATTATGTTTGTGGGACTTTGCAGATGTATTCGGATTTTTAAACAGAAATATTGAGCCACACACAATGTAGCCTTACTTATACGGCTATTTCATAGTTGAATTCAGAACAGCATTCATCTAAGACTCAGCTGGCTGGTTGGGCCTCGATCCAAAAAAATTCTGGCTGTCACAGTGTTATTTATAGTTGGATCTTGTTGGATGGAAAGTGTGAATCAGATGGATTCAGAAGTATTTTGTTGCTTTTTTATGACAGATGAAAATCGAACATGGGTCATCTGGGGACACAAACTAGGTCACCGGTCAAATCTCTGGAAAATTTTGCTAAAACTCTAGAGGTCACAGTTTTGATTGGATCTTCACCAAACCTTGTCTGAATCTTTGTCTTAATGATATCTTTGAGACTTGACATAAATGGTCAGGATCTTCCTTGCAACTTATAGAGGCGCAATTATGCATGCATATGCCTAGTAGCCTCTTGGTCATTGGGTTTGTGGTCACCTTATATTCATTGTTGATGACAGAACTCACAGCAAGTGTAAGGTGGCTTCAGCTGTTTTTGATGCTGGAGTTACTCATGTAGTATGGGATTCATATTTAGAATGGCAGCAGGTCCCTGGCTCCAGTTCAAGCTACTTACAATGTGACTCAGCTGAATGGAGGAGGTGTTCTCACATGTTGGTTTAACATCATCCCTAAACAGTTTCATTCAGCAGTTGTGAACATCTTCAGAGGAATTGACCATAATAGTTGGGCAAGTTATGTTTGCATGTGAGCATAAATAAACATGGTAGCATGCCACCCTAGTCTTTCATCCAGCCATGTCAGATTTCTCTGTTGACTTTATTTGATGATCTTTATTGTCAATTTTCATTCTTGATTAGGAATGCATGTTTTCCTAACTATTCAAGTTTGTCATGTTTTACTTTTGTTCCCTACATCAAATTACTGGAAAGCAGAAATTTGTCACAAATTACACATGTATAATATAATAAATTTGAACACATTTCTTAAAGATTTAATCTCAACCAAGAGATTCATGATTTTGTATAGAAAACTTCTGTAAAATTTGTAAAATTCTAAGTTTTGTTATGAAAATATTGTTCATAGTTCAAAGATCACTAAGTGACCGCAAAATGAAAATGACTTCTTGTTTGTTTGCTTCAAACATGTGTATCATTTAACAGTAATACAAGTTAATAATGACTTTGATGGTGCTGATGTACTAAAGAGGTTACTATACTTTTTATGGAAATAAAAAAAAAACCAGGGTCCATCAAGGTTATTGTATTTTTGAATCCCTGAGTATTAAATGTCAACTGTTGTGATTGAAAGATCTAAAAATTAAAAACCAATATTGGTCTTGGCTGGGACAGTCTTGCGTATTTGATAAGTGTAAATTTGTTGTCGTCCGTAATTACCTCACGTTTTACAAAAATTTAACTGGCGCCAATATCTTCAATTGTACGGTACTTGTTTCTGTGAACAATAGGCTATAAAAATGATGACCAATTATGCTTCTATTTTTGGGTTTGGGGTCATCATAAGTGAATTGTATGTCCATCCTGTGTGGTCGATGGTATGAAATGATCTTGGTATTAGTGTTTCTATATAAAACTGTTGTGATGGTTATAATATTTGTTGACAGTAAATGATTGTACGAATTTACATATTTGACTGCTCATTAGATGTTTATGAGAAAATATGTCCCGAAGTAAATTGTAGGAGACCGCCCTTGTGTTTTCATCAGTGTTTGGTGAACCTTGTGTACTTAAATTCGAAAATTTTTAATTATCAACTCTGGTGGCAGGTCTTATGAAGGTTTAGCAGATTATTTGAATGTTGCAACTAAATTCTGCGAGTTGTGTCAAAATCCCCATTGGCTGTGTTGTCATGTTACAATCTATCTTACAAAATTTAAATCAAGTCTGTTTCCAATAATTAGCTATCATCGGTATGATATATTGTAGTTTTTGGAATACAGTATTTTTGGTTTGAAACTTTCTTGAGATGTCATGTTAATTACTGTAGCTTGTAATTTAATTATTAGTAAGTTTCAGATGTGGTATTATTAAGGTAACATACAAATTAGCGTCATGGCCAGTAAAGCTGGAGTTATACGGAGGTTGGATGAGGTCGTAGTTAATCGTATCGCCGCTGGGGAGGTCATCCAGAGACCGGCCAATGCCCTGAAAGAAATGATAGAGAACAGGTAGCTTGGATTTGCGTAATAAACTTAGTAAAAAACGAAACTTGTTGACAGATAAATCTTTATAAAAACATTGTGTAAATCAGGATTGGTTACTATTTAATGTTATTTAACTAAGGAAACTTGTACAGTAAAACCTCATTATCTCGAGGAGTCATCGGAACAGTCAAACTGCTCAAGATATTTTTATGTTGGTAGAAAATTATACGCAACTAATAACCAAAAAATTGACTGGACTTTAAAAGCTACTCGAGATAAGTTGGATGCTCGTGATATCGATGCTCGTAATAATGCAGTTTTACTGTATTTATTTTATTTCAGTCTCGACGCCAAGTCTACTACTATAACAGTAACAGTAAAACAAGGTGGCTTAAAACTGCTACAGATACAGGACAATGGTTCTGGTATCCGGGTAAAGTAGTGTTATTCACTTATACTTAGTTGTATACTGAATCCTGAGTTAATGCCCGTCTGTGGAATGAGGTCCTTTGTGGACATTGCTCTCTGTGCAAAAGGGCCATCTATACAAAAAAGGTCTTTTGTGCAAAAGGGCCATTTGTGCAAAAAAAGGTCATATGTGCAAAAATGTGCCAAAATGTGCAGAAAGGGTCATCTGTACAAAGGGCAGTCTGTTCAAAAAGGGCCATCTGTACAAAAAGGGCAGTCTATTAAAGAAGGAGACATCTGTGCAAAAGGGTTTTGTGCAAATGTGCCATCTGTTAAAAAAGGGTTATCTGTGCTAAAATGTACAGAAAGGGCCATCTATGCAAAAGGGTCATTTGTGCAAAAAGGGCCATCTGTACAAAAAAGGGTCATCTGTCAAAAACATGTTTGGCTCTTTTTTGTAATGAACTTTGCATTTAAGTTTTACCATGTTCATAAATAGGTAGCATCTATAAAATTTCATAATCAGTTAACATAGGACCTGGCATTCTTGTATTAACTCTTATAGGTTTTCATTCTGGGATGGTTGTAAAAATCCATTAATATGCCTTCACTCATTATACAGTGTCTTGACATTTTATCTTTCTTTAATAACATCTCATCAACTACAACTTGGCTAGATATGTAAGAATTCTAGTCATTGATAAATGTTTGCTTATGTATGAAAAGTTCTTATTTGTAGACCAGGGCTTTTTTCACAGGTAGGGGAAGGGGCCTTTTTCTTAAATATGGGGATAAATAACACATTATTTTTTCAAAAAATGGGAAGAAACATTTGTTGTAAACTGAATTTTTGGTGAAAACTGCATGATTTGAAACATTTTTCCTGAGGGGAAGATGCCTATTAAAGGCCCCTGCTATGTAAGGAAAAAGCCCTGTAGACTGAAATTATTGATTTACCTGGCAAACTTTAAGTGATTTATTTATTGTTATTACAGAAAGATGATATGAACATTGTTTGTGAGCGATTTACAACAAGCAAACTGAACAAATTTGAAGATCTTAATTCCATAGCAACATATGGTTTCCGCGGTGAAGCTTTAGCCAGTATTAGTCATGTAGCACATGTAACCATAGTGACAAGAACAGCTGATTCAAAATGTGCATTTAGGTAAATTTAAACACAATGCTTGTTTCAATACTACTCAGTTTTGCCTATTTCTGGAGTGTATATTTTTTATTTTAAGGTATTTTTACAATTTTCTAGTTTATCTGTCTGAAAGATTATTTTGATTGGTGATTAGCTTAGGCTTAAAAAAATAGGTTTGTTTCTGGTTACCTGACTGACCCTTCTTTTACCTGCCAACTCAAAAGTTTTTACAGCATCCAAAATTGTAGTGTTATATTGTAATTTTCACAGCAGTGTTGCCGATGTATGTAAGAAATAAAATGCAAAAGAGAAAAATCCCTACCTACCGACCCATGTTTTTTTTGGCTTGTAACTGGAAACAAGTCTTTTTTTGTTTAGGCCTTAGGTAGCATTCATCGACTTAATTCTACAATTTAGTCTACAAATAATTATAAAAATTATTTCTTTTTGAGATCAAAGAAGTATTCAAAAAATTACTTTTACTTGCCAACACTTCAGATTATTATTTTGCTTAGGGGATTTCTTGAAGGGCCATTTTTATCAATGCTGCCTATTGTACATTGATTTCACCTTGAACTGATGACCCCCAAAATCTTGGTCAGTACCTTTTATTTGTCAGTTGTACATGTTTTATGTATTTCTGAGAGTTATAGCAGAAATTTAATGTTTCATTTTAGGGGTAGTTACATTGATGGCAAATTGAAGGACTCTGTAAAGCCATGTGCTGGAAATGTCGGGACACAGATAACTGTAAGTCATATCTGCATATAATGAAGCCCTCATATAGGTCAGGGTCATGGTCATATCAATTTTCAAGCAGATTATGTATGCTGTGTAATGGCAGGAAAGTCGGATTCAAGCAGTCTTCACATTAAACTTCTTTTGAGTTCTTATTTTTTTTCTAGTTTTCTCAATAATCTACTCATCCCCTGCTTTAAGAATCTTTAAGCCGGAAAGTCACCTAAAGACCCTGGGCATTGGTGCAAGGTTATAAACCCCAGTGAAAAAAGGATCTGAGGGATCCCACATCCACATTGTGTAGCATGTTTTGATGTCTAGCTATGTCCTTGCAATATGTTTATCTTGAATAAATCTCCCTTTATCAGACATGTGCTCATTCTCTGTGTATTTTGGTATTATATGTATGCCATGCAGTGAGTTTTCTGATTCATTTCACTCTATATAACCAGTGAAACTTGTGATTTTACCTTGACTAATGATATGCTGTGACCAAGGTCAAGTGGTTACGGTGTTGGACAGAGATCCAGGTTTGAATCTGGGTCGCAGCAGGTCATACCCTTCTATGAAAAGTTGACAAAAATGTCGATTTTCCTCCATATGTGGAGAAGTTGCCAACTCCTTGTGGAAGGGTAAGTTAGTTCTGGTTAGTATACAATCCAGGAAAACTGGTCAGGTAAACCAGTCGTCGTATATAACAGAAAAATTGTTGAAAAATGGTGTTAAACCTCAGTGACAATGTCGCATAAAAACAAACAAACTTGACTCATGATTTTTAACCCTGAACTGATTCTCAGTGTTTCAATTTTGATCCAGTTTTATGATAAATTTCTGAAAATATTTAAGAATGTTTAATCTTTTGTAACCAAATTGTTGCTTGTACCCTTTCTTCATATTTTTTATATCCAACTATTTTCTTAATCTGCCTCCAACTTGTTTGTAGATCATGTTTAAGCTATTTACCCTTTTGACAGGTTTTCTAAAACATGCTGGACATTTTTCTGACATTTGCTCAGAGAACTTGACAGTGGTCACATGTAACCTTTTTCCTCACAATGCCACATTTACCTACATCTGGAGCAGACGACTTTTGAAAACTTACAATGTTTAACCATGTGCCTCATAATACAGCATTCACTCACATCTGGAGCAGACAGCTTTTGAAAACATTGTGACAAAAGAAGCCATTGCTTGTAATTAGTAGTTGCATCTTTTACCACAATGTTTTCCACTCTATGAGAGAGAGAGATAACGCAATTTTCTTATATACATTGATCATATGTATATCAGCTTTAAATTTGGCAGAGTCTGTAATATGCTTATGAGGCCAAGGTTTAAAGAAATTGTCGTCCTAAAATATTGTTAAAGTATGTCTAAATTGTTGGACAATCAGGCTAATCGCAAATAATTTACTGTTGTTTTTACAACAAGTTTGATATAATTTGATATGATGTTTAAAGCCTTATCTCTGTTCGTGATCAGGAATTGGGTCAAAGTTTGATAAATGGACTTAATGGGTGGAGTAAGTGTAAACATGACCTTGATGTTCTATTTATAGCTATATATTCTAACTTGATGCATGTTTTTGTCGATTGTCACTGTAAATGACCAGATGTATGTAACTGTACTTGTTATAACTACATATGTATGAGGTTCTGTTTACTTAATTAACCCTTGTGTTGATTTGTTGCATTGGCCAGTCAGTCATTTTTTGTTGATGTATCTTGAAAGTCAGTCTACCTTTTCCAAATCTGGCTGAAAATCACGCTTGAATTTCCCAAAATGAAAGGCTAATGCCCCTTCCAAGTTTTCGGAAAAACAACCCTGCAGGACATTAGCAGTCAACAAAATTGATGATGATTGATTCAATTTGTTGCCACAGCTAATAATAAGGTGTTTGTTGTCTTCATTTCTTATTTTATTGCTGGGAAAGTTTTTAACTTATGTGACAAGTAGACATATTATGGGATTGCTAATCATGACCTTCATCAGTTTCATCTCAAGGTCACATGTGACAGTCTTGACCGTGCACAAGCATTAGCTTATTTACGTGGAATCAAGTTGAACATTTTATAAATGCATTTTGTGTTTCTAATTGTCAACCATGTTCAACACTTCACTGCAAGGGAATATTCAGTCAGTGGTAAAAGCTGTAGATTACTTAAGTTGACTTCCTTTTGCTCTTACAGTACATAGGGAAACCTCAATTGGTAGTTTTCTGGAATTTTCCGAAACCTCTGGTTTTTTCCCAGGTCCAGGCCCTACTGGTTTTTATTGTTTCTGCAGCACAGAGGTCAAAATTTCCAGGTTTTTGAAAATTGTCAACTTACACCCATGGAGGTGGCGGGAAGGATTTTGAATAATTCAGTAGATTGTGACCTCTTGTGGACAGAGGAAAGGTCAAAGTGGGTGGAGGTTCATGATAATATTTCCTAGCCTGTCTTGACATGAGTGTTGGAAAGCTAATTTCGATTAGTCACACCTGAATATAGGACAGTGCTCAAGAGCCAATTAAAACATTATAAGATATTCAGTCAGACAAATTTTCATTTGGTCAGACAGAAATTCTACCTTTGCCTGACCAAACGCCAGGCAGTATTCCAGCAGTTACAAGAAGCCCATATAACCCCCATCCTTGTTTATGCATTTCAGGTTGAAGATTTGTTTTATAATATTTCAACCAGAAGAAAAGCTTTGAAAAGTCCAGCTGAGGAACACGCTAAAATTGTAGAAGTGGTTAGTAGGTAGGTATTGTTGTCATGGCGTAGATAATCTTTGATCTTTCCCCCCCATAAAATATAAAGTCCAGGGTCATAAGACAAAAAAATAAGGTGGGTAGGGTTAGTGGTCAAATTTGTGAACAGCTTTAACTGAATTGATGTTCATCCAGTCAAATTTTTAATTTTCCACCTTATAAAACTTAATTCTTGGAAGAACTGATGTTAGTGAATTAATTCTTGTACTTAACAGTTTTTGCAATTGATTTACTCAAAGAAATCAGGTATTCAAATTAAAAAATGCATTGAATGTATTAAACATCCACCTTGTAATCAGCTGATTGTGTTCAGTGATTTTCTTCCAGTGCTATAAAAATAAAAGCTAGGTGGATTTTCAGAAATTCAGCTTAGTGTATGAACAATGGATGGTAAGGCCTAAAAAAATGGCTTTTTTCCGCTACCGGCTCTTAAAAAGGTAGGGTCGGTAGGTAGGGATTTATTTTTTTATTCTTATTTTGTTTTTATTCCAGAATATGACTGAAGTTATTTTTATTTCGTAAAACTTAATTTGACCAAAAAAATCATAGGGTCAGCGCCAGAAAATAGGGTCGCTTTGGGGTAGCGAAAACAAGCTATTTTTTTAGGCCAAAAAGGTGTATCAGAAAACTGTTATGTTCTTATATTCACTGCTTTTCAGGTATGCTGTGCACAACTGTAAATTTGGATTTACTCTTAAAAAGGTGGGTATTTTATTTCAGACCATTAAATGCATGTTTCAAGGTCATAAAACTTGAGAACCATACTTCTGCTCTAAAATTATTTGTTTTCCTCTTTTTTGTTTGTTTCCCCACCTGGGAACCGAAAAAAATTCATATGTGAGTAAGCTGTCCTGGTGTACAGGTGTATGCCAGGGTCTTCCTCCAGTATGAAAACTTGAAAAGTTGCACATGAAGGTGACTGTTGGAATGGCGTTAAACTCCAGAGGAAAAAAAGAGCGGGTATATTGATTAGATGTACAGTCAAACCTGTGAACAAAGGCCACTCTTGGGAAAGACAAAAATGTGGCCTTTATTTACAGATGGCCTTTATTTGGAGGTCAGTTTGTTCTGAATAATCAGTGAAGTTTTTCCAAGAATTGTCTTTATTTATGCTTATCAGTGAAATATGGAATTATATCAGTGAAATAAAATTCTATATTTCACTGTTTGAAACAGTGAAAATAACAACTTTGTCTAAATTCTACTCCATCCTGTCCCAACAGGACTACTTTTTTAATGCTTTATTACCTCCCTTGCACTGAAATAAATCATCTGCATTCTCAATGTATGCAATATGGAAGACTCAGAGTTGCCACTATTTGATTTTGAGACCTTTTTTGGTCAATTCTGAGTCAAATGGTGCTTTTAATCCAGCAATGACCATCAATTGTTGTGATATTACTCCACCCGCAATTGCCACTTTGCTTCATGACATAAGCTCGCTCGTCACGCCAAGTGGTTCGTTCTCCAATAGTCATTTCTATGGAAATGTCACATTCAATTTCAACCCAAAAGAGGACGGAAACAGCAACTGTCACAGGTGTTCGGTTCCAGTGTGGGGACAAACTAACAATCAGAACTATGGAGCTGAAAGGAGATCCAAGAAGATCAGAATCATAGATTCAGAATCAGACAGTGATTATACATTATTGTATTATACATACAATACACAATTGTCGCAAATTCCCGATTTTACATACCTGTTACTCCTTTTATTCAGCCAATAAAGGTTTTAATTTAACTGTCTGAGTCTCAAATTTTTGCTTTTCTTCCACAAGTTGTTACAACAGTATTAAGTGTTAAACAGCTGAAATTGATATTAATCTCCCAACGCAAAAGCGTGCATTTTGTCTTTAATATGAACAAAAATTGTTTTATTGTAGATGTTAACCATCCATTTCGTTATCCCAGTAGAAACTAACTACATTTTATGTCTTGTTTAAACATTATCTTTGGAAAAAATTTGCAACTATTTTGCCCTAAATTTATGACTAGATATGAATAAATTGGTCATTTGAATCTAGTAATAAAAAAGCTCTAAAACCAAGCAGCGCCACTCGTGAAAATATTGCATCAAATGGTCACTCGGTGAAATAAACCATCTTCATACACTGAAACAAACAAATATCTTTTATTTATTCACAGGATGATCTATATTGAGATGGCCTCAAGCACAGGTTTGACTGTGTACTTACTAGCATCCGAACACTTTGAAATAGTTTCATAATATGTGTTTTATAGGATTTGACCCTTGAGAACTTTTGTAATCAAGATAATAATCCTATTTTCCATCTATTTATCAGCATGGTGAAAGTATGGCGGATGTAAGGACATCGTGTGGTTCTTCATATATAGACAACATTCGTACCATCTATGGACCTGCTGTAGCCAGGTCAGTTATTCAACTTTTGTACATTATTAGACTTTAGACAAGCCAGGGGGCTCCATTGACATACCTACTCCATAGTGGCATTTTTAACTTGAAAGTCATTCCACCCCTTGTTTGGGAAGATTGAAAAAAGAAGTGTTATACTCTTGCTATTATTCTTGGGTCTTTCTGAAAGTAAGAGCCTGATATGTATACCAGTACTATTTGTACTATATTCATGCTTAACAAGCATAATCATGGCTATGAACTATCTATAAAACAACCCCTGTGGATTAGTTTGACTGGTTATAGAATTAAGTTTGAAAACCAGTCACAAGTTGCATGTATATTGCCTGTTAAGAGCACAGTCTGGGCACAGGGCATTCAATATATTTTGAAAGTTTCTGAATATAGAAAATATAACTAAATATGGACTTATTAGATTAGGCCATACCAAATCGTATCTATGTTTAGCATCAGCGGACGGAAAGGTTTTGATCACCTGAGTCAAATAAAAAAACATGTTGATACATATTGAATATTGGATCATTTGAAATATCTTTATTGGACCATTACCTGATGGAACGATTTGCTTTGTATCAATATGTCTTCCAGTTGTCAAAATCGATCAATATTATGCTTATGTTTTGATTTAAGAAATGAAACATATTTATTCTCGCTGGGTGACTGTTTGAACTTTTGATAGAAGCCAATATTTTGTGGCAATTAAGTAGAAAATTTGTGTTTTTTTCCTGAGGCACTTGTTTTTTTTTTTCCGGATTGCTAGATAGGTTTTTGAACCCTTGATGCTATGCTAAACATGGACGAGATTTTGTATGGCCTTACTGCATGTAGGTGGACGGGCAGATGGTGGGCATCATGAATTGGTTTCCGCTCGATAACTTTTGTTTTAGTTGACAGATTCTCACCAAATTTTATGTGTAGCATGCTTACATGAAGTCAACTTTGGAATTGTATTTGGTGGTCCTAGGTCAACGGTTAAAGTCACTGTTAACTCAAAAGCAAAATAAAAATTCTGTGCACAACTTCTTCTACATTTCTTGAGGGATTTCAAGGGTATGACCTATCATGACAGGGTTTTGAACCTGTATTGCAGGGTTACAAGTTCAGTACATTTACAACTAGACCACAATCTGGGCCCAGTTTTTCTGAAATTCTTGCTGAATTGACTACTTGCTGAGTATGAGCTTTTTAATACACACACATTATGAGTAGTGTTTTTAAATAATCAGACATTCTTGAAGTCTGTACTGCTGGTATCGGGAAGAGTACTTCCAAAAATATATTATTGGTTTTTGTTGTGATATTTCATTTACTTAATCAATAAAACAATTTTTTTTGTCAACTTTTATTTGAACAAACCTGTACATCTTTGGTAAAATTGTGAAAACTACTTCAAACAAACAATTGTGTGGAAATTTTATAATTTTTTAGATGACCCCATGTCATTACATCCTTCTATCTTTTTTGTGCATATTAAAGTATGTTTTAAATTATTACATTAACAGCAGTCATACTTTATACAAACTTAACATATTTCAAAGTCTTATTTTTAACAAATACATTGCTGGGTCACATTTAACTTGCCCAGGGCTTTTGAGAGCGGCCTTCAACTCAATATCCCCATGAGCCATTTCCCCCCACTGAGAGCCTCTCTATTGGCGTTGTATCTGAGGCGTTGTGTATTGTCTTGGTATAATGTGCTAATATTTGACAATTTTTGTGATAAAATCTCTCATTAGATATTAAAAGTGGGAGTGGCTTCAATAATTGAACCATAAAAGATTAACAATTTTGAGTGGCAATCAAATTTGCATCAAATGCATTGATTGATTGAAAAATCATCAGACGATATTTGGCAGATCGATTGCTAATTGCTTGCCAAAAAAAAATCTCCAGGTGTTGTTTTTGAACAAAGATTTCCACCTTATTTGAAGATGACTTCCAAAGTGATTTTCTGTATTTTGTTGTGGAAACCATGCTTGTCTAGGGAACTATGCCTCATTGTTTTCAGTTTTAATTGATGGTGTATTATGTAATTGTTTGCAGGGTTCAGTCTATAGAATTTCTTTTAATTCATATTTCTAATGAGCAAGGAAAATCAGTAGATATCTGCGACACAGTTCATGATATGTATGATGTATATATTATGTATGATGTGGGTTTATAAAGGCTAACCAATTATCATATTTGTTTCAAATCACTTGCAATGGACCCTACATAGTGGGTTTTATGTATTTCTTTGGTTGTTTCTATGTGACATATTTTCACTGGGGTTTAACACTGTTTTTCAACAATCTGTCAGTTATATACAACAACCGGTTTACCTAACCAGTTTTCCTGGACTGTATACTAACCAGTACTAATTTACCCTTCCAGCAAGGAGCCGGCAACTTCTCCACGTATGGAGGAAAATCAACATTTTTGTCAAATTTTCATAGAAGGGTAAGACCTGCTGCAGCAGGGATTTGAAACCAGATCTCCGGGTTACAAGTCCAGCACACTATCCACTGGACCACAGTCATAGCTTTATGTATTTCTACAATTATACTTTAGTTTTTAGATCCGTATATTTATGAATCTTGGTTTGATTAATTACCCACTCAGTTCTAACTTAGTATTGATTCACTGTGATAATTTTTTTAACATTTTTTTAAAAACAGTATTACTTCCTTATGTGCTGTCTGTAATTTGTGACTTAAAAACGTGAAAACTGTCATTTTTAATTTTTAAGTTGTTTGAAAAAACTTGTGATGGTGTGTTTGTCGTACTTACATTGATATGGTGTCCATATTTAGGTTTATTTGTTTCCTAAGGACATTTGTCAAGGCTTTGATGTCTGTAAATAGTTGAGTTTTAAACATTTTTTTAACATATAAATCTTAGGGCTTTTTTTACTCTATATTTGATGTTTTTCATTAGTTCTCCTGAATCAACTCCCTTTTAGTAAAGTGAAGTATAGACTTTCCCATTATGTCATCATTAAAAAATTGTTGTTCTGCTGGTACGCAACTGACTTATTAAAAAAAAATCCCTCGACCCAAAAGCTTTTTTTATAACCATTTTGACAAAAATTTTCATTCATTTAAGGTCAGTGGTTCTATCAAGATGTACATATGTCTGGGGTTCTTCTCAACAGGTAAAGTTAGAAAAGTCGCGAAATGACCCTGACTACTGAATGTTAAACCCCAGAGAAATTAAATTATAGTCAAAACTAATCAGAATGATCTAAAACATCAGAATTCAACAAAAATAGCCTGCTGTGGAAATTAATACTGGCACAGTGTGTTACAGGTACACTCCTTATTTTAAAAAAATATCATTCAGTCAGGGGCCAGATTGTATTATTTATTTCCTCAGAAGTCTTATAATAAGTTACTTACTCCTAAAATCTGATCATTACAAATGGAAAAACAGTTTTATTGCCTCAAATCTGCCAAAATAAAATTGTATTTTTATAAATGTAATGTATATTTATGTGGTATCACCCATCAGTCGGACATTTACTGTCATGATAATCGCTTGACCGTTCAGTAAATTTGACACTCTACTGTACCATATCACCTATGTTTGGTTCATTCCATCGTTGTATTCATGGTGTATTAAATGTTTTATGTACCATAAATAGAAGATGTTGTTTTTGTATAACACATATGTACGTCATGCAAAGTATTTCTGACATAATTTATTTCTGTCGTAAATATTAGTGAGACTCGTATAATGAAAGTGAAAATTCACTGTACTTTTTGGATGAGACGAACTTGTGGTTGATTTTCTGAATTGTTTTAATTCAGTTTTTTTTTTTAAGTTGTGTACTTCCAGTGATTTTTTTCCTTGTTTGTTTGGGTCCAGTAAAAACAGACCCCTCCCAATCGTAAATACATCTTTTCGCAATTCCCAACCTGAAAGTTCCCGACGTTGGCATCACACCGCACATTTTTCCTAATTGGACTGGACCCGGACCCTTTCCGAAATTGAAAGAAAATTCACTGGTACTTTATCTCCAATATATTTTACTGTACAACTTTGTTGGTGATTTTTTTCTCTGGAGTTAAACATTGCACCAACAGCCAGGGTCATATGATGACTTTCCAGTTTTAACAGTGGAGGAAGACTCGAGGCTTATTCACTTGTAGAACCACTGACCTTCCATAAGCTAGCTGGACAGCTTCCATACATGTTAAATTTGATCCCAAGTGGGAGTCAAACTCACAGCGGTGAGAAACTTGTGATCACTAGTCAAAGACCATCCAGTAACCTGTGGACCATCGAGGCCCCTGGTGAATTCATTAGTTTAGTTATTGCAATATTGATTTACTTAAATTTATCTCCAAAATTGTACTTCAGTATCAAAATGCTTAATTAATCAGATTCTTAATTTAATTTGCCAGTATAAGTGCAAGTTGGGCAGCTGGTAATTGATGAAAGATTCGGTGAATGGAAATATCTTTGTCCTAAACACACATTGTCCCTTTGAAGCCATACATTGCCTTATGCAGTCTAACCTGTGAACAATTAGGCTACCGAAGGGGTGGAGAAAACATTGTCATTAAACACAGCTGACTTTATACAGATGTTAGTTTAGTATATCAAATATATCATATAAATAGTGACCATTGCTGGCATATGATTTAGATAAGAGTAAGCTAAATAGACACCACTTGTAGCATTGTGGCCATTATTCATGTATGGCTGTTGTTTTCTCATACCTAGCTGTTTAATGATGTACTGAATGTGTAGATCTGGTGAAACTAGATGCTATATGAAAGCTTTATATTTTCTGCTCATTATTTTTTTATCTGTTTATGTTTGCATACATGTGTGTTCAATTTATTTCTGATTGTATCCATGCATATTCATCTTATTGCTTTAAATACATATTCATCAATTTGCTGTCAAAAGCATGTTCATCAGTTTGCTATTAATACATATGTATATCAATTTGCTATTATGCATTTGGGGTGAATACATAGTCATCAATTTGGTATGAATGCATATTCATCATATTGCTGTGAATGCATATTCATCAGTTTGGTATAAATGCATATTCATCAATTCGGTGTGAATGCATATTCATCAGTTTGGTATAAATGCATATTCATCAATTCGGTGTGAATGTGTATTCATCAATTCGATGTGTATGCGTATTCATCATATTGCTATTAATATATATTCATCAATTGCTATTAATGCATATTCATCAATTCAGTATGAATGCATATCCATCAATTCATTATGAATGCACATTCATCAATTCAGTATGAATGCATATTCATCAATTCAGTATGAATGCATATTCATCAATTCAGTATGAATGCACATTCATCAATTCGCTTTTATGCATACATTTGCAGTTGTTACATTATGCTAAAATATATTGCTTGTTCATCATAGCTCATTTACATTTTATCCTGTAGTCACCAATGTAAGAAAAAATGTACTTTAAACCATTGACCAAATAGACGTGTACATTCAAATATGTGAACAAAGGCCATCCTGGTTAAGACAAAATGTAGCCTTTTTTGACAGATGACCTTTATTTGATGGTCAGTTTGTTCTAAATTATCAATGGCCTTTATTCACCTGGTGGCCTTCATTTGGAGGTGGCTACAAATACAGTTTTAACCCTTTGGCCTTTAATACCGCATTTTTCTGCATCTGAAGCAGACGTTTTTTGAAAACATTGTGACAAAAGAAGCCAGTGTTTGTCATGAGTGATGGCTTTTTTAGCCACAATTTTTTCCACTCTGTCAGGGAGAAATAACCTAATTTTCTTAAATAAATTGATGTTTTGTACATCATCTTTGATTTTAGAAGAGTCTAAACTATGCTTATGATGCAAAGGGTTATGTGAATTACCTAATATTTAACATACTCTAAGGTGTTTTTCTACTAATTTGATTGCTATGAATGTCAATCTTATTGACAGTCTCTTGATGATATAATTATGATATCACCATTTTTATAGCCACACAGAACTGACGACAATGACATCGAGTTATCATAATGTTAACACCTACTATTTATGTAGGAGAATGACACCTTTATTACTGTGTTTACTGTGTAACTCATGACCACAAAATCATCCAAAACCGAAATCTTCCGGAAATCAGGCAAGTTTCCTAGTCCCAATTATTTCTATACAGTCCATACTTAAGAATACAAGAACTTATAAATTCTAAATATCAAACAGTTACATTAGGGTGTTTAGACTTTTCTCGCATATATTTACTTCTGAAAATTGTCTTGCAAAATGGTCAGTGGACCCCACCAGTGCCCCTTGTGTACCAGGCCTGTACAAACCTGTTTCTCCACATCCTGCAGCCAAGTTCTATTCATAGTTAAATGATGAACGGCCTTGAATGTAATATCTGAATTGACCTTGAAAAGGTATTATAGGTATTGACCTTGAATGTAATATCTGAATTGACCTTGAAAAGTTATTGTATGAATTGACCTTGAATGTAATATCTGAATTGATATTCAAACTTTTTGCTATGAATCATACCATATGGTCTTTAAGGTCATATTTTTAACATTATTACTTCTAAGTTCTTTTAATTAGTAACACATGAATATTTAGTGAAATTATCCAAATATATCAAAAGAATCACTGTCATAAATGATCATAGTCGATACAAAAAAATGAGAACCCTTCAAATTCAGGCAAAATTAAGGTAGAGACTGAACAAAAATTAATTATCTGGCACACTCGTGTGTTGGTTGCACCTGTGAGTGCATGAGACGCAGATAAAAATTCCGTGAAAGTCCTGGGAAAAAATATGTGTAAAACACAAGTTTATTTTTAGCAAAGAAAATGACAAAAAAAAAACAAATTAAAAAAACCATATGGATTTTTAGATAAACATTATGAAATCTTTATTTCCCTCAGTTGTTTCAATATACCATTCAATAGATATTGTCTCCAGTAAACAAACAAATTCAAATTGGTCATTTTTTGTTCATTTGTAGTCTTGGAACAAATTTGAAAGAATTCTATGCCTATATATAAGAGGCTTTAAATTTTGGAGTTAAAAACATGTCTTATATTATGAGCGTTTACTGTAATTGAAGTCTGAAGAACGTAAAAATAAAAAGACAACGAGAAACAATGTACATTTTTGCATGACAATATGGCTGTCATAAGTTTGATTTTGATTATTTGCAATTTTCACATTGTTAACCCGGATGAACTATGTTTATGTAACTTAAGCAATTTATTAACTTTTTCATAGTTGTTCCCATTAGTGGTTATTTTTTACCACATGTTGTTATGTGTGATGAAATGTTGCCTATTATCGGTAAACTGCGAATGTATGTTGTTGACTGTTGCGAGGAATGTGGTTGGTTGTTTTATGTTGAAAGTGTTTAACCCACATTAATGTCCCAACTACCTTAAGAATGGTTCAATTAACTTGTATTCAAGGTAAGTTGTATATTTAGTACAAAAATGTACTGGAAACATAAGTGTCTCAAGTGGTTGTAACGTCTAACTAGTAATCACTAACCACTGTGAGTTCAAATCCCTTTAATACAATTTAGCCATTTAATGTTTTGTATTTTGTTTAGGGTTTAATGTAATACTGAAAAACCAGGGTTGTTTGTGACTATTCTAGCTTAAATGTTGGGACAGGTTCTTCACATGTAAAATTTGGTCCTGGGTGGGATTAGGACTCCCAGCAGTGAGGGGCTGGTGATTACAAATCAAGGACTATTTAACCATTTGACCTTAGATGCCTCTTAGACAAGATTTAAAATTGATTTATTCGATAAATGCGAAAAAAAAGAAAACTGCATCTCCCAAACTCTTACATCCTCGCTTAATTTACTGCCTTTTTTGTGAAAAAAAACCGCCATAAATCTTTGTAAAGATTTTGACACATTTTGCCTTACAGGGTGGCCATATTTAACTAGTCAGTGTCAGTGGCCATAAAACTCAATCAATCGATTTATATCTGTTAAAATAATTATGTCTTACTGAGTATGAGGGAGTAAAAGTGATATTACATCAGATGTAGATATGTTTCAAGTACTGTATTAAAATTACTGGTAGCAATAATATTGCCTTGCTCTGAAATTCATAATTGGCAAATTAGTGTTTGGGTGGTAACTTGTCTTAACTGTTCATTTATTTGTGTTAGTATACACAATTATGAACATAAAACATGCAGTCAAGAGAAAAATATTATCTTCCTGCATGCTTGGTCATTTGTTCTGTTTTTTTTTATGTGACATTATCACTGGGTTTAGCACTGTTTTTTTGACAATTTTTCAGTGATACACTGTGGCCAGTGCATCTTACCTTTCTTCCTGAACTATATATCAGTTATATACAGGGACCGGTTCACCTTACCAGTTTTCCTGGACTGTATACTAACCAGTACTTACCTACCCTTCCACAAGGAGCCAGCTACTTCTCATATGGAGGAAAATTGAGATTTTTTGTAATTTTTTCAAAGAAGATGACCTGCTGCGATTGAGATTTAAACCAAGATTGCCTGGTTACATGTCCAGCTCACTAACCACTGGACCACGGTCGCAGCCCACACTTGGTCAGCGGTTCATTTGTTTTAATGCTTCAAATGATGCCTTCTAAATAGTGGCATTTGAATTTTTTTTTTAAAATGCCATCTTTCCAGATATTCCAGACCTTTTTTTAAAAATATTTAAATCTTCAGTTGAAAATTTCCTTGAAGTATTTCAGACTATTATATATAAATATATATCAAAGCACAGACATGTTACTTTCACTTTGAAAACTTGTTAAATTTCACATCACATATGTGATGTCATTTTGAGAAAAGAAGAGAATATTTACCATATTCAATGCACTCGAAAATTGCTAAAAAAATTACTCTGCTTGAATTTTAAATTATTTTATTTTTGTTATCTCTTCAAAAAGCTTTTTACTAGGTGTCAAAAGTTGAAGGTCAAAAATGACGGTTGTCTGTTGTTAATTTGAAGAGTCTACAAAATTTCCGTCTAATTTTATTGTAAATTTGACCCTTCGATACAAATTCTCAAGTGTCAAAATTTTTACTGATTTCAGGAGTCAAAATGCTGTTTTAAGGGTCAAATAAAAGCTTTGATTAACAAGTCAAAAATAAAACTTTCATTTATTCAGTTACATGACTTAAATAAAATGATGGTATTCTAAAGGCCAACTACTATATAAGACAAGGAGATTCTGATGTTAACATCATACTTTGTTTAGATCTAAATTTAGATTATCTGTAAAGTAATACAATCTGTATGATCGGAAGAATAAATAACATAGTGTTTCATCACGAGATGCCTGTGGGATTTGAAGGTGGATCAGAAGATTCAGAATCCACCATAAGATCCTTTACATCATGGATATTTTGTATCATTCTTGATTTAAAATTGCATGTGTTAGCCCATTTTAGGATACTCCTTTATCTATTTTAAGAATGTTTATATCACTGTCAAATCGACAGAAAACTCATGGATGTAAATTTAGAAAATGTAGATCTGACACCTGTTTACTGACAAACAGATTCTGTAATACACCTGAGGTTGACCATCAATTATAGCATACATGCTCTCAACTGCCCTGTTTTGTTAACAGGTGTGTTGTTGATGCATATCATGTGTTTATATTAACTAGAAACAAACCCGATTTTTAAAAAACTGAGAACATGACTGATGATTGTGAGGTGTTGGGTTCATAGCCCTACCTACCAAGGCTCATCGTTACAGTTTGACTTCTTCATTTTACATGAAAAATCTTTATCTCACATTCATGCGATATACACATAAAGGGTAAAAGTTGATTGCTAAGTCATCGTTAAAAATTTGTTGGTTCGCAGTTGTGTGACAGACTCCATTACAAAAGCCTTAATGGTAAAATTTTTGGCAATTTTGTAAAAAAAAAAAAAAAGTTCTTTATTCCAGCTTTTCGTTTTCTCGGACCCAAATTTTTCTCAAGCAATTTTCACTCTTTAGTGTAGTTTTTTTTTCAACACAAAGATATAAAGTTAAATGACTTCTTACATACCCACTGTTAAAGGTTTGGGTCATCTAATACTGTCCAACATTGTTTAAAAGGAATGACCTAATTCATGTATAATAAAGGATATAGATTTGTACTGGTTGATAATTTTGGGGACCTGGTTGGACAAACTTTAAAGCATCATACATAAATGAGATACTTAGAGATGTAAAGCATAAGACCTGATGTAGCCAATCACACCTATAACATTTTACCAAATATTACCTAATAAGTGACCACTTCCCCCCCTTTATCATGAACTCCTTCCCCCTCCCTTTAGAGGAAAAGAAAACTGAAAACTCATGACTTAATCTCCATATATTCAATACTTTTTTTACAATTCATTTCTTGCAGTTCGGAGTTTGATTATCACATATTGCATAATAATGGTGGTAAATCAAACAGTACCGTAACATTTTATTAAAAATCCCCTTGTTTGACTAGAGATTTAACCACCATGTTTTGTTCATACCATTTTGTATTTTTTTTAATCCATTGAAGTATTTTACAGGTAAACTTTTATCTTCATTTGAGTCAGTTTCACGTGTTGATGAAATCCCCTTAATAGGGTCTCAAAATCCCTATCACATGCACTAAAAATCACCATGTTCTTGATAGTCTTACATTGTTCCACAAATTCCCTGATTCCATATGTCCCTCTTCATGGGCATCATTTCTTGATTTCATGTGTGTGTTCATTTTTATGAAGGAAACTTTCTATCTGGTAATTTCTGGGCTGTTCCTGTCCATGCCCAGAATTTTCCTGAATTTTGGAATATGTTCTGTGTCTTCTGTGTTAAGACCTTGATTTTTATGAATTGTTTCCAACTATCACATCACTTTTATGTTATTTTATCCTCTTGTTGCACTAAATTTGTACTTAGTTCATTAATGAAACTTGTCTCCACTTGCTGAGTGTCTGCGCCATCTTCTGGAATTGGTTCTTCAGTGTTTAAGGTGTCGCCATTCACGTTTGTGTTGCCATTCACATTTGCATGTACTGTTACCATGGGAACGAGCTCATTCTTATTAATATCACTGTCCTCTGATTTAAAAATTGAACTGAAATTCTGTAATTCGTTATTCATGTTGTTAAAATCAAAGTCATGATTATTTAACGACCTTCTCGCAAGTTGCTCTATCTCAATAGATTCAGTAGGATGTCTTTGATACCTTCGGATGTAGTGTGAGGAGTCATTGTCCATAAACCACATTTTGTATCTTGTTCTGATACGCTTGAGACAATTTCTGTAGCCCTTCTGGACAACTTTCAAACGCACTGCGTAAATGATCGGATCTAGAAGACAGTTCATAAGCTGTAGTATGTATAAATATTTGCTTACTAAAATAAATGTATTAAACAGTTTGTATATGATTTTCTTGTTTAAATGAATCTCTACTATCATAGTTATTTGAAAAATGCAATTTGGCAGCCAACAAAGGATGAAAGTTCCGATTATAACCAAGGTTGTAATCATGGCTTTGCTCGTATGCAATGGAAAGTTAGGTATGGAAGGCATTTTTGCTTGTAGTTTGTGCACTTCAAAATATATCCTTGTGTAGATAAATATGATTGAAAACATACAGAAGAGAGTTACTCCTGAGATGAGGTATTCGCCGTGGTAACTGTCGTACATAATGTATTCACAATAATTGAATAATGTCTGTTGCCTGTATTGTTTTAAGTCAGTCATGAAGTTAGACATTCCTCCAAGCGCTGACAGTCCCCACAATACTGCTATCAATATGTAGCCTTGTCTTTTTGACAAGATGTACGGATAACGGAACGGGTACATGATCGCTGTGTAGTGATCCATTGCCATGGCGAGTAGATTCAACAAGGTTATCAGAAACGACATTATGTTAAAAGAACTGACGATTGCTAGGAAACACGAATTTAATATTCGCGAGCCTCTCGCTGTAAGTCCTATTTGACCTGGATTGTTAAATATTTTGTTCACAATATGTACAAGGACACTTATTACAATGAATATGTCCGATATTGAGAGATTAATTATGAGTTTAAGATGCATTGTCAAAGATCGCTGAACGTGACAGACTGCAACTATGGACAAAATGTTCGTTATTAAGGCGAATACGCACAATATCAGCATCACAATATACTCTGGTTGTTGTAGTATTTTCTCTGCTTGTTCGTGCCAATTATGAGGCTGTAATGATGGCCACAGTGTTGCTTTGAGGAAACTTTCAGCGAAGTTATCTACATTTATTCCCGTTGTATTCTCTAAACTTTCCAGTAGATCGACAATGTTGAACTCTGTAGAAATATTATGAGAGATGCTGTAGTTCACTAATGGAGAGAAATTATCAAAATGGTCGATGTTGATGGTACTGACAGTGTCAAACCCTTTTATCATTGTTTTAGTCGAATTTTATGGCTGTTACACAGAAAGAAAACACCAGCATCATTTTTAATTGTTTTTTAACTATTCTCCAATATACAACTATGAATTAGGTTACAACTCTTCAACATGAAAATAATTAGTCCACTTTCAATTGGTCTATTTTATTGATGAATATTATGATTGTTTTATATGAAAATCTTCATATCGTCACACCTTATGAACGTCTCATGATAGAATCACTCCTTGTTTCTTCATTCAGTGACTTAAACCTGCAGAAAATGGGAAAAGAAAAAATAAGTTACAAATTTCTTTGTTTTTTTTATGCCAGTTTTCAACACTGTATCTGTTAAATACCTGCTGTCAGTTAATCTACCCAGTTTTCCTGGATTCTATTCCATTACTAACCCTGTTCTCGGCAAGTAACTGCCTGTTACGTAACTGCTGTATCATTATAGTTGCATGATTTCTAGAACAACAATAATTAACAATAATCCTGTTGCTATCTTTGTTGCAGAGTCTACCGAGGTTGCCAGGTCATGAAATTTTGTGACAATTGTGAATAGCATTCTGAATGAAGCATTAATCAACTCCATAAGGCATAAAAAGAGTTCCTGGTTACCACTGACCCATTTTTTCTGCTGACCTAAACTTTTTTCAGTCTCTGTCAATATGTTTTCATTCTGATATTTTCATTTTCGTATGAACTACATCTTTGAATAAAAAAAAATAAGATTTGAAGTGAAACAGTGCTGCCGACCTGCCAACCCTGTATATTCTGGGTTTGTCAGCCAAAACAAGGTGTTTATTCTTTTATTCTGGAGGTAAAAATCATTTGTTACTTACTAAATGTTTTCATCATTTATGTACGTATAAAATCTCAGAATGTATTTTATTTTCACCTGTATTTTGATAGACTTCATCACCTTTACATCAAGCTAAATATTAAAAATTCCTGCTTTGGATTTCGCCTTTAGAAATTTTTAGGGTGGGGGTCAGTCTAGTAACCAGTAACACAATATTTTGACCCTATGACCTATAATTCTCTAATTATTCTTTATTATTAACAAATATAGTTGAGTACAAGTCATCCGTATGTAATTGTGTAATGGTATGAGTTGGTAGTTTACGGATAGGTGATTCTACCTAGGCATGTGCCTCTGGTCTTCCTCCACTGTTAAAGCTGGAAAAAAAATGCTAAATGACTCTGACTGTGGTATGACATTAAACCCGAGAGAAAAAAAGACAAAAGATCTTAAAAGAAAAATATAACTTTTATGTAAATTTATAAATTATCTTGTGCATTTATGATTTTGGGGATAAAAATGTATTTTAAACATTTTTAATGCAGAAAGTTATACATCAACTTTAGTTTAATAGATTAATTATTAAATTTAGATTTTTGATAAATCCAGACTGATTATTATGTATGATGTTAAGAACATTTTAATAGATTTATTCATGCAAAAAAAATATAGATTAGTGACCAAAAAATTGAATGATTAAAGGGTACTTTGTTCAGTGTTCTATTGCTGAATAATGCTTATATGAGTATATTGATAAAAAAATAAGTAATTTTATATCTGATTTATGTTTCATCTTAGGGGCCCACATTTTGTTTTATTTATAGCTTATGAGTCATGACTTTAACGCATATTTTAACAGCCTTGAATCAAGCATTTCGTGTCCAGCAATAAAACTTCAAAATTGGATTGATTATGATATAATAAATACATTTTTTCTCAATTGATATGAAATTTGCCTAAGGAAATTCATTTAATTAACATCCATTTATTTATGTATCCTATGTGTATACAATGTAAATATAGATCACTTTATTTTATTTATAACTTAGGCCTAAAAAAAAGGTTTGTTTCTGGTATCCGACTGACCCATCTTTTACCTGCTGACTCATAAGTTTTTATGGCATCTTTAACTGAATTTGTCTAAGTGTGATTAATTAACATTTATTTATATACTCCTTTTATCATATTTACAGTTCTACTTTATTTGAAATCTTAAAATATTTCAAAATTATAAAAATTCATTTTATAATCTCATTTTCATAGAATATCATATTTTGTTATTAATATTCCAAATTTCAGTTTGGTCAAAAGGCACTACCTATCAAAAATGCATAGCGGAACGGTCAAGGCCAATATACGTACACTGGTCAAAACATATGCTCACCTATTCTGGGTGACCTTCGCTATGATGCAAAACCAGAATTTGTATTATTACATATACATGTATATATACATTATAAATTATAAAAATAGATTATATTATAAATGAATTTGGTTTTCATTTTGTGCATATTTTTGTTCAATATATTCCTCTTTTCAGACAGTAATAGTAAATAAAATACCTTACCATGAAATTCTTGATATTTGCTGAACATTTCCGTGCTATCAGTATTATCCTGAAATTGTATTGTGGCATAGTTTCCTAATATCAAGTCACAATTCAATTAAATATTTCTTTTTTATTTTACAAGTCAGGTTTATTACAAGTTTTTGATAAAATTACAGCATGTATCATTTAGCTGTAAAAGTTAATTTTCACCAATAAATGAGTGTCAACTCATGAACTGGTTATATACTTAGAACTATTTTACGTTTTAAATATCTATCTGTCAATAAATTGTATGTGTACGATACAGTCACGTAAGATTGTTTTTTATTGATCTGGTTAACATGTACTAAAAAATAGGTGTATGAAAACTGAGCATGTGTGGTGTTATTTACGTAAGTAATAAAATTTCATGAAAAAATTATACTATTAAACTTCAGTCTTTTTCTATGCCCCTCAGCATCAACTGACGCAAGTGCATAATTAGAGTGATTGACTTGTCTGTCTGTCCATCCATACCAGGTTAATTAGATTTCATCGATTTGTTTATTGCTTTAACCCTTTGCCCCATAAGCATATTTTGGAGTCTTCTAAATTCAAAGCCAATATACAAAAAACATCGATTTATTTAAGAAAATTGGGTTTCTCTCAGAAAAAGTGGAAAACATAGTAGCAAAAGAAGACATTACCCATTACAAGAAATTACTTCCTTTGTAACAATGTAAATATATTGGTCACCATGCAATATCTACAGAAATTGATATTTTTCTATTTTTTAAACAAGGGCAACAACTCTTACAAAATTTCGAAAATGTGTCATAAAATAAATTAAAGTATTTAAGGTAACTATCAAAGAAATAATGATAATTGGGTAATACTATTTATGTAATATTAACATTTTTCTTTAGCATTGAGCAAATACATCAGAAAAGTACAGTATTTGGGATGTCATACATTAAATGCTATTTTTCGTATATTATGGAATTTTTCTGCATTTCTCAAATGTTTTTGTTCATTACATGTTGTGAATAAACATATTGTTGTGCCCATTTACACAATCTTATTCTTCCCATTTTATTGTACTGTACCTTCTATCAGATGAAAACATCAACCATTTTTGTCTAAAAATAGATCATGAATCTTGTGTCTGTACCGTTTAAATCAGTCATTGTGCCAGAAGCTTGAATAAAGCAAAAGTCATTTTGATAAGTAAAATGAATGTAGACCTTCCTTAAATGGGAAACATTGTATGCTTTTCATTCATACAACACAAGCTGAAACTGTTTAATCATACATGAACATCAAGACATCTGCCTTAATTCGTGTATTTGACCAATTTCATGGACTTTGCACAAACTCGAAATGACTTTCAATGATACGGCTAGGAAAAATTATATTTACAGTAACTTGACCGAAAAATATGGGTAGGTAGGTTGAAAAAAAATTCAATTATTTTCCCCCTAAAATACCTTTTGCAGGACTATGAGGTACGATTCTTCCCCGCATATTTTCATACTTGCATTTGGCTGTTAAAAACCTTAGTATCTGCATCAATGAATAGGGTCAGTCGGGTAACTGGAAACACGGCTATTTTTTTCTGGCCTAATCTTTGTACTTCTTGATATCCAAAATTGATTATGATAACTTGGTCAAGCCAAACATGGAGGGCATTCAGACAAATGGAAAAGTTTTATATAAGAATGCTTATATTGACCCAAAGCAAGTTGATGGTTTACCACACACATAGTACTTATCAGAATTTTTGATATTTCGAAATGTATCAGTTCATGTTTTACTTGTCCTAAACAAATTTAAACCATCCTTGGTATTACACACGGACCTCAGCGTGGTCTCTAACTAATAATCACTAGCCCCTTATTGCTGTGAGTTTGAATCTTTCTTGGACCAAATTTTCATGCAGGGAAGCAGTCAAGCTAGCTAAGAAGGTCTGTTGGTTTACCTCCACTTCCTCTTCCTCTACTGTCAAAGCTGGAAAGTTACTAAATGACCCAGGCTGTTAATGGGACATTAAACCCCAGTGACAGAAAACAAATTATCCCTGTCTTACTTCTAATGGGAGTATTCCACACGGTACATGTGGGAACATGACCAGGTTTTAAATTTCTATATGACATTTTTAAAAAGCAGGTGATTTCAGGCCAGAAAGGAATAGATGTTGTGTTTATGGTTGCCCAAAAATCCCTCATTTTTGGCATCAACCCTAAAGATGTTAAACTTCAGCGAAAAAAAAATGGTGTAACAATTATACATTTCTTAAGCTAGCAGGATAAGCATTAAGTTTGAAGTCCTCACATGCTTTACAAGTTCTTAATTTTTTATAAGAAATCATAAAAGAAAATATTTACAGCTCTAAATTCTGCTGAGTCATCATTATTAGTTTGTTTTCATAAATTCTGGATTAATTTGCCTCCTAATACTGCATTTCCCTGCATCTTAAGCAGATGACTTTTGAAAACATTGTGGCAAAAGAAACTATTGCTTGTAATGAGTAATGGACTCTTTTGCACTCTTTCAGAGAGAAATAACCCAATTTTCTCAAATAAATTGATGTTTCATATATTAGCTTTGAATTTGGAAGAGTCCAAAATATGCTTATGAGGCAAAGGGTTATATTGAATTTATTTACTGCCTGTAGTAAATAATTATTATGTAACATGCAAAGTTTTCATTTTAGGTGTGAAAGGGTTTTCATCTTTATTTAGTAACGTTTTGCATGAATGTCTGGTAGCTAACTTCTTGTGTAATGGAAATAATTAATCAGTTCAAAGAAAGCAAGCTGTAGATGGTGAACACCTAATACAGTCAAACCTGTGAACAAAGGCCACCCTTGGGAAAAACAAAACATAGCCTTTATTGACAGATGGCCTTTATTTGGAGGTCAGTTTGTTATAAATAATTAGAGACGGTTGTTCAAAGAATGGCCTTTATTTACAGGGTGGTCTTTATTCAGAGGTGGTCTCAAACACAGGTTTGACTGTATGGTTGAATGATCCTGTGTTCACAGAATTTCCTTTGATGAATAAAAAAATATGTTTGATGTTGGATGAACTTTTACAGTAATTACTGATAGGCCCCTTTGTTAAGTTTGTACAAATGATTCTTTTCTAGTGCTCAAAGTATTCACTAGGGTTTAAAATCGCCTTGTCAGCTGCTTGGTAACCATCCTGATAAAATCGTTCCAAGTTTGCCTTAAATTGCTTTGGTTGATATCCCAGATCTAAAGATGAAAATCTTGTTGAAATCTTAATTAATTTCCTGAAATATTCTCTTCATTCTGTTGCACATTTTTTCTATTTTTCTTTTTCACTGGAATTTAATGTTGCACTGACATCCAGGGTCATTTAGCAACTTTCCCAGCTTTAACAGTGGAGGAAGACCCCAGGTGTGCAATGACATTCCATAAGGTAGCTGGACAGCGTCCTCACATGTGAAATTTTGTTCAAGGTGGGATTCAAATTCACTGCACTCAGGGATGAATGATTTCTAGTCTGAGACCATAACCACTTGACCAATCTTAATCCTTTGCCTCATGATACCACATTTCCAAGCATCTAGAGCAGACGAATTTTGAAAACATCCTTGTAAAAGTGAAACTATTGCTTGCAATTAGTAACAGCTTCTTTTGCCACAATGTATTCCACTCTCTTGGAAAAAAAATTCTTAAATAAATTGATGTTTTGTATATTAGCTTTGAATTTGGAAGAGTCCAAAATTTGCTTTTGAGGCAAAGCGTTAATGAATGTCAAAATTTACACAAAAAAATAAAAACACTGATATACTGCTTGCCACTCAAGCCCAAAGTATTTGTTTGTTTGTTTGTTTGGTCATTCGTTCGTTCGTTCTATGACTTATTGTCACTGGGGTTTAACACCATTTTTTTCAACAAATTTTCAGTTATATACGGCGACTGGTTCACCTAACCAGTTTTCCTGGACTGTATACTAACCAGTGCTAACTTACCCTTCTAACAGGAGCCGGCAACTTCTCCACATATGGAGGAAAATCAACATTTTTGCAAAAATTTCATAGAAGTGTATGACATGCCACAACCGGGATTCAAACCCGGATCTCCGAGTTACAAGTCCAGCGCACTAACCATTGGACCATGGCCGTGGCAATCACTGTCATTAACTGTATGCACTTGTAAAGTACTTACAATCAGGATTTTTAAAGTCAATGAACTTATTGTGCAAGTTAGGTGATGTTTTTAATGGATTTGCTTGAGGAAAAAGTGTGATAATTAAACATTAAACATTTTCCCAATCAGAAAACTTGGTTTTAGTCATCAGAATCTATATTTTAAATTAAATTACAATCCATATGTGAATATGTATTATAACATAAGTGAATTATAATTATTGTATAATTAAGTTTATTTATTTATATTTTAGAAAAGTGAACTACCATGTTCTTCCATGTTAATTTAATACGTTTTTGTATTTTTGACCTAATTAATTATGAATAGCTTCATGTTTGTTTTTTCATTTGCGTTATTGTGTGTAGAAAAATGCAATATGGGCCTATTGAAACAAGTTGTTCACATGTTGTATTAATGAAATAATATGAATGAAATAATCAGAAATAAAATGTTAATATATATTACAGTAAGTAGTTCAAATATTGTATTAATGAAATGATATTAATGAAATAATTAGAAATGAAGTTTTAATATATATTACATAATATATAAGTGATATAATCAGATATATAGAATTAATACATATAACATCAGTGAAATTATTAGAAATGAAGTTTTAATATATATTACATAATGTATAAGTGATATAATCAGATATATAGAATTAATACATATAACATCAGTGAAATAATTAGAAATGAAGTTTTAATACATATACATAATATATAAGTGATATAATCAGACATATAGAATTAATACATATAACATCAGTGAAATTATTAGAAATGAAGTTTTAATATATATTACATAATGTATAAGTGATATAATCAGATATATAGAATTAATACATATAACATCAGTGAAATAATTAGAAATGAAGTTTTAATACATATACATAATATATAAGTGATATAATCAGACATATTACATATGTGTAACTGTGTACCTATCATATTCTCACCTCACTATCAAATCCTATGTGAATTAAGAATTCAGCCTCTTGGTATTAATCCAGCCAGCTTCTTTTTAATATCTTAAGCAACATTCCAACAACTCCTTTATTTGTTGAAAAAGATGGTAATTAAAACTATTGTTTATAGATTCATCCAAATATTGCATTTAAATAACCAGAATTAAACAATTCACTGTGTCAGTTTGTTATTACCTCAAGTTGATAACTTTATTGTCTGTAATAATGAAACATTCACTTATAGTACATATTATTATGAAACATAATTAATTTATTTCTTTGAACTTTTTCACAATTCATAAATCATCCGTATTACAATTTCTGATTCAAAATTTTACTAATCAGCTTTTCTGCACATATTGTAAAATGTCGTATGGCTTCCATTTTGGTATTTGTTATTAACCATTCATTTAGTTGTACCTGATAGGTGACCACTTCATATTTTACGATGTATTAATGTTACCAGATACGACTATATATAGATATATATTGTAATTACTGTTAGCCCAAAGTGATATAGTTACAGTACATGTCAGGTCAGGAGTGTCAGCGGAGATGGTCATACCTGAGATGTCAGAAATCACAAAACATTTCAATTTCTTGCCCTGATTATCTCCCTTGGATGAAAAATTATTTTCGCCCACACACCATACCAGATTACTCCAGAAAAT